>CM054150.1:51884195-51901695 GCA_028751875.1 Rapana venosa | reverse complement strand
AGAGAGAGAGAGAGAGAGAGAGAGAGAGAGAGAGAGAGAGAGAGAGAGAGAGAGAGAGAGAGAGAGAGAGAGTGTGTGTGTGTGTGTATTTCAGAGATGGTACTAAATGTATAATTCTCAAAACAGTACACGATCACCTTCAACACTTATTTTGATTACTCATACAAATTATATGTCATGATAATCAAATAAACTCAATACCCATACTCTCACACAATAAAAACAAGGAAGAAAAGAAAGAAGAAAAAAACCCAGCCAAATCTATAAGGTCATAGTGAAAGAAAGAGAACTCAGAACTCAGAAATTTAATGTATCTCGGCCTTAGGCCATAATACATGGTTGGCGTAGGAGAAATTGACAATGCCACAGAGTGGGCAAAAACCGGATAACATACACAATACCAAGCTCACTTTCAGTGAAAGAAATAATGAAGACAATGCACAAATGCATAAAAATACATATGTATCAAATACAATTCACTATTTTGATCTAAGTGTACCTTCCTTATGTCTGGAAAAAAATCAATATACATTCAGTTTCTCAAAATCATAACAAAACGTTAACCGTATCTTCGTTTGTGATGTAAATATCTTAATACAACAAGCTATTTCTCTTATTGATGGCATGGAATATATATCTAGACAGGCAGTGATTTTTGCTACTGTTTTCTGCTTTAAGTAGATCATGCAAAGGTGTATCAACACAATCCCTTAAAAATTTAATTCTTAAATCATTATACACAAAACATTCATACAGGAATGCTTTTCATCTTCAACTTTGGGTTTACAAAATGGACACTCTATACATCAACTCATGTATAAATACTCTTAGATATTGGTTTAAATTATTACAAATGAATTCTAACAGACTGCCATATAATGCTTATCAAATGTTGCTTGATATGGATATATCTGGAAAGAACTGTTGGGTTTCTAGGATTAGACAAATTTTATGTGATGCAGGATTCAGGTTTGTATGGCTTCAACAGGAAGTTGGTAACGTCAAGGTATTCTTACATCTGTTTAAGCAAAGACTAGTTGATATGTTTATCCATGAATGGTATAGTACAATCAGAGACCGAGGAAGATATGATAGTTACAGGTGTTTCAAAACAATATTTGTTAAAGAAGAATATCTTCTACACTTAGATACCTACTGCTTTAGAGTTGCTGTGTCACAGGTGAGATGTAATGTTTTACCACTCAACAACAATGTACATCGATATAGTGCACAGAATCAGAAGAAACAAAACGGTGAAGGGAGAGAGAGAGAGAGAGAGAGAGAGGAGAAAGAGAGGGCGAGAGAGAGAGAGAGAGAGAGAGGAGAGGAGAGAGGAGAGAGGGGAGAGAGAGAGACATAGATACAGGGCGACATAGAGACAGACAGACAGACAGACAGAGAAACAGAGAGAGAGAGAGAGGCGGGCGTACACTTACAATTACAGTCATATGTGAGGAGGAAGCGAGAAAAACCATAAATGATGACAAGCAGGCATCAGTGCAGTGACTGATGCAATGTGTTGAGAGAGAGAGAGAAAGAAAGGAGAGACAGAGACAGAGAGAGACAGAGAGGGAGAAAAAGAAAGAGAGACAGAGACAGAGAGAGACAGAGAGGGAGAGAAAGGGACAGAGGGAGAGAGAGGGAGAGAGAGTGAGACAGAGGACAGATAGACGGTGATACAGTGAGAGAGAGAGAGAGAGAGAGAGAGAGAGGAGAGAGAGAGAGAGAGAGAGTAGAGAGAGAAAAGAGAGGGGAGAGAGAGAGAAAAGAGAGAGAGAGAGGGGAGAGAGAGAGAGAGAGAGAGAGAGAGAGAGAGAGAGAGAGAAGTGGGCGTACACTATACAATTACAGCTGTGAAGAGGAAGCAGGAAAAGCCATGGTAAATGACAAGCAGGCATCAGGGCAGTGACTGATGCAATGTGTTCCCTAGCAAGCATTCGGGGTACCACATCATCACCACTGCATCACAGAGAGAGAGAGAAGAGAGAGAGAGAGAGAAGAGAGAGAGAGAAGAGAGAGAGAGAGAGAGAGAGAGAGAGAGAAGAGAGAGAGAGAGAGAGAGAGAGAGAGACAGACAGACAGACAGACAGACAGACAGGCAGACAGACAGCCAGAAAGACGGACAGAGAGACACACACACACTGAGAATTAGAATTGAATTTCATTGCTGTTAAGCTATACAGGTCATAGAGCAAGCACCGGTATTACAATGGGCTTCAATGTGATGTCTATCATTGACATGGATACCACAGCAATGGCAATGCCTTATTTATTTAATTAAGTTAAACGACGGTATTCAGAGAGCGAATTGTCACTGAAACCTGTGTTCCACAGCAGCATCCTGGTCACATTCAGCCAAGGCAAAAACAGATGATGTCGTGGAGAGCATTCTTCAGCTAACATGTTTTCTTTTCCTGTTAAATGTACCAATATACCCAGCCCCCAGACTGTTTATCACAGGAAAACTCTAGCACAATGTCATCTAATTCACACAGATGAACATGAGGATCATCTGATCTGTGCAACACTTTTCTAAACAGTTTGTTTCTGTCTTTTCTTCCAGACGATTCTGCACAGAAGGATCAGTCAGCGTTGCTACATCATTTTTCACGGAACTTGCCTCAAACCCAGCGATCACACTGCCCATTGGAGGATCAGGTTCTGTGTGGGGTGGTGGTAGGTTAACTTCACACAGAAGATCAGTTTGATATGCTCCTTCAGCACCACCCTCACTGTCTGTGTCACTGGGGTCCAGGTGTGCAGGTGTGGAGGCGTGTTGATCAAAGTCATCATGTGTGCTGTGCAGCGTGTTAGACACAAACAGTTTGTTTACATCAGGAGTTCTATCTCCTTCTTCGCTGACCTGTTCTAACTGTGGTTGCTGCTGTCGTTGTTGCTGCTGTTGCTGCTGCTTCGCTCTCTGTTGGTCGCGCCGTTTCTGGCTAGGAGGCTTCCATCTGTAATACTGAACTTGGGTGTGTTGGTTCAGCATAGGGTGAGCCATGTTTGTTGACATTTCACTGGCTGGCTTGAACCTCAACACAAAAACTGTGGAGTCCCCTTGACCAGTGATTTTCCAGCTGGAGACGGAGTTTTCTGACAGAAGGGCAGTTAGGGTCTTTTCAACAGTCACTGGGAGTCCAGGAACTGGCATGTTGACTGTAAATTCATAATATTTCACGCAGCGCAGGTGAAAGACGTCTTGTCAGCTGTCTCATCTCGTCTGGTCTCCCCAGACATACAGAGAGAGAGAGAGAGAGAGAGAGAGAGAGAGAGGAAAAGAGAGAGAGGAGAGAGGGGAGAGAGAGCGACATAAAGAGAGAGAGACAGACATTCAGAGAGAGAGAGAGAGAGAGAGAGAGAGAGAGAGGGGAGAGAGAGAGAGACAGACAGACAGAAAGACAGACAGACAGACAGACAGACAGAGAAAAAGAGAGAGCAGATAGACAGAGAGAGGGACAGAGAGACAGAGACAGAGAGAGAGAGAGAGAGAGAGAGAGAGAGAGAGAGAGAGAGAGAGACGTACCCTACTCTATACATACGATTACAGAAGTAAAGAAGAAGAAGAAGCAAGAAAAGCCATGATGATGATGATGACGATGATGATGATGATGATGATGATAATGACGATGGTGATGACAAAGCTGGCATGGCAGTCATCAGTACAGTGACTGATGCCATGTCTTCAGTGCCGACATTGCGGGCATCACGTCATCACCACGGCCTCCTACAGTGTGTCTTTATCTGGCTGGAATGTCGACCCCCCACTGTTTGACTGTGAGCTCTCTGTCTCTCTCCCTCGTTTCGTTTCTGGTCTTTCTTTGTCTCTGTCTCTGTCTGTATGTGTTTGTCTCTCTTCTTCTCTTCCTTATCTCTATTTCTTTCCCAGCCTATTTCTTTCTTTTCTGTCTACCTTACTCAATGCTTTCTCTCTCTCTCTCTTCTCTCTCTCTCCCCTCTCTCTCTCTCTCCTCTCTCTCTCTCTCTCTCTCTCTCTTTATTAGTTGATCTAACATACTTATTTTTGTGCATCAACATTCATTCATTCATTCATTCATTCATTCATTCATTTCCTCTCGGAGCGGGTGTGTTATATTTTTTAAATTTATTATTTCATTTATTTATTCTTTTATTTCGAGGATAATGGAATAAGCACTCATGTGCTTTTTTTTTACACCCAGTCCCCATGTGTATGCAGTTTAAATTTTGTCATCTTTGTGTGTGTGTGTGTGTTTGTGTGTGTATGTATGTAAGCATGAGCGCGCACTCGGCATGTGTGCGTGCGTGGGTGTACGCGTGCATACGCCCAACGCGCATGTATATTTAAGTACATACATACCTGTGCATGCAAAACCTGTGTGCACTCGCTCACAATACGTACGTACGTACACACGCACACACACACACACACACACACTACACTACACTACACACACACACACACACACACACACACACACACACACACACACACACACGCACACACACACACACACTACACTACACTACACACACACACACAACACACACACACACACACACACACACACACACACACACACACACACACACTACACACACACAGTACACACACACACACACACACACACACACACACACACACACACACACACACACACACACACACACACACACACACACACTACACACACACACACACACACACTATACAACACACACACACACACTACACTACACACACACTACACACACACACTACACACACCACACACACACAACACCACACACACACACACACACACACACTACATACACACACACACGCACATGACACACGCACACATACTACACCCACAACAATACTTTCTCCCTTGTCAGTTTGTTTTGCTTTCCGTCGCAGGCCTTGCCTTTCCTCTCCATCTCCTCCCTGTATCATCCCAACCCACGCAGCACATGGAACCCATGCAAGCTCCGATAGCAATGCTGCTGCCGTGGAGTGCCTGTGGCCTGGCGGAGCCTATACAGGCTACACACCGGTATTAATTTGGGGGTCACGTAGTATCTTGTATAGAGTGCGAGTGGAAAAAAATGTTGGTGATTTTCACAGATTTTTTAAAGCATGAAATGATGCACTGCGCACTTGTTTTTTGGATTGAGGACATAGAGCAATACCAGGTAGTCACGAGAAAGTTGGAAATAACCATCAAATGAGGTTTTGCCTGTATTCTACAGCGTTGACCCCGCATGCATATTGCGGTAAGGAAGCTAGCAGACGACAAAGGACTGAGGGGGTACAGTGTTTGCTGAAAAATTAAAAATTTTCAAACCTACCAAATTTGTTCAAAATCACATGAGTTTTGAGTCAGAGGCTAGTCTTTCACAAACAGTGGTTTTTATTTCTGTGGATGCCTTAGTACGTGCGGTATGAATATAAAAGTTACATAGAAAAACAGAAGGAAAAGAGTGATTTTTTAATACCGGTGTGCAGCCTATAGGCGAGCGGGCATTGATGAGTTGCTCTATTATTTGAGTCAGCTGACTTGCCGGGAGAGTGGTAATGGCTGCAAGGTTGAGCGGAATAGGGGGAATAGCAAGCTCTGTATGGTCCTCGTTAGTTTAAAGTCAGGATAAAAAAAAAACAACACACAAAAACCAACAACCACCCCGACAGTACATAGAGCTGCTTCTTAGTGAGGTCAAGCTGGTGAAATGTGATGGGCGGGGTGAGATGGATTTGCGAAGAGAGAAGAATGAGGAGAAGAATTGCTAAGGAGGAGGAGGAGGAGGAGGAGGAGGAGGAGGAGAGCAACAACGACAAACAACAATAGCAACAACACCGACAAGCTTGGAGAGAGAGAGAGAGAGAGAGAAGAGAGAGAGAGAGAGAGAGAGAGAGAGAGAGAGAGAGAGAGAGACAGACAGACAGACAGAGGGAGGGAGAGAGAGAGAGAGAGAGATGAGGAGAGAGAGAGAGAGAGAGAGAGAGAGAGAGAGAGAGAGAGAGAGAGAGAGAGAGAAAGAGCGACATAAAGAGAGAGAGACAGACATTCAGAGAGAGAGAGAGAGAGAGAGAGAGAGAGAGAGAGAGGAGAGACAGACAGACAGACAGAAAGAAGACAGACAGACAGACAGACAGACAGAGAAAAAGAGAGAGCAGATAGACAGAGAGAGGGACAGAGAGACAGAGAGAGAGAGAGAGAGGAGAGAGAGAGAGAGAGAGAAGAGACGTACCCTACTCTATACATACGATTACAGAAGTAAAGAAGAAGAAGAAGCAAGAAAAGCCATGATGATGATGATGACGATGATGATGATGATGATGATGATAATGACGATGGTGATGACAAAGCTGGCATGGCAGTCATCAGTACAGTGACTGATGCCATGTCTTCAGTGCCGACATCGCGGGCATCACGTCATCACCACGGCCTCTTACAGTGTGTCTTTATCTGGCTGGAATGTCGACCCCCCACTGTTTGACTGTGAGCTCTCTGTCTCTCTCCCTCGTTTCGTTTCTGGTCTTTCTTTGTCTCTGTCTCTGTCTGTATGCGTTTGTCTCTCTTCTTCTCTTCCTTATCTCTATTTCTTTCCCAGCCTATTTCTTTCTTGCTGTCTACCTTACTCAATGCTTTCTCTCTCTCTCTCTCTCTCTCTCTCTCTCTCTCTCTCTCTCTCTCTCTCTCTCTCTCTCTCTCTCTCTCTCCCTCTTTATTAGTTGATCTAACATACTTATTTTTGTGCATCAACATTCATTCATTCATTCATTCATTCATTCATTTCCTCTCGGAGTGTGTGTGTGTTATATTTTTTTACATTTATTATTTTATTTATTCATTCTTTTATTTCGAGAATAATGGAATAAGCACTCATGTGCTTTTTTTTTTTACACCTAGTCCCCGTGTGTATGCAGTTTGTAAATTATGTCATCTTTGTGTGTGTGTGTGTGGTGTGTGTGTGTGTGTGTGTGTGTGTGTGTGTGTGTGTGTGTGTTTATGTGTGTGTATGTAAGCGATGAGCACGCATTCGGCATGTGTGCGCGCGTGGGTGTTCGCGTGCATACGCCCAACGTGCATGTGTATTTAAATACATACATACCTGTGCATGCAAACCTGTCTGCACTCGCTCATATACGTACGTACGTACACACGCACACGCACACACACACACACACACACTACACTACACTACACACACACACACACACACACACACACACACACACACACACACTATACGCAAACACACACACACACACTATACGCAAACACACACACACACACACACACATACACAACACTACACACACATACACACACACACACACACACTACACAACACTACACACACACACACACACTACACAACACTACACACACATACACACACACACACTACACAACACTACACACACACACACACACACACACACACACAACTACACAAACACCACACACACACACACACACACACATGACACACGCACACTTTACTACACCCACAACGATACTTTCTCCCTTGTCAGTTTGTTTTGCTTTCCGTCGCAGGCCTTGCCTTTCCTCTCTAGCCCCTCCCTGTATCATCCCAACCCACGCAGCACATGGAACCCATGCAAACTCTGACAGCAATGCTGCTCCCGTGGAGTGCCTGTGGCCTGGCGGAGCCTATACAGGCTACACACCGGTATTAATTTGGGGGTCACGTAGTATCTTGTATAGAGTGCGAGTGGAAAAAACTGTTGGTGATTTTCACAGATTTTTTAAAGCATGAAATGATGCACTGCGCACTTGGTTTTTTGGATTGAGGACATAGAGCAATACCAGGTAGTCACGAGAAAGTTGGAAATAACCATCAAATGAGGTTTGCCTGTATTCCTACAGCGTTGACCCCGCGCATGCATATTGCGGTAAGGAAGCTAGCAGACCACAAAGGACTGAGGGGGTACAGTGTTTGCTGAAAAATTAAAAAATTTCAAACCTACCAAATTTGTTCAAAATCACATGAGTTTTGAGTCAGAGGCTAGTTTTTCACAAAAAGTGGTTTTTATTTCTGTGGATGCCTTAGTACGTGCGGTATGAATATAAAAGTCACATAGAAAAACAGAAGGAAAAGAGTGATTTTTTAATACCGGTGTGCAGCCTATGGGCGAGCGGGCATTGATGAGTTGCTGTATTATTTGAGTCAGCTGGCTTGCCGGGAGAGTGGTAATGGCTGCAAGGTTGAGCGGAGTAGGGATAGCAAGCCCTGTATGGTCCTCGTTAGTTTAAAGTCAGGATAAAAAAACAACAACACACAAAAACCAACAACAACCCCGACAGTACATAGAGCTGCTTCTTAGTGAGGTCAAGCTGGTGGAATGTGATGGGCGGGGTGAGATGGATTTGCGAAGAAAGAAGAATGAGGAGAAGAATTGCTAAGGAGGAGGAGGAGGAGAAGGAGGAGGAGGAGGAGGAGGAGGAGGAGAGCAACAACGACAACAACATAGCAACAACACCGACAAGAGTGAGGAGAGAGGAGAGAGGAGAGAGAGAGAGAGAGAGAGAGAGAGAGAGAGAGAGAGAGAGAGAGACAGAAGACAGACAGAGGGAGGGAGAGAGAGAGAGAGAGAGAGAGAGAGAGATGAGAGGAGAAAGAGAGAGAGAGATTTATATATTTATATTTTATTCTTTTATGTAGAGGATAATGGAATAAGCACTTATTGCTTTAAAAAAAAATCCAGTCCCCGTGTATATGCGGTTTTGTAAATTCTGTCATCCGTTCCCACCGGCACACAATGGCCTACACTTCCGAAAAGCGGAACGGGTTTTAACGTGTGCGCAAGATGTTCTGCGTGCATTCGCATACGGGACCTTGGTTTAAAGCCTCATCCGAAGGACTTTTGTGGAGGGTGGAGTCTGCACTGAAGTTAACTCCAGGGGAAAATATCCCCTTGAACGGGAATCGAACCCGGGTCGTCAGATTACCAGCACAATGTTCTAACCACAAGGCTCTCCCGTCCCCCTCCCCCACTCCCTATTCCGTCCCGAGAGAGAAAGAGAGCGAGACAGAGACAGAGACAGAGACGGAGAGACAGGCATAAACAAGGAAGGACGCAAACAAGCAAACAGCGACACACACGGAAATGTTCAAATAGAAAACAACAACAAGAACAGTAACAAAATAATATCAATAAAACCCCACTCCACCAAACAGACTCACAGACAAGAGCCGCCCCCAAAAACCACCTGGCCTCTTCATCAGTAACGAGACGCGTTTGCTGATAGACAGCTTGTCAACACCCCGCCAGGTTGACAGACACCCTGACAGACACCCTGACAGACACCCTGACAGACGCCCTGACAGACACACTGACAGACACACTGTCAACCTTCAGTCACTTCCCCTACCCCCTCTCCATCATCATACAATCTTAACTGCCTACTACTGATGCATTCTTATCAACCATCTCTGTTAACTACCTCGTTTTGCAGAAAAGACGGACAAGGAGGAGGAGGAAGAGGAGGAGTAGGAGGAGGAAGAGGAGGAGGAGGAGAAGGACGAGGAGGATGAGGATGAGGAGGAAAATGCGAAGAAGAAATGTGAAGGAGAATGCAAAGAAGAAGAATGCGAAGAAGATCTGCGAAGAATGCAAAGAGAAAGAATGCGAAAAAGAAGAAGCAGCAGCAATAGAGCAGCAAAAGAAGAAAAATGCGAAGAAGAAGCAGAAAAAGAATGCGACGAAGCAGAATGCAAAGAATGCGAAGAAGAAGAATTGCAAAGAATAAGAATGCGAAGAATGAGAAAAATGCGAAGAAGAAGAAGAATTGCAAAGAAGAAGAATGCAAAGAATGAGAAAAATGCGAAGAAGAAGAATTGCAAAGAAGAATACGAAGAAGGAGAAAAATTGCGAAGAAGAAGAATTGCGATGAAGAATTGCGAAAAGAAGAAAAAGAAGAAGAAGAAGAAAAAGAAGAAGAAGAAGAGGAAGAAAGAGAGGGACAGATAGACAGACAGACAGACACACACACACTCACAGACGCACACAAAACACACACTCACACACACTCACCACACCACACACACACACACACACACACACACACACACACACACACACACACACACACACACACACACACACACACACACACACACATACACACACACACACAAACCAAACAGCCCGCCAGAAGAAGACAAGGAACCCTACAGAGAAAGTACAACAGAGCAGAACAAAGGCAGAACAGAAACAGCAGGCCAAGCCAAGCCAGGCCACAAGCCACCCCACTACATGCAGTACAGCAGCCTCAGTCAACAGGACAAGTAGCAGTGCAGTAGCAGTGCAGCACAGTATAGCAGTGCAGCACAGTAAGCAGTGCAGCAGCAGTGCATGAGGCAGTAGACAGTAGCAGTGCAGCACACGAGAGGTGGCAACCTTTAGGCCATTGTCATCGCCACCCGGAGTTTCCCAAACCCTTCTACTTCGCCACACACTCCCTTTTACCAACAAAAGTCCATCATTGCACCCCTTTAACACACAACACACACTATCCAAAACACGCACTGCGGCCAAAACCACACACACACACACACACACACACACACACACCAACACAACACACCACAGCACAGCACACACACACATGCACGCAAATCACACACAAAAAACTTAAATGACTTGTTAACGAATGACTCGCAACGCCATGTACCACCCTCTCACATACTACAGGTCTCGCTTCCAATTACACACACATTTCACGTAACTGTGAAAAGACTTACACATAAAAAGAACACACACACCACACACACACACAACCACCAACGCATACACACACATGCATACATGTGCAACGTGAATGATCCAAAAATTGGAATGGAGTGAGAGAGAAGAGGAGAGTGTAGACAATTCTTTCAACTAACTGCAGAAATCGCAGTCACACAGTTGATAAACTCAGAATTTAGTACTTATTCTCTCTCTCTCTCCTCTTCCTCCTTCTCTCTCCTCCTCTCTCTATCTCTCTCTCCTCTCACACTCATCTCTCTCCTACCTCTCTTTCCTCTCTCTCTCCTCTCTTTCTCTCTCCTCTCCTCTTTCTCTCTCTCCTCTCTCTCTCATCTCTCCTCCTCTCTCTACTCTCCTCATCCTCTCTCTCTCTCTCTCTGCCCTATGATTAAGACGTCTACATGAAAACTGCGGGAGACTACCAGATGACCTTACCTTCTCCTTGTCTTCCACATCCCTCCAGTTCTTCAGTCTTTCCCAATCTCCTCATTTTCTCTTCTTATGTGGTCTCTTTTACCTTGCAGACACACACACACACACACACACACACACACACACACACACACACACACACACACACACACACACACACACACACACACACACACACACACACAACACACACACACAACACACACACACAGATAGACAGACAGATAGATAGAGAGAGAGAGAGAGAGAGAGAGAGAGAGAGAGAAGAGAGAGGCAGACATACAGACACACGACAGACAGAGACAGACATAAAAGACAAAGACAGACATACAGACAGAGACAGACTGAGAGATCCAGAAACTGTTTTTAAAACAGAGACAACATTCTAAATGGGATTCTGAGAACATACACACTCACAATGAAAAATAAAGCGAAAGAATAAAGGGTGGGGCTGCATTGTAAGTCTTAAAAACAACATTACACACTTTAAAAAACAATTCAGCGGAAGGGTGTGGGGTGGATTTTTTAAAACAAAAATACAAGCACGGAGAGAGAGATATATAAACTCTTATGACACAAGAGAGATACCCAAGCCTGGTTTTATCTTCGTGCTGGAAAAATAAAAATCAGACCACAACTTCTTGATAAACCACGCCCCCCAAAACATTTCTTCCACTTTGCTAATCTACATAATGGCAGGTGATGTCATTCTCACCCATTCCCCTAGGATAAAGCGGTTAGGTCTCTTCCTAATGGCGTTCCCCCATACAAATAAAAAGAACCTACGATGCCAGCATCTATTTAATTGAAGCAACTAATGATGTTGTTCCAAAGATAGATCTGGTTATGATGTTATGGCGAATAGTTTATGATTGTGGTGAAATGTTTGAGGGCACACCTAAAAATGGTTGGCTTTTTTTTGTTTTTGGTTCAGGGCGCACCTCAAGATTGTTGTGTTCTGGATGGTTCTGGGCGCACCTCAAGATTGTTGTGTTCTGGATAGTTCAGGACGCACCTCAAGATTGTTGTGTTCTGGATAGTTCAGGACGCACCTCAAGATTGTTGTGTTCTGGATGGTTCTGGGCGCACCTCAAGATTGTTGTGTTCTGGATAGTTCAGGACGCACCTCAAGATTGTTGTGTTCTGGATAGTTCAGGACGCACCTCAAGATTGTTGTGTTCTGGATAGTTCAGGACGCACCTCAAGATTGTTGTGTTCTGGATAGTTCAGGACGCACCTCAAGATTGTTGTGTTCTGGATGGTTCAGGGCGCACCTCAAGATTGTTGTGTTCTGGATGGTTCAGGGCGCACCTCAAGATTGTTGTGTTCTGGATGGTTCAGGGCGCACCTCAAGATTGTTGTGTTCTGGATGGTTCAGGGCGCACTTCAAGATCGTTGTGTTCTGGATGGTTCAGGGCGCACCTCAAGATTGTTGTGTTCTGGATGGTTCAGGGCGCACTTCAAGATCGTTGTGTTCTGGATGGTTCAGGGCGCACTTCAAGATTGTTGTGTTCTGGATGGTTCAGGGCGCACTTCAAGATCGTTGTGTTCTGGATGGTTCAGGGCGCACTTCAAGATCGTTGTGTTCTGGATAGTTCAGGGCGCACTTCAAGATTGTTGTGTTCTGGATGGTTCAGGGCGCACTTCAAGATTGTCACTTTACTTGCTGGTTCAGGGCGCACCTCAAGATTGTTGTGTTCTGGATGGTTCAGGGCGCACTTCAAGATTGTCATTTTACTTGCTGGTTCAGGGCGCACCTCAAGATTGTTGTGTTCTGGATTGGTCAGGGCGCACCTCAAGATTGTCACTTTACTTGCTGGTTCAGGGCGCACCTCAAGATTGTTGTGTTCTGGATTGGTCAGGGCGCACCTCAAGATTGTCACTTTACTTGCTGGTTCAGGGCGCACCTCAAGATTGTTGTGTTCTGGATGGTTCAGGGCGCACTTCAAGATTGTCATTTTACTTGCTGGTTCAGAGCACACCTCATGATTGAGCGCTTTGATTTGTTGCTTTACAAGATTCAGCGCTATATAAATTCCATACATTATTATTATTATTATTATTATTATTATTATTATTATTATTATTATTATTATTGTGTTTGTTTGGTTGGTTTAGGGTGCACCAGCAAAGGGGACGGGACAGCTCAGTGGTCGGAGCACTCCCTTTCCCACAGCCAAGTTAAGCAGCGTCGAGCGTGGTTACCACTTGGATGGGTGACCGTTTGCGCGCCTTGGCTTCAGTACAGTCCCCTCCCCCAGTTCACCCAGCTGTGAATGGGTACCTGCCCTCTTTAGGGTCAGGGAAGATAAAAGCAGCGAGGGAGAGATGATGGGCGCCACCCTCAGTATGCTGGCCCATACAAAAGTGAAGTCTCTAACGCCTCGCTCCCGGATCCCCTACGACCTTATAGGTTATGGGACACCCTTACCTTTATTTTAGGGGGCACATTAAGACTTGTTTCTTGTTGGGTCAGGGCACACCTAAAGATTGTCGGTTTCTTGATGGTTTAGGGCGCAAATAAAGACTGTTGATTTTTGTTGGTTCAGGGTGCACCTAGCAATTGTCCTTTTCTTGTGGATCCAGGGCGCACCTAAAGATTGCTGATTTTTGCTGGTTCAGGGCTTACCTAAAGATCGTCCTTTTTTATTGGTTCAGGGCGCACCTAAAGATTGTCGGTTTCTTGTTGGTTCAGGGCTTACCTAAAGATCGTCCTTTTTTATTGGTTCAGGGCGCACCTAAAGATTGTCAGTTTCTTACTTCTTGACTTCTTTAACAGATGGTTTTCCTCATCCTTTGTCGGTCTCTGTTATCCATCCCTGTCCTACTCTAGCCACTCCAGTTACATAGGAGGATACTTCATCGAGGGAGGGCGGGAGTAAGGTGAAGACAGGCTGGTGGTGATTATGATGTTGGTGACGGCAGTAATCGGAGAAACACATTACAACAGAGATTACGGCAAAGAAAATTGCACACACACACACACACACACACACACACACACACACACACACACACACACACACACACACACACACACACACACACACACACACACACACACACAAGAAATGAAAGCACAGACCCCTCAAGCTTTACTCGTCTCCACTTTTCTCCAATCAAACACTGAGGGGGGAAATCCAAAATGTTGCACATGTGTCTTATTTTCACTCAACATGGATGCCGTGACGTCATCAAATCTTTGTTCATGGAGGATCAGTTATCAAAATGTTCCATGCCCATCCTGCCTCCATTCTCTCCGTGGAAGCAAAGTCTTTTATTTATTTTTTAAAAATTACCCTGACGTGTCATTATAGTTACTGCCATGTCTAAACACGAAATCTTTCCTTATCCACAGGGCCATGAGTTTAGGTCTGGTTGCTGGTCTTCTTTCTTTAAGGATGGCACAATGATAAGTAGGCATCTGCCACCTTCTTAATTTGGCAGCTGATTCTATTCAGCCTAATCATAATTGTTTAAAGCTCCGCTGACAAAGAAGCCATATCAAGGATGTGACCACGTGAAAATTTAAAAATTGGGTTTAAAAAATCTGTGCAACTACATGCAGGTTAAAATGATTATATCTCTTCTGCATTTTCTTGCAATCAACGTCTAAGCCAAAAAAATAGGAGACAAACCAGGACGTTCATTGTCTTGTGATTGTCTTGTGATTGTCTTGTGATTGTCTTGTGATTGTCTGGTAATTGTCTTGTGATTGTCTTGTGATTGTCTTGTGGGGTGGCATCCATGAGGTCCTGTCAGAGACATGACGTTCCAGACATCAACCAAATCCACAGAAACGAAGTTAGCAAAAGAAAAAAAAGTAAAGAAAAAGGAATAGAAAAAGCTGGTTTACTGTTTTATATTAATCCTAGCGTTAACACACACGATGAACTAAAACAAATACTTTCCGCACAGGACGGGACAGCTCAGTGGTCAGAGCATTCGTTTCCCCCAGCTAATGTTAAGCAACGGTCAAGCGTGGTTACCACTTGGATGGGTGACCGTTTGCACGCCTTGGCTTCAGTATAGTCCCCCAGTTCACCCAGCTATAAATGGATACCTGCCTCTTTAGGGTCAGGGAAGGTAAAACAACGAGGAGGAGGAGATGGGCGCCGCCCTCAGTATGCTTGCCTCTACGACCTTATAGGTTATGGAACAACTTACCTTTCTTACTCTCCGCAAAGGGTACATTTTAATTTTCCAAACATATCACCATTTTCTTACCTGAACAAAAGGAAGAACTTCCCCAAAACCCTCCAACAAAAGCAAGCATGCAAATTGAAATGGCACGGCAGATTTGCAGCTCAGAAACTAATCTCACCAGAAAAAAAAATCAGACCAGCAGTGATAAAACCTGCTCCCCAAATCGCCCATTTCGCTTCTTATCAAATCTGTGACAGATGACGCCGCTCTCTCCTGCCACCCCTACACGCGCACGCGCGCGCGCACGCACACACACGCACACACACACACACCCTCTCTCTCTCTCTCTCTCCTCTCTCTCTCTCTCTCTCTCTCTCCAACACACCCCATAATTACCCAGGAACCAGTGGCAGGCTGTAGTCAAGGTGCCAGCAGACATACTGGTGCCGCTAACGAAGATGTTCTAAAGATAGAAGGTCCAGTGATTCTGGGGAAGAGGATGGGATGGGGGGGTGGGGGGGGGGGGGGGGGGGGGGGGGGGGGGGGGGGGGGGGGGGTAGGGGGGAGATTTGGTGTGTGTGGTGTGGTGGTGGTGGGATAGTGGTGGTTGATGGTGGAGGTTGTTTACTCTCTGGTGAAATTTTTCTGTGGAACACATTCAGGAACGGGGGTGTTAACTTTTCTTGTTTACTTCTTTTCCCCCTTATTCTCTCTGTCTCTGTTTGTTTGTCTGTCTGTGTGTCTATCTGTCTCTGTCTTTAATTTTTTTCACAGTGAAAATGTTTGTTGTGTCACTTTCATGCTGTTAAACTGACTAATGCTGTCGATCTAAGAAAGACAGGACTGGATCATGAATCATTCACTTCTTTCACCAAGAAACGATACTTTCACCCCTAACTTCCAGTTCTGTTGCAATTTCTACATCTGAAGAAATATCAAACATCACTACATACATACCCGGTCAAGGGGATATTTTCCCCTGGAGTTAACATCAGTGCAGACTCCACTCTCCCTAAAAGTCCTTCGGATGAGACTATAAACAGAGGTCCCGTGTGCAAATGCACACAGAACATCTTGCGCACACGTTAAACCTGTTCCGCTTTTCGTAAGAGTAGGCCTTTGTGTGCCGGTGGGAACAGATGACAGAATTTACAAAACCGCATATACATGGGGACTGGAAGTGAAAAAGCACATCAGTGCTTAATCCATTATCCTCGATATAAAAGAATAAAAAAACCAACCCCAAAACAACATACCCAGATACTAGAATTCCTGGTAAATGTATACCTAACAAGCCCTGTCAATCGCCAGTGAAAGAAAGATTTCACATGGTCTGTACTTCCGACAAGGAGCTGCGCGGGCAAGAGGCAGGCATAGCAGCAGGAGGGATGAAGCAGACAAAAGAAAAGAGAGCTGTCTTGCTGCTCTTGTTGGCGCTGTCAGACGTCTGTCAGTGCTGGCCTCAATCAAGCTTCCTGTTCCCCCTCATCCCTTCGTCTTCCTCTTCTTCTTCCCTGATATTTTCAGACACTCCTTCAACTCGTTTGGCAAACAAACACTCGACGCGCAATTCAGGAACAGAAGTCTTCTACTACATCTGGGTGAGGAAGTGGAAAAGGGTGGAAGGAGGGAAGGAGGGTGGGAGGGAAAACAAAAACACCTCCGTGTTCTTCAGCGCGCGCTATGAGGTGGACTTGTTCTAACTACCCCCTACTTCAACAATATTTTAGTTTCCCCCAGTGTTACACTTGTTTGTTGCTCTAGGACCAGGAAACCTTCTTTTGTCTTCGGTGTTCTGGTGTTCTCTGTCTGTTTAGGGAGTGCAGGTTGCTGAACAACCGTGTGTCTGCTTTGGTGGCTGAACACACCGTGATAGGTCGTTTGGATGACTGTGATACACAAGGAACTCCGGATAGGTCGTTGGGATGACTGTGATACACAAAGGAACTCCAACTCCAAGTGGAATAGTTTAATGAGGGTAAATGGATAAGCCAGAGGCTTCTTTACACCAGGCCCTATGGGGAAAATTGTAAACAAACATGAATAAATCAATAAATTAATAAACAAGAAAATTTCAAATAGCAATGAAATGAAACACTCAAACTCCCATTCAATTATTGAAAAATCAAGAAAGAAAAGCAAGAGAGAGAGAGAGAATATCTATCTATCTATCTATCTATC
>CM054150.1:51834195-51869195 GCA_028751875.1 Rapana venosa | reverse complement strand
TTTTTCACCCTACTTTCACAGACAAGAAGTTCACCCAAGAGGCAACAGAAGAAAAGACAGCCTCAGAAAACACACTGACCAACTTCAGCAACTTGTGTCTCAAAGGAAAAGGAGGAAGCGAAACCAGTGACCAACATGAATACAAAAGCCAGAACAAAATGCTGTATCAAATATGATAGCAGTGTGTGTGTGTGTGTGTGTGTGTGTGTGTGGTGTGTGTGTGTGTGTGCGTGTGTGTGTGTATGTGTGTTAGTTAGTTCTTCAGTTTAACGTCCTTCCACCGAAAAGTGTATATCAGACAGAATTTGTGTGTGTGAGTGTGTGTGTGTGTGTGTGTGTGTGTGTGAGTGTTTGTGAGTGTGTGTGTGCGTGTGTGTGGTGCGCGTGCGTGCGTGCGTGTAAATATATGAGAGAAATTGTGTGCGTGCGCGCGCGCGTGGTCGTTTGGGCGCGTACATGTGAGGTGTGTGTGTGTGTGTGTGTTATGTGTGTAAATATATGAGAGAAAGTGTGTGTGTGTGTGCAAGTCAAATAACCTGGACAACAGTTATGAACTGAGGGCATTTAGAGAGATTCACAGAATTTTTCATAAATGATTGACTTTAAAACAAAGTGATGATCACAGGAAGATACCGACTGGGCTGTGCAACAGACATTCAGAAATTCAACAGAGAATTATATCATTGTTTAGGATGCTTTTAAGCTTTACAGATGATTCTAACAGTAACGGATCTTTCAGTATGATAGCAATGATTTCTTTAAAATTTTATGGTGTGTGTAGTGTGTGTGTGGTTGTGTGTGGTGTGTGTGTGATTGTGTGTTAGTGTGTTGTGTGAGTGTGTGTTGTGTGTGTGTGAGTGTGTGTGTTGTATGTGTGAATCAGAATAAGAAAACTGTATTGCCAATTATATATATATATAATATATATAATATATATATATATATATATATATATATATATGAGTGTATGCGTGTGTGCATGTGTGTGTATGTGTGTATGTGTGTGTATGTGTGTGTGTGATATCAGACATAATTTTAAGATAGATGCAACACTTTAGTTACCTTACAAAGTAATCTAAAACACACATTTAAAACACGAAAAAAAACGATCAAAAAGATAATCGTATATATTAATCTATATGTCTGGGTGTCTGTCTAGGGGTCTGTCTGTCTGTCTGTCTGTCGGTCGGTCTGTCCCTCTCTCTCTCTCTGTCTCTCTGTGTGTGTCTCTCTCCCTCTTTGTCTATCTCTCTGTCTCTCTGTCTTACTACACACACACACACACACACCACACACATATATACACTTACACACCACACACACACACACACACACACACACACCACACACACACACACACACACACACACACACACACACACACACACACACACACACACACACATGCGCATTTATGTACTTTCTCTCGCTGCACTTGCTTGTTATCAAAGCATCCCTTTTCCCCCTTAAACTCTTCTTCCCACTTCTTCCCTCAACCTTTTTGAAAAATAGTTATAGAGGTGCTTGTCAAAAAAAACCACTCGAAAAAACAAAACCCCTTCATGTTTGTGCGTCCAAGCAACAAGGGAATGCATACCAAAACTGTTTCATGCAAGGGAGTGGGGAGAGAGAGAGAGAGAGAGAGGAGAGAGAGAGAGAGAGAGAGAGAGAGAGAGAGAGGAGAGAGAGAGAGAGAGAGAGAGAGAGAGAGAGAGAGAGAAGAGAGAGACTGCACTTGGGGGGTGATTTAGCATTTTAAGCCCAGGACGGTGTTTTATCTGTGTTGACATCATTTTAATCCCCCGCTTGATCTTCAAAAGGATCTTCTCAATCTTGAAAACCCAGAAAATCTGTGGTTCCCGGTGACTGGTGTTTTCTGGGTGTTTTTCTCTACCCACTTCTCCTCCCCTACTCTCACAAAGACACAGACACAGACACACAGACACACACAGACACACACAGACACACACAGATACACAGACACACACACACACACACACGCCCGCACGCACGCCCGCACGCGCGCGCACACACACACATACACACACACAACACACACACACACCTACAGAAAATAAATTATATTGACAAGGACTATGATTATTCGGTTATGTATTAATTTTATAGATGGTAGGGCTGTCATTCATGTTAAGGTTTAACCATCAATTTGTCTGACTACAAGATATCTTTGCTTCATACATTTTCTCCCTCCCTCTGTCTGTCTGTCTGTCTGACTGTCTGTCACTCCCTCCCTCCCTTCCTCCTTCCTTCCTTCCTCCATCTCTCCGTCCCTCTCTCTCCCTGTCTGTCTGTTTGTCCGTTTGTCCGTTTGCATGTCTGTCTTTCTGTTTGTCTCTTTCTCTCTCTGTCTGTGTCTGTCGCCGTCTATCTGCCTGTCTCTGTCTCTATATCTGTTTGTTTGTCTGTCATTCTGTCTGTCTGTCTCTATGTCAGTTTGTCTGTCTGTCTGTCTGTCTATCTCTTCCTGCTCTGGAATTAAAAAGCCTATCCTAAAAAATATAATTCATTACAGTAAATAAAGCTTTTATCTCGAAAAACTATGTTTGAAGTCTTCTTGAATAAAAGCAGGATAATGGACCTAGAATGCAGAAAATAGACAAGAAAGAGGTGACGGGAAGAAAAGGAACAAGACAGAAACAAAGAGAGGGATAGAAAAGAGGGAATTCCTAGCACAGCGTTTCCATAAGGTAGGGAGGCTATTTATACTGACACCGATTCCGGGGGGGGGGGGGGAACCCCGACTAAGCATCGTATCATCCAGGTGTAGTGAAGCGGTAAAAGTAATCAATTTTCTACAATAATAGCAAATGCTAAAATTAAATTAGATTTCTCACTATCAAAGCAAAATTTGCACTGTACATTAGAAATGATGAGATTAGAATACTCAGAACGAGACAATTGATCATGGATTAAGATGACTAAGAGAGAGAGAGAGATGAGAGAGAGAAGAGAGAGAGAGAGAGAGAGAGAGAGAGAGAGAGAGAGATAGAGAGAGAGAGAGAGACAGACAGACAGACAAAGACAGAGACAGAGAGGAAGGGAGGGAGGGAGCGAGAGAGAGAGAGAGAGCTGCTGTCTTCTTGACGTTGCTCTTGTCAGCAGTTGTCAAAGATTGACCTAATCAAGCTACATTCACTCTCTCGCTCTCCTTTCCTGCCCTCATGTCTCTAGAAACTTCCTTCAACTTCTTGAACAAACACACAGACACCCAGACAAACAGAACGAGAGGGTGCGCGCTACGGTCTCGTCCATGCAAACGGAATAGAGAAAGGGAAGAGAAAAAAAATCACTGCCGTTATTCTTGCAACCTCCCCCCCCCCCCCCCCCCCCCCCCCCCCCCCCCCCACCTCTTTTCATCCCATCCCGTGCATGATCATTCCCTGTGGTTACGTGTGTTTGTTGCTTTTGCCGTGAAAACACTCTTTCTTGTCGCCTGTGTTTGCTGCGGAAAATTGGAAGTTGTTGAACACTTTCTCCAGCTTGGCAGGGTTAAACACGCTTTGAGGCCTTGTTTTGGAAACTCTGACGGGCTGCTGTTGTTTGTTTATCTGTCGTGATCAAAAGTATGTTTATTATTTTATTTATTTATTTTATTTAATACCCCTTTAAGTCACGGCAGATTTCTCTGCGTGAAATTCGGGCTGCTCTCCCCGGGGAGAGCGCAGCGTCACCCTTTATTTTTTTTATTTTTTCCTGTCTGCAACTGTATTTGTTTCCCTATCAGAGTGACTTTTTTTCTACCGAATTTTGCCAGGGACAACTCTTGTTGCCGCGGGTTCTTTTACGTGCGCTCAATAATGATGTGTTACACACGGGACCTCGGTTTATCGTCTCATCCGAAAGACTAGCACCCAGACCACCCCTCATGATCTAATGGATGGAGGAAAAGTTTCGGGACCAAACGAGGGTCAACCACAACGCACTTCTGACCCGGACTTTTGGCTTTGTAGGCAGGTGCACTACCTCCAGACCACGGTCCCCTGTACTTGGTAGCTTCAGTTGGTTGAGGAATGATGAGGGCATTGGGGAAAGTGCGACTGAAAGTAACTAAAGTCAAGTGAAATATACACGCTGGCACTATCACAAGTAAGATTCGTTTAATGAGATTATAAAGTGATGAAGTTGCACTGATTTTTTTATACCACTGGAAGAAATTAAAATAAGCATTTGGAAAATATCAAGCGGTAAGTAAAAACATATCAGTCACTTTTGTTTAGAACTCCCCCCATCATTTTTTTGAATAAAAAGGTGAAGATGTTCCCATAACCTTATGCGGTCGTTGGGGAGCGAGGTGTCGGAGACCTCAGGTTCTCTAAAAACCAACTTTTTGAAGGCGGCGCCCATCTCCTCTCCCTCACTGCTTTATCTTCCCTTACCATAATGAGGGCAGGTACTCATTTACGGCTGGGTGAACTAGGGGATTCTACCGAAGCCCAGGTGCACGAACCGCTACCCACCCAAGAGGTAACCACGCTCAAAGCTGCATAACCTTAGCGTGGGGAGAACGAATGCTCTGACCACTGAGCTATCCCGTCATTAATTTTGTGGATAGGCCTAGCACACACACACACACACACACACACACACACCACACACAACACATACACACACACACACACACACACACACACACACACACACACACAACACACACACACACACACACACACATACACACACACACACACACACACACACACACACACACACACACACACACACACACACACACACACACACATCATTGGCTCTCCCCTTTTCAGATATCACTGTTGGTCGATATAATGTTACTTTTTTCAGTAAACAGTCAGTGTAGTGGCATCTCTTGTTTCTGTGATCATTATTTGGGAGGTAAGGAAATGCGACCTGCCTCGCGAAGAATCAGGCAATTCACTACATCAAACTTTCATCCTCAGTTTGCTAGTGCAGTACAAGCTGAGATAAACAAAACACAAATGACTGAATGTCCAATGTGCAGTTAATGCTTTTGAAACTGTTCTTTTCAGAGAGCTACATTGAGTTTAATATAAAAAAAAAGAAGCAACTGGAGACTTCTATCTATTTGTTCGTCTTATATTATCCACCCAAGAAACATTACACTATTTTTAAAAGTTCGTGTTTTAAAAAAAAATCATTTATATTAAACAGATACTTCTTTCTGAATGAAATGCGTTTTTGAGACGACGCATAATGAGCATGGTAATTTCTAGAATACTCGGGGACAATTGCTGAAATGAATACTTAATGTTTTAAAGCCTTGACGATGGTATGATATTGATAATAACAGTAGTGGTTGTAGAAGTGTGTGTGTGTGTGTGTGTGTGTGTGTGTATTGGTAGGTGTGCATGCATGCGTGCAGTATGAATGTGTGTGTATGTGTGTTCGCATGCTTTTTCTTCTGCCACTGTCCTCTCTGTGCCTGTCCGTCTGTCCACCTGCCTGATTGTCAGTCTGTGCCTGTCTGTCTATCTGTCTGAACCCCCTTCTCTCTCTCTCCTCTCTCTCTCTCTCTCTCTCTCTCTCTCTCCTCTCTTCTCTCTCTCTCTGTCGCTATCTCTCCTTCTCGCTAAGTATTTCTCAGAGCAGACACAGTGACAGGATGAAGGCACCACACTGCCAGTCAGCAGAAGAATGTGTGTGCATACAAAAGCCTCACTTTGCAAGCCACTGGTGGAATGTCGGTTTGAACGTTGAAATCCTACAGCTTAGTTTATCTGTGTATACATCATGTTTATCCTCTGCCCCTGCTTCAAAAAGGATTGAGTGACCCCTCCACAAAAGACGGTAAAGCCCTACACATGGTTAAGGTAAAAGGTAAAGATGTCCCCGTAACCCATGCGGTCGTTGGGAGCAAGGTGTCAGAGACCTCAGCTTACTTTAGGGGCCAGCATATTATTGAGGGTGGCGACCATCTCCTCTCCTCTCCCTCGCTGCTTTACCTTCACTGACCCTAAAGAGGGCTGGTGCCCATTTACAGATACTGGGTGTACTGGGGGACTGTACTGAAGCCAAGGCGCGCAAACGGTCCCCCATCCACTTGGTAACCACGCTTGGCGCTGCTTAATCTTAGCTTGTATCTTGTTAATCCCAGCTAGATCAGTGGTGTGGAGCCAATGCACTTACCTAGAGAGCGAGAAGGGACGGGTTTGATCCTCGTTTGTACCTGAAGTTTCCTCAATCTACTTGACCTTGGGTAGTAATCTGGGTGCTGGTCTTTCGGATGAGCGGATAAACCAAGATCCCGTGTGTAATAAACACTTAGCGCATGAAAAAGAAAGAACCCATGGCAAGAAGAGAGTTGTTCCTGGAAAAATTCTGTAGTGAAAAAAACCCACTCTTATAATTATGAAAACAAGTATATCTGCAGATACAAAAAAAAAGTTTGGAAATTGCGGGGCGTTGTTCTTCTGGCAACACAATCTCCCCGGGGGAGAACAGCCCAAATTTCCACACAGAGAAACCTGTCGGGATGAAAGTGATATAAACAATACCATACAATACAATACAATACAATACAAAGCTGAGCAACACAACACAGCACAACACAATACAATACATGCAATACAATAAATCCCTTCGAATCCCCCACCCCTTCTGTGTGTGTGTGTGTGTGTGTGTGTGTGTGTGTGTGTGTGTGTGTGTGTGTGGTGTGTGTGTGTGTGTGTCTGTGTGTGTATAGATATAGATATATATGTTTTTCTGTCTCTGTCTGTCTCTCTGTATGTCTGTCTGTCTCTGTCTGTCTGCCTGTCTCTGTTTCTGTCTCTCTCTTTCTCTCTGTCTCATCCCCACTCTCTCTTCCACCCGTATCTCCATCTGTGTCTGTCTTTGTCTTTCTCTGTCGGTTTGTATCTCTGTCTGTCTGTCTGTCTGTCTGTCTCTCTCTCTTTCCTTCCCTCCTTCCTTCCACCCCCCCCCCCCCTGCCCCACCTTCTCTCTCTCTCTCTCCCTCTTTCGCTGTCTTCCTCAATGTGGACACAGCCAAACGATAAAACCACGCTCAGCTGGGCCAGTCAACAAGGGAATGTGTGCATCAAACACCTCAGGCTGCAAGCCACTAAGGGACCGTCAGTTTGAAATGTGATTAAATCCCAAACGACCTGGGGTATCTTGTGTATGTACATCGTGTTGATCCTCTGCTTGCTCTTTGAGAAGGCATTCATCGTCGGCAAAGCACGGTCAAACTTGCAATCTTCCAGATTTCTTGATCTCTCTTTCCCAGTCGCTCTGTCTGAATGATGTTGGTCTGTCTGTGTGTTTGTTCGTTTGTCTGTCTGTGTGAGTTTGTCTGTCTGTGTGAGTTTGTCTGTGTGTTTGTCTTTCTGTCGGTCTGCAAAGAGAACATTCTGGAAATGCAAACATGATTTTTGATGACTCGTTCATACTTGTGCAGGGCAAGTCAATTGTCGAAGTGTTTATTCTTTTCTGCTCGTCATGAACAGAGAGAAAGAAAGAGAACATTTCTCTCTCTCTCTCTCTCTCTCTCTCTCTCTCTCTCTCTCTCTCTCTCTCTCTCTCTCTCTCTCTCTCTCTCTCTCTCTCTCTCTCTCTCTCTCATTTGCTTCCCTATGATAGATTGATTGTGTCAAGCCATTTGCTGTCTTGATCATATATTGCTGATTTTGATGAATTTGTGTAAACCGTTTATTTTTGAGCTTACTGTTAATTTGTGTCTATGCATGTCTATCAGTAACATAGATTTAGATTTGTCCATGTGTGGGAACTAGTTATTATTATTGCTTATGCATTTATTACTGTAAGTAGTTATTATCGAGTTATTGGTTTGCTTGTTTTTTTTATTTGTTTATTTTCCCCTCTTTTTTGTTAAGGCTTGGTGAAAAGAAGTCCCTGGCTTATCCAAGTACCCTCATTAAAACATTCGAGTTCGAGTTCTCTCTCTCTCTCGTGTCCTTCTTCCTCGTTTAGCTCCCTTTCTTTCTCATATCTACATCACAGGGTCTGTGTGTCTGTATATCTGCCTGTCTGTTAGTTTGCCTCTCTTTGTTTCTCTTTCTCTATCTCTGTGTGTGTGATGTGTGTGTGTGTGTGTGCGCGTGTGTGTGTGTGTGTGTGTGTGTGCGCACGCGCGTAATGTGCGTGTGTGTATGTGTGTGTGCTTGCGCTATGTGTGTGTGTATGTGTGTGTATGGGCCTGCCTGTCTGTCTGTCTGAGAGCCACTTATTCAACAACAAATACTATCAGCATTAAGTCTTCATCCCAGAGTGTCATCTTAAGAGCCTATGTCTGTTAGGCAAATCCAAAAAGAATGCAAGAGTACACACACACACACACGCGCGCGCGCGCGCGCGCACGCGCTCATTGAGTCTATAATCTGATCTTATCACCCCTCCCCCTTCTAAGGTCCAGTGTCTCCACTTCTCGCCAAACTAGTTCTCCTTCATCTCTTGTTTCCCCACCACTTCCACACAGTCAAAACTTTCTCCCAAAGCCCCTGACAGCAGCACTTCAATCCCTCGCTCAGCCAACACACTCTTTTGATAAAGATCGCCCTCGAAATTCGGCATTGCTGAGATCTCAGATTTCATCAACAAACATTGATGGATAAAATGAAATCAGCTCTGACCAGACCGAAAAACGTATAGGAAAATTTTTGGTTGTCTACTTATCTATAGGTACTGCTGTTATCACGACAATGGACCATTAGGTTTTGACTGAAGAGACACAATCATCTACCTCAAGACAGTTTTGTGAAATGGTTCCACAGTTGAGACAGGTATTTGTTATGGAAGATATTTAATGTTTTGTGAGTCCTATCTGGGTATTTGGCTGTGATTAAGCTTCTTCCTGTTAGTCATATGTGTTTAGTCTCCTTCCAGTATCTCTTTGTCTAGAACGATCTAGAACGATCCTGCTCCTCCTCCTCCTCTTCCTCTTTCCCAAACATTATCACCACCACCACCACCACCACCACTGTCGTTGTCATTGTCGTCGTTGTCACTACCACCATCACCATCATCATCATCATCATCATCATCATCATCATCATCATCATCAAAAACAACATCATTGTCATTTGTAATGAAGCGTCTCTGAGGTTTGCAGACTTAATAATATAATAATAATAATAATAATAATAATAATAATAATAATAATAATGTATGGAATTTATATAGAGCTGAATCTTGTAAAGCAACAAATCAAAGCGCTTACGTGATTAACACACACACACACACACACACACAGGATAAACACACATGTGATTAATACACACACACACACACACACACGTTCTCTCTCTCTCTCACTCGCTCTCTCTCTCTCTCCTTGGAATAGAAAAAACAAGCCCTTCTCTTTCAACTCTCCTTGTCAAGCAGCTGGCAATACCCTCTCCCTGCTTCTTGTTTGTATATGGAAAATCACGTTCAAAGGAAGGAGTGACTGACGGCTGGCAACTGGCTTTGCCAGAACAGAAGGACGATACCCCAAAACAAGATATCTTTCTGCAGTAAGGTTGTGCTGACAAATTCTAAACAATTCATAGACTGCCTTGTGTCAGATTACTTTAAAGACGAGAAAAGATTAAAGACAAACAGACATACACTCTGGCTTAGCATGGGCACACAACTACATCCTTTGGACGAGACTATAAACCGAGTCTCCGTGTTCGAACACATACAGAACATCTTGCACACACGTTAAATCCTGTCCCACTTTTCGTAAGAGTAGGCCATTGTGAGCCGATGGAAACAGATGACAAAATTTACAAACCGCATACACATGGGGACTGGATGTAAAAAAGCACATGAGTGCTTATTCCATTATCCTCAATATAAAAGAATAAATAAATAAATAAATAAAGGAGTATATGTGTGTGTGCACACATGAAGCTTCACATATGCTCTTCCTCCTGCTTCTTATACATGCATAATAATAATGATGATAATAATAATATAATAATAATAATAATAATAATAATAATAAATGAAGTTTTTACAGTGCTGAATCTTGTAAAACAAACTAATCAAAGTGCTTGCATTCGAAACATTTGCATTCATGTAACTGTCACAAAAAATAAACAGATTTTAAACTGAGACGATGTAGCAACAACACAGCCACAGGTTTGGAACATCTGACTAGACTGCCAGTTATTAAGAAAAGTATATATAAAAAGCCTTGAACTGCAAGCCAACAGTAGAATGGTGGTTTGAATTTGTTGATGTCCCACAGCTTGGCTTACCACTAGGGCATGTATTCTTTGCTTTTTTCCTTCAAAAGAGATTGGCAGTTCAAAATGATGGTACATCTGTTTAATATTTGCAATCTCTTGATCAATGTCCCAGTGCCTGTATGTCTGTTTGTGTCTTTCCCATGAAATTATCTTTGACAACTCAAAAATGTCTGATGAAACACTCAGCCTCTGGTGCTGGTTTATGGTCAAGGTCAAGGTGTCCCATAACCTATGTGATCATAGGGGGATGAGGCATCAGAGACCTCAGCTTCTCTAGGGCCAGCATATTGAGGGTGGCACCCAACCCCTCTCCCTTGCTGCTTTACCTTCCCTGACCCTAAAGAGGCAGGTACTCATTTACAGCAGGGTGAACTGGAGGACTGTACTGAAGCCAAGGCGCACAAACGGTCACCCATCCAACTGGTAACCACGCTCGATGCTGCTTAACCTTAGCTGTGCTCTGACAAGTGAGCTATCCCGTCCCCATGCTGATTAATCTACTAAAATAAGAGATCCCTTTCTCTTTGTGTGTTTCTCTGTATACCTCTGTGTCACTTACTCTCTCTCTCTCTCTCTCTCTCTCTCTCTCTCTCTCTCTCTCTCTCTCTCTCTCTCTCTCTCTCTCTCTCTCTCTCTCTCTCTCTCTGTCCATGTGCCTCTGTCTCTAAGTTCATGTGACATTTGTTGATCTGTCTTTGTGTTAGTCAATGTGCATACATGCACACTTGCATGCAGACACACTGCGTGCGTTTGAGCATACATACGTGCGTGCGAACATCTGTGTGTGTATGTGTGTGTGTGTGTGTGTGTGTGTGTGTGTGTGTGTGTGTGTGTGTGTGTGTGTGGGTGGGTGGGTGTGCATTCCTAAAAGCAAAGAGACTGAATGACAAAATTAATGCTATCAGCATAATCTGAGAGTACCTTCTCTAAAAGCTCGTCTGTAAAGAAAATCCAGAGAAAAGCCAAGAGTACAAACACACACAAACACACACACAACCTGATCTTATGGACCTGTCTACATTTCTGAAATGTCAGCATCTAACCCTGTCCCTTGCCTCTACACTTTTATGCTAATTTGAACGTGTCTTCCCAAACTCCTCACTGCAACAATTTAGTCCCTCAGCCAAGGTCTTCTTTCACAAAAAGAGCCTTTAAACTATCCATCAAGGATATTTCAGATTTCATCAACTAAAAATCATAGAAAATATCATCAATTTCATCAACAAAAGTAACAGAAAAAATAATATCTCGGATTTTATCAACCACAATCACAGAAAAAAACCAAAGTGTCAGATTTCATCAACGAAAAACCACAGAATAAAAAACCCAATGTCTCAGATTTCATTAACGAAAAATCACAGAAAAATAATCAGCTTTTACCAGTGTCAGCATCTGCACTGAAGCCAGGTGCTATTTGTATAATATGTCAAGTCTGTTGTTAGCATTGCTGTTATCAAAATGATGAATGATTAAAAATTAACTGGAGGGACATTCTCTTCTTAAAGACTGGTCTCAAAAGGACTATCCTGTGTATTATTTATTTATTCTTTCATATCGAGGATAATGGAATAAGCACTCATGTGCTATTTTACATCCAGTCCCCGTGTGTATGCAGTTTTGTAAATTTTGTCATCTGTTTCCACCGGCACACAATGGCCTACTCTTCCAAAAAAGCGGAACAGAATTTAACGTGTGCGCAAGATGTTCTGCATGCGTTCGAACACTGTGCCTTTGTTTATAGTCTCATCTGAAGGACTTATATGTGTGTGTATGTGTATGTGTGTGTGTGTCAGAGGAGAGAGAGAGAGAGAGAGAGAGAGAGAGAGAGAGAGAGAGAGAGAGAGAGAGAGAGAGAGAGAGAGAGAGAGAGAGAGAGAGAGAGAGAGCGAGACAGACAGACAGACAGACAGACAGACAGACAGACAGAGACAGACAGAGAGTTCAAGAAAAACAAATCCCTTCTTTTCAACTCTCCTTGTCAAGCAGCTGGCAATACCCTCTCCCTGCTTCTTGTTTGTATATGGAAAATCACGTTCAAAGGAAGGAGTGACTGACGGCTGGCAACTGGGCTTTGCTTTGCCAGAAAGGAAAAACGAGACAGGGGAAAACAAGCCATCTTTCCGCAACAAGACTGAGGAGACTAGGCCTAGCTGTAAACAACGCATCTACTGCCTTCATGTCTGACTGCTCAGAAGTCACAAAAAAGCTTCAACATATACACATCCTGCATTTGCAAAAACACAATATCTGTAAGCAGCCCTATGTACTTGCTAGATGTATGTACATAAAAAAATGCATGCACACTGGTGTCATGTTTAAACCTCCCCAAAATTGAAATGCCGTTACCTTCATGGTAGACAGAAACCATTGCATGCACAAAGTCTCACCATTGCTGAACCTGGGACCTTTAGCTGAGGGAAAAGAATCCTGCCAAAAACTGCCTAGACAGCTACTTGTACCATAGAGGAATGGAGGAGAAAGCTCAGATCTTGTCTAAATTCAAACAGCAGGCTTTCTTCTTCTGCTTGGTAGACAGGTGCTTTGATTGCAAGACCATCACACTTGCAATGGAGGGTGGGAGGAAGGTAGAATGTTCCTGTGTGTTATCATTGAAACATAGAGACAGTTTTGCTAAATGTCTCTGATAGTCATGTGTTGTAACACTAAGTCTATTTCCATGTCCTGCTTACACCTTCGATAATGGCCTCTCCTCCTCCTCCTCTTCTTCTTCTTCTTCTTCTTTCTTCTCTTCTCTTCTTCTTCTTCTTCTTCTTCTTTCTTCTTCTTCTTCTTCTTCTTTTTCTTCCTCCTCCTCCTCCTCCTCCTCCTCTTCTTTCTTCTCTGTAATATTTGTGCCATTTCTGTTTCTCTTGCTCATAGACAGGACAGATTCATCATTTTCTATAAGGTCAATTTATCCATATATCACTCTCCCCTCTCTCTCTCTCTCTCTCTCTCTCTCTCTCTCTCTCTCTCTCTCTCTCTCTCTCTCTCTCTCTCCCCTCCCTCCATCCCCCCCCCCCCTCTCTCCTTTGTCATGACGTGCTAAAAGCTTGGCCCCCAAAGCAAAGATTAGTAGTCAGGGTTTTCTAGAGGTCTTCCCTTGAAACCAGCTTCATTCAAATTGGCATCCATCACTCTTTTAAGCCACTGTGTGGGTCCCTGTTGTGGCAAGTGTACTGTTGCATTTGTATGTATCATGGACGGACGTGACAGCCGAGTGGTTAAGACCGCTTGACTTCAGTCTGTGCATCCATGAAGTTGTGGGTTCAAATCTCGGCGGCGGTGTCAGGTCAATTAAGGGTAAGGATTTGTTTTATGATTTTCGAGGTCAGCTTCAAGTGCAGACTTGCCAGTGCTTTAATTCTCTTTATGTATTATACGTATACAGGAAATCAGGTATTAACATTAAAGACTGCGATATTCATGTTAACGTTCCCTGGTTTATGGAAACATGAATATACCCAGCATGCAACCTTTACAATGAAATGAACTGCTTTAAGGTCGGAATTTGCTAGATGAGGCCAGGGGGCAGACCTGAAAAGTTACAAGTGCAGGAGAGAGTATCATGGAACTATTCCTATATATCATGCTTGCTTAACAGAATGGCTTAAGACAATGTTGAAGCTTTGGATGAGTGCATGTATTTACAAAAAAAGGTAATAATAGCTGAACGAATCATGTATCTGCTTACCATGAAAGTTTTCGTGCAAACAAAGCTATGTACAAGTGATTCTTTCAAATTGCTTAATGCATTTACTTGAAAAACAAGCAATCACTTCTGGAATAGGACAATCATAAAAGCATGTTGTAAGAAACTTTCTTGTGGTTATGGTGTAGCAGACATGAACCTTTGGCACACACTTACGTTTTCTTAGAAAATAGAAAATAAACGGAGCATGACATGAACTTGCCTTCATCTAGTTTTCTTTTCTCTTACTTTTTCTCTTTCTCCTCGTAATCCTCGTCTCTGTGTGTGTCTCTTCTCTCTTTCTGTTCCTATCTGCCTGCCTGCCTGCCCCACTCTCTCTCCATCTCTGTCTGTCTGTCTGTCTGTATCTCTCTCTCCATCACTCCCCCCTCTCTCCCTCACTTCCTCCGTCTCTCTCTTGTTTTAACATGTTTTCAATCTCTCTCTCTCTCTCTCTCTCTCCTCTCTCTCTCTCTCTCTCCTCTCTCTCTCTCTCTCTCTCTCTCTCTCTCGCTCTCTCTCCTTCTCCTCTCTCCTATTTTCCTTTACCCTTTCTGTGTGGTAATGTCTGTTACATGTAAACAGCTCAGGTCATTTGCCATTTTCATTCAGTGCCCTAGAAGCACAGAGTTGTCTATGCAACCCAAGTTTCTCTCAGATGCTGGAGGCCGAGAAATTCAATACATCAACAAACAAAATCAGTCTCCTTGCAGATCTCCGCCTTTTCCTCGACAACCCCCTTCCCCCCCATCCCCAGGCACCCACCACCCTACCCCTATCTCTTATCACCACCCATAACCTTTCCAGTGTTCTGTTACTAGTTTCTGTTAAAAAAAGACAAGAGTCTAGAGTATTTCTCTGGTTGGAATTGTTCATCATATTACATCCTACTCTTTTCTTTTGCCCCAGAACCAATTTCGTGTTCCCCCTTTTTCTTGTGGCCAAAATGCGCTAAAAGCCTTGAACTTCAAGGTAGAGATTAACTAGGGAGCTTTGGGGGTTGGGGGGGGGGGGGGGTTGGGGGGGGGGGGGGGGGTCTTCCCATTAAAGTGGACTCTTCTCGAGTTTGTATCTTTTTATTCTTTTATCTTAGAAAACTATTGTAGCATGGAAAAACGACTTAATTGAAATTGGTCAACCCATCACAATGGTTCAAACATGGTTTATTCACTGTACATACATCATAAGCACACATCAATACAGCAGAGGAAAGGCATCAAGCTACAAATTATTTTGAGTCCCACCCCATGAAAAGTTAAACGTATGATGTTATGCAGACAAGTGACATATAATATATCAACAAAACAATGTTCCACATATATGTATATACAAATACCAAAGTGACATATAATATATCAACAAAACAATGTTCCACATATATGTATATACAAATACCATTACCCGAAAATTGAACAAAAATAATAATTACAACACTACAAAAGCTAAAGTAAACAAAAAACTTTAAGGAAAAAATGCACAAACAAACTAGGAAGCAATAGGACCAAAGGCAGAAACTGAGTATATTAGGGAACCGATAATTTCACACCTACATTCATGTAGACTGGAACACCCTTCTGACTTGGCTCCATGGTTTTTCTTCAAAGCTTTACCAGGATGTGGTAGTTGCTCAGTGTTCTACCTAACCCCCTGTTGCCGCCTCTCCTTCCACCACCCCCTTCCCCCACCCCATTTTCTTCATATCCTTGGAGGCCCAGTTGTCAGAGGAGGTAAAAGAAGGTGTCTGTTCTGGCTGTTACCATTATTTAGCTTGATTCTAGATGGTCATTCAAAAGGACAAATTGTTTCTGACTGAATTTCATTATTTCTGTGTGTGTGTCAAGTCAAGTCAAATTTTTATTTCCAGATGGTACATTGAATAAGCAATGCATTTGCTTTTGTGTGTGTGTGTGTGAGCGTGCGTGCAAGTGCTTGGGTGCGAAATACGCCTGCACGCTCGCACGCATATATATATATATATATATATATATATATATATAATATATATATATATATATATATATATATATATATATATATAGTATGTATGTGTGTGTGTGTGTTTGTGTGTGTGTGTGTACATGCGCACATGTGCAAATATGCGTCTGTGAGTCTCTGTGTATGTTTGTGTCTTCATTTTTCTGTCCGTGTGTCTTCACCTTTAAGACCCACTTACTGAAAGAGACGTGTTATCAGCATAAAATATTCATTTCATACTGCTTTTCTGTATAACCTCTATCTGTTAAGCAAATCCACAGAAAAGCCCAAGCACACACACACTCTTTAATCTGATCCTATCACCCCTGCTGACGTTCAGTACTTAAAAAATCTCCCCCACTGCCCCCTACCCCCTCTACCACTTTCATACAATCGAATCAATCTTCTAAAGCTAGGCAGGGCAACAATCTAATCCCCCAGCAAACGTCTTCTTTGACAAAGACAACACTTAACACACACCCTTGATGAGCTCTCAGATTTCTTCCACAAACATTCACGGCCAAAAATAATTGGTTCTTAGCTTACCAAACTTCAACTTGGTCTGTGTCTGTGAATCAGCCCACTAGGTTTTATAGGTTAAATGATCTTTTGAGATATGTCCTTATCTAAACGATGCACATTTCGACTTTTCAATGAAGAGGGATATCGATTTCATGAGAAGTCAGCACATCATTGAAAGGACTAACAAAAGCCTTTGTTGGGGAAAATATTTGAGCTGCAGCTGGGCAGGGTGCCTTAAAATTGAGGCTAGCCCTGCAGGAATAATAATGATATGTGTTTAGTCTATGTAGGAATGCAGCACATTTTATGTCCATTAAAGCACCAGCAATTTAAACGCACACACACACCCATGCACACACACACACACACACACACACACACACACACACACACACACACACACACACACACACACACACAACACACACACACACACACACACACACACACTCCAAGAAGAAAACAAGCCCTTCTCTTTCAACTCTCCTTTTCAAGCAGCTGGCAATACCTCTCCCTGCTTCTTGTTTGTATATGGAAAATCACGTTCAAAGGAAGGAGTGACTGACGGCTGGCAACTGGGCTTTGCTTTGCCAGAAAGGAAAAACGAGTCAGGGGAAAACAAGCCATCTTTCGGCAGCAAGGCTGAGGAGACTAGGCCTAGCTGTAAACAATGCAGTCACTGCTTTCATGTATGATTGCTCAGAGTAGCAGGAAGTTTGGACACAGACATATATGAACGCATAAAGTAAACGTAGGCACACACACATGTGAACACATGCTGCTTGACTGTTCCTCTACTTTCCACATGATGCATGCCCATGCACTAATACTTCCATACTTTTGCAAGCTCCTTGGTATCTCATACAGAGATCACATCACTAATGGGGAAATGAAAACTAGAATTAAAAACACCATTGGACCATATGAAGAGCTCCTGACTTCAGTGCAAAAACACAAACTAAGGTGGTTTGGGCATGCCACACAAACATCTGGACTGGCCAAGACTGTCCTACAGGGAACAGTACAAAGAGAGAGATGAAGAGGCAGACAGAGAAAATGATGGGAAGATAACATCAGAGAGTGGACTGGCCTTGAGTGGAATGATTTGATATGGAATACAGAGGACCACGGTGAGTGGAGCAAGCTGGTTGCAAAATCTTCATTCGTGCCCCCACGGTCCACTGGACTATGGGATAAGTGAAGGTGACACTTAACCTTGTGCCAGTGATGCACAGACATCCACCTCCACCTCTTCCCTCCCAGACACACACACAGAGTCCTAAGAACAGCATATCTCCATTATGCCCCCCTCCCCCCACATTTTTTTTTCTTATATCTGTGTTCTTTTTACTATACTGCCTCTTTACTTTTCACAAAAGAGTTTTCAATAGAGCATTGCCTTGACCATTCCAAAGTCACCTTAGTTTCTTTTATGTGTATTTTTTCATGCAGGACTTTCATTTGTCATCTTATCCGAAAGATCCGAAGCCCAGACCATCAAAACTGAGCCTTTAAAGGAACTGGGCAGAAGATATTGCCTTTGTCTAGAATCAATTCATAGTCATACTGCTTTTGAGATAGATACTTTTTGACGACCAGGATATTCTGAACAGATGGACAGAATACTGCTCCGACCTGTATAACTATAGAACCGCAGGAGATCCAGAAGTCCTTAATGTACCCGAAAGCAAAGACACAGACAGTCACCCTATCCTCCGAGAAGAAGTGGAAACAGCAGTCAGATCGCTGAAAAAGGGGAAGTCAGCAGGGGCTGACAACATTCTAGCTGAGTTGGTCCAAGCTGGAGGGGAAGCCATGATTAGCGCCCTACTAAGAATCTGCAACAAGATCTGGCAGACAGGAAAATGGCCAACACCATGGACGCAGTCACTCATCATCACCCTCCCCAAGAAAGGAAATCTACAACAATGCCATAATTACCGCACAATCAGCCTCATATGTCACCCAAGCAAGGTCATGCTGCAGATAATATTGAATAGACTGAAGCCACAAGCAGAGACCATCACTGCTGAGGAACAAGCAGGTTTCAGAGCAGGGCGCAGCACAACAGAACAGATATTCAACCTCAGAATACTATGTGAGCGGTACCTTCAACATCAACAAGACCTATACCACGTATTTATCGATTTTAAGAAGGCATTTGACAGGGTGTGGCATGCAGCTTTGTGGGCAACCATGAACTTGTACAGCATCAATGCAAACCTGATCAGAGTCATCAAACAGCTGTACAGCGAGGCCACCAGTGCAGTGTACTACAACAAAAACATTGGAGAATGGTTCCGAACAACAGTTGGAGTAAGGCAGGGCTGTCTACTCTCACCCACTCTTTTCAACATCTTCCTTGAGAGAATCATGGCTGATGCACTGGAACATCATGAAGGATCAGTCAGCATTGGTGGCAGAACGATCACAAACCTCCGCTTCGCAGATGACATTGATGGAATAGCAGGATCAGAAAAAGAGCTTGCCAGCCTAACAGAACACTTGAATAAGGCCTCCAAAAATACGGCATGGAAATCAGTGCAGAGAAGACCAAACTGATGACTAATAACACCAACGGCATTAGCACTGATATCAGGGTTAATGACCAGAAGCTGGAAACAGTTCAAAGCTTCAAGTACCTGGGAGCCATTGTATCCGACCAGGGATCCAAGCCAGAAATAGTATGCAGGACTGCACAGACAATAACAGCTTTGTCAAAACTAAACACCATCTGGAGAGATAAGAATATCTCACTTATCTCCAAGATCAGACTAATGCGCTCCCTTGTCATATCCATATTTCTGTATGCCTGTGAATCATGGACCCTGACTGCGGATTTGGAGAGAAGAGTACAGGCAGTGGAGATGAGATGCTTTCGGAGACTCCTTGGCATCTCCTACAAAGACCACATAAGCAACGAAAGCGTGCATAACAGAATCCAGCAAACCATTGGACCCTATGAGAACCTTCTAACGATCGTGAAAAAGCGTAAACTTAAGTGGTATAGGCATGTCACAAGATCCCAAGGAATTACAAAGACAGTTTTGCAAGGCACTGTCCAAGGAGGAAGAAGAAGAGGCAGACCAAGGAAGAGCTGGGAGGATAACATCAGTGAATGGACAGGCCTAGAACTCAACAAAACCCTGAGAAAGGCAGAACAGAGAGAAGAATGGAGGGAACTGGTTGCTGAGTCTTTGAGGGTGCCCCCACGGTCGTCAGACTACGGGACAGATAGATAGACTTTCACTAGTAGTACTGCTTCTGAGACAGATACTTTCAGAATCAATTCATAATCATACTGCTTTTGAGATAGATACTTTCACTAGTAGTACTGCTTCTGAGATAGATACTTTCACTAGTAGTACTGCGTTATAGACAGATACTTTCACAAGTCGTACTGCTTCCGAGGTACTTTCACTAGTTAGTCCTTATGCTTCCAAGACAGATACTTTCAATTGTTATACTGCTTCCAAGCAGACACTTTTACCTGTAGGCCATGATATCACAGATGGAGGCACTGTCCTCCATACTGTCTTGTCTTTCGAACACAGAAGGGGTGATGTACTGAACATCATTTATGACTGTCGGCCATGACAGCAACTCCATTACTCACTGATTTGGAAGCGGGGCAACCAACACCATTACTACTCCATCAAATGAACTGTCTTATACCCCTTCTGCTCTGGGGTTTTGTTTGTTTGTTTGGTTGTTGCCACTTCTGTCATACTTGTAAATATGTTTTAGGGTTTTCTTGATTGTTGAAAGAACATAGCAGTGATGTTGCTAGGACATATTCAGCCATGTTATCATCTCTCTCTCTCTCTCTCTCTCTCTCTCTCTCTCTATATATATATCGGAGGTTAGCTTTTCCCCCTCCATCATTCTACCCGTTTCTGTATATGTGTCTCTCTGTCTGTCTGTCTGTGTGTCTGCCTTTGTGTGTGTCTCTCTCTTTACCCCCCTCTCTCTTTCCCTCTCCCTCCAGTCCTGACGTGCTAAAAGCTTTGGCCCACAGGCAAAGATTAGTCAGGGCTTCATAAGTCTTCCCCCTTGAAACCAGCTTCCCTCAAATCGCCATCCATCATCATCCTCACCCTTCGTGCCACTGCCATGTGGCACAGTGGTAAGCAAGTGTACGGCTGGGTCTTAGGGGCATGGGGGACTGATCCTGAAGTCTTCTCCTCTGCTCTATATTCTATAACACCCAGTGACATGTGACAAAGTATAAGCACAGGATTGTGTGATGTGTAAAGAGACTGTACCCAGCTAGCATATTGCTTTGTTGCTGTTTTATTTTCTGTATTATTAATAACTGTGGTACAGTTCCAGGTTTCGCCAGTTTCTTGCTCTACTGTTACTGTTCGTTTGCACACAGAGCAGCGGAGGCATCTTCTCCTCATGTCTGTTACAGGATGAATCAATGGAATCAGGGGGATTGTTGGTGTGGAGGAGGGCTGGTCTGAAGTCTAGGGGTAAGACACCTGTCTAGAAGCAAAAGGTCGTGGGTTTGATTCCATAAGCGGTGGTCTGAGTGCTTTTGCCCCCCCCCCCCCTCAAGAAACCGTGTCTCTATATGTGCAACATACATTACATATAACACACGGCAAGATGAGTGTTGTTCCTTGCACATTTCTATAGATGAAAATCCACTCTTAGTGGATCGGTGGTCTAGAGGTAACGCACTGCTTAGAAGGCGAAAAAGTCCGAGTTTAAAGTATGCTTGTGCACAACTCCCCCCCCCCCCCCCCCCCCCCCATCCAATAGACCGTGAGTGGTGGCCTTGGTGGTAGTCTTTCGGATGAGACGATAAACTGAGGTCCAGTATGCAACACTTATTTAGTGCACGTAAAAGAATCCACGGCAACGAGAGAATGTCCCTGGCAAAATTCTGTAGAAAAAAGGGCTCTCTGATACATAGGAAATGAAATACATACGCAGACAGGAAAAGAAAACAAAATAATGAGTGACGCTGCTCTTGTGGCGACACGTTTTCCTTGAGGCGAGCAGCTCGAACTTCACGCAGAAAAATGTGCCGTGACTTGAAGTGGCAGACAATACAATAATTATATAAAGGGGAACTTACACACGCGGGCGTTCCATCATCTACGTTTCTTGCCTAACGTTTTCTGCCAGGTCAACACAGCCAGGATGATTTTTCCACGTTCTGTCGAGAACTTGACTGACCGTACCAGTCTCTGTCTCCTCCTAGTCTGTCTCAGACGCTAGACAAGAACTTCAATACACCACCAACGTGCAAAGGAGTGGAGAGGCGTCCATCTCCCTGCAGACCCCAACTTCTCTTCATCCCCTCCCCCCCCCCCCCTCTCCCACGCCTTCCTCCCTCCTCCCCTTCTCCTTTGCAGTCTTTGCCAGTCGTCTAGCTAACATTACTCTTCTCCATTGAAAGAGCAGGCCTAGAGTATCTGTAAGGCTGACATCGTTCATCTTTCTACCTCCAGCCCGTGCCAGATTCTCTGTCTCTCTGTCTCTGTCTGTCTGCCTCCTGCCTGCCTGTCTGCCTGCCTGCCTGCATGTCTGTCTGTCTGCCTGTCTGTCTGTCTTTCTGTCTGTCTTTCTGTCTGTCTCTTTCTTTCTCTGTGTCTCCTCTCTGTGGGTTTCTGAGTCTGTCTGTGTATGTCTGTCTCTCTCTGTCTGTCTGTCCTGTCTGTCTGTCTGTCTGTCTGTCTGTCTCTCTCTCTCTCTCTCTCTCTCTCTCTCTCTCTCTCTCTCTCTTCTCTCTCTGTCTCTCTGTGTGCACGTTTCCATTTGCCAGGAGGCGCTAAAAGCCTTGGCCTTAAAGACACAGATTATTCAGAAAGTTTGGGAAACCGCCCCGCCTCGCCTCGCAAGAAACTTGTTTTCCCGGCTTGTATACTCCCCTCCCCCCTCCCCCTCCCCTTCCCCACCTGTTGACTGTCAGTGATGGTCTGTAAGGACAGAGAGACTTCCTTCCATCAGTCTGGCTGACCCACTGATTTCTCTAGCACTCTTTTAAGGGCTAGAACCAACGCCTTTTCTGAAGACGGTTGTTTCATGTTTTTCGGTCCAGCTTTCTTCCCAGAGCCGGTTGTCAAAGTAACTGTGTACTAGCGTTTCGTGATCCCTTTGTAACGTTTATTCGTTCCTATTTTCTAACATAGATATATGTGACATGTAGGTTGCTGTTCTCTGTTAGTTTTTCTTGTTTCTACTACTGTTTTTCACCCCCTTCTTCTCTCCCTTGTTTAATGTTGTATTCAATCAGGATCTGAATCTTATAAAGTACACACCACACATCACATACGACACACCACACAGCTACACACATCACACAACCACTACACTCACCACACATATATATATATATAGCATCTAATATTATTAAATAACTACGAGTACAGCTTAATTGAGACAACACCACAACAACACCACACACACCACACACACACACACACACATCACAACACACACACACACACCAACACACATAACAACACCACCATATAATATATAATATATATATATATATTATATATATATATATATATATATTTTATAATTATTTTACATGGTTTTTGCTGTTTCCCTACTCTTATACTCTTCTCTTCTTCAGCAACACTCCTCACTTCCTTCCATTTGATGCTCTATTAGATTTTTTTTCCTGCGGTACTCCTACAGTCACGAAAACGACGAGATACACCCTACTGTATAGGACCACAACTTCACTTCACAGACTTCCTTTCAACGAGACAGAAAAATTTCAACACACCAAAAACAAAAATCCCCAAGCCAATGTTTCAGTCCTCAACCTTTTTGCTACCCATCTACCCCCACCCCCCCAACCACCCCCATACCCTACTCTCCTCTGTCTGTCTCCTACCCATCTTCTGTTGCTCCTCCCTGTCCAAAAACCATCAGGCCCAGAACATTCCTTAAAGCTGAGTAGGCCAATCCTCTGCATGCCCCGCACCTTCAGTCTGCCCCTGCAAAGTCATGACTGGCTAAAAGCTTTGGCCTTCAGGTATAGTCAGGGAGGCAGGGGCCCTGGGAGTTAACTGTTCTCAGACAGACCTGCTCGTGTCTGTACTCCCTCAGCTTCATGGATGGCGCCTCAGAGGGGTGGGAAGGTTGTCTGGCAGGCTGAATACAGTTACCTAGTACAGGGAGGGTTTGGCGGCTTCTCCTGTCTAGTCTGTGTCTGTTGTGGGATTCAACGTGATGCGACCTTATAAAGGTTACGTGGATGTTGTTGTTGGTGTTGCTGTTGCTGGTTTTGTTGTTACGGATGATGATGATGATGATGGTGATGATGATGATCATGATCATGATGCTAGTGTTGCTGCTAATGTTATTGTTAGTAATAATGATGATAATGATACGGTTGATAGTAATGTTCGTGGTCATTATGAAACAGATGATCGGACGATGATTTCGTTGTTTGCCGGTGTTGACAATCAATCATGAATGTTGGCGGAAAGTGATTCCTAAGGGTAATGATTAACACAGTGGACATGATCTGGGTGACCCTCAGAGCATTTAAGCTGGGGAATACTCAACAACATCAGTTAAGTTACATAGGAATTGACAAGAAAACCTCATCAAGAGGGAAGCTCTTAATAATGCATACCCACACATCATTCGTTTGTCATAATATACATATTCATAACTACCCTATCAACCTCGTAATTATTGGAAATCACCGTGATGATCTCTTGTCTATAGAACTTCCACTGGAAGGGACTGGTTAGTTACGATCAGATATTTTCCTTTTTTTAAATGTTCACCCATGACTTTGATCTGCTAGCTAGCCCCATTCTGCAAGATCAAAGCAATTCTTCAGCAGACTCGCAAGCAACACGTGCATGACCTAGAATAACCAATGTTGAGGCTTTTATCTTTATGAAGGTTCCTTTTGATATCAAATCAAGGATCTTATCTAATTGTGTGTGTGTGTGTGTGTGTGTAATGGTCTTGGTGTTTTAAAAAGTAACAAGCCTACATTGTCTGTTATCAGAATTCAAAGGAATTGGTCATTTTCACAAGAGAGGTTAGGAATTTGATAGGGTTACTCCATCTTTAAGTTAATAATCACTTTCGCTTTCCTTGAAAACAACAACAGTTTGTTACGATATTTTGAAACGGGTACAGTAGTAGAGAAGGGAGAAAAAAGGGTGATCGGTACGTTCGGTACACTTGTGTCAACACTTTAACTTTCTTTCTCTTTTGTTTTGTTCATTCTTTCTGTTAATAGTGTCTCGGTGTAATGACCTCTTTGTCTGTCTCTGTATGTCTGTCTTCCTGTCTGTCTGTCTGTTTGCTTCTACTTGTTTGATTGCCAGGTTGCTTCTTTTATCTTTTTTTTCTGTTTGTTTGTCTGTTTGTGTGTCTGACTACCTCTGTCTGTCTATCTGTCTGTTTCTGTATGATCTCTCTCTCTCTCTCTCTCTCTCTCTCTCTCTCTCTCTCTCCCTCCTCCCTGTCTCTCTCTCTCTATCCTTCTATCTCTCTCTCTCCCTCCCTCTCTGTCTGTCTGTCTGTCTGTCTGTCTCTGTGTGTATAATGTCTTTCGTCATTTTCTCAGGAATGCTGCCAGTATAGCATCCGTGTTTCATGTGGCAGATAAGATGATTTCTGGAACAGCTGATAGCTGCTGATCGATACTGATACACCGTCATAAACTAGATACCAGAAATAGTTTCCTCATGCATAGCAAGCATTCACACAATATTTGAAATATTTTCATTAGACTATAAAAAAAATAAAGCCAAACTGATACAGATAGTGGTTTGTGATACTTCAGATGCGAAATTTGTTGTTTCTCCCAAAAGAGACGAAAGTGCCCGACTAACTTCAAATGCATATGCTACATACCTACCCTCTTTGCTTGCAGGTTAATGACAGGATAGTCTAGTGGTTAAAACATTGCGCTCGCAATCTGACGACCCGGGTTCGATTCCCGTGGAAGGGGATATTTTGCCCCGGAGTTAACATCAGTGCCGACTCCACTCTCCCCAAAAGTCCTTCGGATGAGACTATAAACCGAGGCCCCGTGTGTGAACGCACGCAGAACAGCTTGGCACACGTTAAATCCTGTTCCACTTGTCGTAAGAGTAGGCCATTGTGTGCCGGTGGAAACAGGTGAGAAAATTTACAAAACCGCGTACACACGGGGACTGGATGTAAAAAAGCACATAAGTGCTTATTCCATTCTCCTCGATATAAAAGAATAAAATAAAAAAAATAAAATAAATAAAAGTGACAGATGCAGAGAGACAAAATAATGGGAGTTTTTTTTTAAAATCAGAAAATGGCCATCGGAGTTGATTGAATTATTATCTTATCGAGTTAGATTGACAAAGTGCCACGCATTTTGGCGGAATCGTGCTGACAATGTTCTTTGTTTACTCAAGATTGGACCAGCCTTTGATCTTGAACGAAGCCACACAACCAGGCGTTCTCTTGCCGTGTGATTTTGATTGGACATGGAATAAGGATGAGACCAGGAGGAACCGTTTATGGACTGTTTTCTTTGTCCGTTTGTTTTGTTGTTTTCTGTATTTGGGGGCTTTTGGTTTGCTTGCGTTGTCTTTCTTTCTTTCTTTTTTTTTTGGGGGGGGAGGGGAGGGGAGTAGGTGCTGTTTGTATATTTGTTTTTCAGAAACAAAAGAGTGGCAAACTTCAGTGGCTTTTGTCTCCCAAGAAAATGGAATGCAATTTTAAACTACGGATTCTGATCTTACCATCTAGCATAACAGCAAAAAACCCCAACAAAAACACCCCGCAAACAAACAAAAAACAATCAAATCAAATAAAACGAAACAAAAAACAAAACAAAAATCCCAAACACGACTTTAGATAAATAATAATAATAATAATAATAATATATGGAATTTATATAGCGCTGAATCTTGTAAAAAACAAACAAATCAGATAAAGAAGAACACACGAAGTGTTTTGTCTTGTTTATCACTTTCTCATGGTAGACTTATCTGCAAGAAACTGAAGATGCTTTCCCCGGAGAAAGCGCATCGCCACAAGAGCAACGCCACACACGTTTAATTTTTTTAAAAAAATCCTGCTTGTACGTGTTTCTTTCTTCATGAGAGTAGTATATTTTTAACAGAATTTTTGTCACAGACAACTTTCTTTTTGCCCCGGGTTCTTTTACGTGAGCTGAATGCAAGTTGCACACGAGATCTTTGTTTATCGTCTCACCCGAAAGACTAACACCTAGACCAGCACTCAAGTCAAGATCTATTAGAAGGGGGGAAAGGCGCAGCCTTAAACGGGGATCACCTCTGCGACATCTCGCTTTCTAGGTGGGTGTACTGCTTACCTCTAGACCATCGATCCGCTCACTTCAAATCATTGATTCTCATAGTACTAACTATCATACAGGTATATGGACTGATGGGGTTTTTAGTTGTCTTTTTATTTCTTCGTTGGGTTATTATGTAATCTTTGTTCGAGATATTTAACAAGTTTGCGAAAGCATAGTTATCATCTCCAGGCTATGGGGATGAGATACTCATAATCCGTACTTTCCGTTAAAGGAGGAGGAGGAGAAGGAGGAGGAGGAGGAGGAGGAGGACGAGGAGGAGGAGGAGGAGGAGAAAACTCTGAAGTCGGGTATGGCTGTCCAACTGACGAGGTAATTCAAAACAGCCATACACACAAACTTCTAATCCAGGGTGTACTTACGGTCTCACAGTGATTCCTGGGTGTCATGAATAGGGCAGAATGCACAGTCTGGGTGACCCCAGAGTGTTAAGCTGGGGGAATGAACACCATCATCATCATCATCATCATTATCATCATCATCATCATCATCATCATGATCGTCATCATCATCATCATCATCATCAACAGCAACACCACCAGGGTACTTACTTTAGGGGAGTGGATGTTGAGGTAGAGACAGTCTTCGCTGGTCTTGTTGAAGCCAGGGATGTGCATGTCGATGTACGTCATGCCCATCTGAGGCTGCGGGCAGGCGGGAGGTAACTCCGTGGCCCGCAAAACCCCTTTCCATGGCTCTGGGGGTTGCGGCGCCTGAAATCAGAGAAAAGAAGAAACAATCAAAATGGCTGCCATTATAAGGAGGCTATACTTCACCCTAAACATTCTGCCCATGTTCTGATCTTTTTTCATAAAGACTCGACCGCACATTCAGCACTTACCTTTGCATTCTTAAAAAAAAATTGTTGTCAAAGGTCGACTTCTGACTCGCAACTCGTGTAATTTTGCTGAAATTTTATAGGTCTGAAATTAAGATTTTTTCAGCAAACATTGCATCGTTCATTCATTCGTGGCCCGATAACCTCCCAACCACATTAAACATGCGCGGAGTGATCGGCACAGAAACACAAGCAATTCATTCTCACCTGCTGATCCTGTTCAATTTTTGCATGATAATCCTCAAACAGTCTATTTTCTCAACCCATAACACAGTCACATAGTTTATCGTTTCATACTTTAAAGATGCATGAAATTAGCAATTTTTTTCTCTCTAAAATATCCCTCTGAAGAAGACACTACTTGACCCAGAAGCTAAATGTGGAGAACACAACCACTTTTGTCTCTACTCCCCCCACCTTCCACCACACACCCACTCACATCCATAAACACCCAGTCTTTGACATTCTTTTCTACGTCTTTTCTATTTGCTCCACAAATTGCTTTGATAACACTTACTGGTTCTTTCTTTGGCAGTATTACTGACAATTTGTCAAGTATTACCTGAGATGTGTACATTCGAATAATTTTATGTTTAAGCTATTAATTGTTATTGGCTGCATTTTTAAGAATAGGTCGAATGCAAGCGCTGTTGATTTGTTTTTGCAAAATATAGCGCTATATAAATTCATTTTAGAATATTTTGTTGTCTTTAATGGTTTGGTGGTCTGTAGTTAATTAGTGTTTTCGAACAGCATCACGAAGGATGCGACAGAAAACTAGTGAAGAAAGGGAAAGGGTTATAGGCAAAGGGAAATGAAGGCTGGAGGTAGTCGCCAACGAAGAAATGGTAACTCAGAAATTGTGCACAATAATTATTGACTGCGCATACATAATCAATGTAGCTGTGGTATACACTATCGGTTAAAAAAAATAAAGCGCTGTCTTAAATTCATTTTCTTTCTACAGGAGAAATACAAAGTTGCATAAAAACAAAATTATATACCATGCATGTGTACACACACAGACACATCCTCGATGTAAAAGAATAAAAGAAAAAAAAAACACACACACACACAAACACATACATACTCTCTCTCTCTCTCTCTCTCTCTCTCTCTCTCTCTCTCTCTTCTCTTTTCTTCTCTTCGCAACACCCACACACTGTAAAATCTCCATTCAAATCACGCGCAACTCAAGCCAACCGCACAGGTCCCGTTTGGGGATTAATTCAGATTAAGAAAACTTAAAACTACAGACAAGTGGGCTTAACACAAATGGCAGGGGGATAGGCACAAAGAATTAGTCATTTCTCCTGACACAAAGCTGCAGGTGACAGTGACAGAGAGAAGTGTCGGAACACTGTGACAGACATGTCAGCGCACACATGTAGACACACAAGAGTGTTGTCGCCACAGAAAATCCCACTTTTCCTCCACTACCACCATCTTAGTTTAGTTTACCCCAAACTCCCCAACCACAGCTTACGTCTGTTTGTTTGTTTGTTTGGTCTTCTTTTGTTGTTGATTTGCTGGATCGCTTACGTTTGTTGTTGTTTTGTGTTGTAGTTTTTGTTGTTTTGTGTTATATGTTTTTTTGGGTGTTGTATTGTGTTGTGTTGTATTGTGTTGTGTTGTTTTGTACTGTGTTGTGTTGTTTTGTACTGTGTTGTGTTGTTTTGTACTGTGTTGCATTGTACTGTGTTGTGTTGTGTTGTATTGTGTTGTTCTGTACTGTGTTGTGTTGTACTGTGTTGCGTTGCACTGTGATGTGTTGTTCTGTGTTGTTCTGCACTGTGTTGTGCTGTATTGTGGTGCATCCTACACAACTTACAGTCCTAACGGATTTATGTGTGTGCGTCTGCGTACGTGCGTGCGTGTGTGTGTGTGTAAGTGGGTGTTTGTGTAAAAGTGTGTATGTGTGTGTGCGTGCGTGCATGCGCGCGTGTGCTTGCATGCGTACTTGCGTGCGTGCGTCCGTGCATGTGTGTGCATACATGCCCCTTCCTCAGATCAAAATAAGACAATAAATCAAAACAAAAACCAAGAAACAATAAACAACGACGAAAACAACGTAGCAGCCAGCCAAACAATAACAACAACAACAACAGCAAACAACATAAATATCAACATTTACAAACCAGCAACAACCCCAAAGAGAAGACATCAGAATCGGATGCTGTGGGAGAAGCGACATTTCTGGCACTAAAAGACTGGGAAGAATCCACCGAAAGGCCAAACGATGCCAGCCATCTTCAAGACATGAGGAATCCTCTAAGGCCAGACTTCAGGCTGTATGACTGTAGTCTTTCAGGTTTCGGGGCTAAAATTGAGAGAGAGAGAGAGAGAGAGAGAGAGAGAGAGAGAGAGAGAGAGAGAGAGAGAGAGAGAGAGAGAGACAGAGACAGAGACAGAGACAGAGACAGAGACAGAGACAGAGAGGGACAGACAGACAATACAGAAAGAAACAGAGAAAGTGGCAAAGAGACGAAGTGAGACAGAGTCAGAGATTGACGCAGAGAGAGAGAGAGAGAGAGAGAGAGAGAGAGAGAGAGGAGAGAGAGAGAGAGAAAAGAAGACGGGACAGACAGACAGACAGACAGCAGACAAATAGACAGAGAGAGACAGACAGAGAGACAAACAGAGAGAGAGACAGACAGAGAGAGACAGACAGACAGACATACAGAGAGAGAGACAGACAGAGAGAGACAGACAGACAGACATACAGAGAGAGAGACAGACAGACAGAGAGACAGAGAGAGAGACAGACAGAGAGACAGAGAGAGAGACAGAGAGAGAGACAGATAGACATACAGACAGAGAGACAGACAGACATACATTAGAGAGAGAGACAGACAAACAAACAGAGAGAGAAATAGACAGACACACAGACAGACAAAGAGAGAAAGAGACAGAGAGAGAGAGAGAGAGAGAGAGAGAGAGAGAGAGAGAGACAGACAGACAGACAGACAGACAAACAGACAAATAGACAGAGAGGAAGGGGGGGGGGGGAAGCGACTGTGCAATCAGCAGCACCAGAATTCTGACAGTCTGTTTGCCAATACTTCATACCGGTGCTCTGTGGCCTCAAGACAGTATCGATTCATAGAAAGATGATGAGGAATGCACCATAGCAGTGAGGAAGGAAAACACCAGCAGTGTCTATATAATCACTTGTGAAAGGGAAAAAGGAGTCACACTTAGAACAGCTACTGGGATACGAAAGCATACATTCACACTTGCGGAGATATCTAGGCAAGTCGACGCGTGCACACACACGAAAGCACGCACGCACGCACGCACATGCACACACACACACACAACACACACTCAACAACACACACACAACACACCAACACACACACACACACACACACACACACACACACACACACACACACACACAACATGCAGACAGTAGATAGACAGACACACACACACGCAGCAGACAGACACACACACACACAACACACACACACACACACCAAACACACATATATACGCACAAACACACAAATACACACACAGCTCAAACACACACACACATCGCAGAGAGAGAAGAGAGAGAAGAAGAGAGAGAGAGAGGAGAGAGAGAGAGAGAGAGAGAGGAGAGAGATAACAAAATGGTAACACTGAGATGGATAATGTCCTCTTAAATGTTCATGTTACATCTCATTGAAAGCATTGACAATGCTAGCAAGACAAACAACCATTTTTGAAACAGACCTATCACTAAAAAATTAGTGAAAAATGCTACCATCGTAGAATGTTCAGTCAAGTAAATTGTGTACCAACTCATGTCCATGCATATTAATAGACATTTGAAACGTATAATGACACGATTTAGATTTGGTATCTTGGATATCAATGTACATTATTATCGTTATAGAAATGCACTTGCCACAAATCTTCAATGCCCAATATATAAATGGTCAGTAGAAGATGAAATCCACTTTGTGCTTTCCTGTCCAGGGTAAAGAGATATACGACAGCAATTCATACCACAACAGTACTGTAGAGATCCATGTTTATTCAGGTTGGTTTTGTTATTAGCTTCGACGAATGAGTGTATTGTAAAACAACTGGCAGTGTATATGTATAAAGCATTTAAAAGGAGAAGTATCTATGTGATATAACAATATCACATGTATATCATATGTATAAAGCATTTAAAAGGAGAAGTATTATGTGATATAACAACATCACACGTACATTATATTGTTTGCGTGTGCTAAGGGGTCATGGTCTTTATGAGTAAACAGTTCATTTCATTTCATTTCATCTCTCTCTCTCTCTCTCTCTCCTCTCTCTCTCTCTCTCTCTCTCTCTCTCTCTCTCTCTCTCTCTCTCTCTCTCTCTCTCTTCTTCTTCTTCTTCTTCTTCTTCTTTGTTTTTTTTTTCTTTTTCTTTTGTTTGTTTGGGTTATTTTGTTGTTGTTTTTTTAGGGTGGTGGTAGTGTTTTTAGGTTTTTCTTTTATTTGCTTGTTTGTTTGTTGTTGTTGTTTTTGTGTGTTTTTAAAGGGTTATTCCCCTTGTTTCTACTGTGTGAGAGTATAAGTATTGGGTTATTATTAAGATGTATCCCTACGGGCGGGGACTGGATGTAAAAAAGCACATGAGTGCTTATTCATTATCATCAAAATAAAAGAATCTCCCATTGTCATTCTCTCTCTCTCTCTATCTCTCTCCCTCTCTCTCTCTCTCTCTCTGGAAAAAAGACACCGTCAGATAAGCACTTAACACACAGACAGACAGACAGACAGACAGACTGACAGACTGCGACAGAAACCATTTTTTCTCCTACACTGGCTTTCAAGGGAGAGCAATCCACTCTGGCGCCAGCATTGATCCAGTTGGTCTTCCCGGAAGACGACCTCTCCAATCAGGGAGATCAGGACGGTGCTAAATATCCGGGGAAACCAAGTTGTAGCGGAAAGCTCGCTGTTATACGGAAAACTATGCGTATCAAAAGACTTGCATCGTAACTTCCGCAAAAAATGAATTAAGCTAATTTCCACTAGGAAAAGAGATCCTCACAGGGTTTCCCCCCTCTCTTTTGACTCAATCATTCCATGTTAAAAAGTCCATAATTTTGTTACATTATATGCATAGTGATAAAAGAAAAGGGCCCCCCCCCAAAAAACCCACCCACTACCAACCCCCCCCCCCCCCCCCCAAAAAAAAGAAAATCCCAACAAAACAACAACAAAACAACAACAACGACAGAAAACGAACCAATTCCGTTTCTCTGAAAACAAACAGCAAACAAAACGTTCAGTTACCGATACAAACGGCCCAAAGGTCTTTAACAAGTTTGCATATAAACAAAAGATGAAAAGAAAAAATTGAGCGGGGAGGAGGGGCGGGGTGAGATTAACAATAGGCTAAGGAAAAGTTGGTTCAGTCCCTTGACAAATTCACAAAACAAGCTGACCCCCCACACTGAGAAAGCTTGATAAAATGGTAAGTATAATTTGGTTTTATTTTTGTAGCAAATTTGCAAAATAATTTGAACCAAAACCTGAGAAAAATTAACAAGATAACAAGGATGCACTAGTTTAATCCTTGATTCAATTTGCACTTGATTCAATTTGCAAAAAAAAAGAACAAAAACACCCCCCCCCCTCCAAAAAACCCCCAACCTGATAAAGATGGACAAAACACTAAGATGAATTGGTTCAGTCAGTCCTTCAACTTTAGTAATTAACAAACAAACAAAACAACACACACAACAAGGTGGGAAAAAAAAGATAAGTTAACAAGACGACAAGGGTAAATAAGTTCAGCAAACACGCAAAAAATGATCAGATATACGCCTAGGATGAATCCGTTTAGAGTCCTGAAGGAAACATGCAAAACAAACTGGAAAAAAAGGAAAGATTAACAAAACGCCAAAGTTAACGGGTATTTTCGCAAATTTGCACACAAAAGAAACTCCCCACAAAATCCCGAGGAATGATGTGGTTCAGTTTCCTTCAGTAAACCAGTAAAACAAAATGAATGAGAGGAGAACGAGGAGTTTTTTCATGCCCATAGGGACTGAATACTGACCATTGAAGTGGAGATAAAATACTATCCCATCAAATGGTAGGAAGGAGATAAAAAAAGAGGTTAGGGTGCGGGTGTTGTGAATCAATAAAAAATAAAGTGTGTACATGTATGTGCATGTGTGTGTGCATGTATGTGTGCGTGCGTGCGTGCGCGTGTTTGCACGCATGCACACGTGCCCTTGTGTAAACATGAAATGAAAAGCTTGTTTAGCAAGCGAGTATCTCACACACACGCAGATAAACATGACCCAATGGAAACAGAAAAGGCCAAAAACACAAACAAGTTATCAAAACAAACCAAATGATCATTCCCGAAAAACGTACAAGTTTTTGCATAATACAACCATAACATGACATTGCAGACCATCAGGCATAACTGTACCACAGTGCTTGAAAAACCTCATTTATCTGCCCTTGGAACTGTCCATCTTGTACCTCATTCTTCTGCCCGCAATGGAGACGAGCACAGCGTTGACATCTTGACTGAGGGGCAAGAGGAGAAGGAGAGGGTGAGGAGGAGGAGATGATGAGAGGAGGAGGAGAGAAGAGGAGAGAGAGAGAGGAGGAGGAGGAGAGGAGAGAGAAGAGAGAGAGGAGAGAGGACGCTTTAACAATTTATTTACATTGCCCAACTTGGCATTTTGACAAGGGAGGTAACACAAATATCTGTTTTCAAAACTTATATACAAAAGGTGAAATACTTGATCAATACAACTAATTCGTATGAAAAGAAGAGGTATGAGAGAGAGAGAGACAGAGACAGAGACAGACAGACAGGGCTAGGGAGTCAGACAGGAAGACAGAGGACAGAGGCAGAGGCAGAGAGTTGCAAACAACAGGCAGAAAGCTAAAAAAAAAAAAAGACAGACAGAGAATGGGACACATAGAAAGAACAATGACCTACCAATAAAAAAGGACAGATCTCACTCACTCACTCACTCTCTCTATCTCTCTCTCACACACACATACACACACTTTTCTCCAAGAATCTATTTCTGTGAGGAAGCAAGAACCTTGACACTCATCTTGATTTCACTTTCTCCGCAAAACGCCCCCACCCCCCCACCCTCCATTCCGACATGTAATTGCCCTTCATGGGATGATTAAAGTGTTTTTGACTTGACTTGACCCCCCCCACCCACCACCACCACACACACATACACTCAGTAGCGGAAATGGTAGTGGATCTAGATGGATTGGTTTGGACGCCTACTACGGAAGGTGCTACGTTTCAACTTTGGCCGACAATTTTGGTTACAGTTATTGGAAAACCAAAACAGACACTCCTCACAGAATAAGAGAAAAAAAGCCCGAACTAAACACCATGGACCAAATTGCTCCTATTCCGAGCTGCCGAAGTCAGCCAAGAACCAAATGTCTTTATTCTAAGAACTTA
>CM054150.1:51816695-51831695 GCA_028751875.1 Rapana venosa | reverse complement strand
AGAGAGAGAGAGAGAGAGAGATGCTGTGCACACACACACACACACACAAGAGAAAAACACACATACATACACACACACGCACGCGCGAAACACCCCCCACCCCCCTCAACACACATACCAGCCCAATTGTATATAAGCCATCGGTGATCATCCTGCAGGCAGCTAAAAACCCGAAACGTTCCAAAACAAACATCAAACAGAAGCGGAAGTGCCTTCCACTAAGCGATAAGTAGCGGTAGAGACACAGAGCTGCGTGCGCAGTCCTTTCCTGTCACGTGGCACGCACTTCCTGGGGGCCTATGAAGAGAAAGAACTGAACTGTGGCAATAACTGAGCAGTAGGACATTCTGTTTATCACTCTGCTTTACAACCGAACTACGTGCTTTTTATGGGGATACGGGAAATAAACAAATTAAGAAGCTATTAAAAGATGATACAAGGAGCAAATTTATGAGGTTGTTACAAAATTAACAGTTGTCAGTATTATAAATTTAAAACAAGTGCCCCTTATTTTAAACTACATGAAAGTCTGGCATTATGAATTTTCTTGTATTGATATGTTTTTGATTTTGGATAACTCATTTTTTATGATGACAAAAAATTGGTCACCTCCTTGTCTATTTTCTACCTCCTTGGTTCATTCTCCTGCCTTTTTTTTCCAAATTATCACCAACGCTGAAGTCGAATGCACTGAGCCTTACTTGTCAGGCGCTTAACAGCAGTGCAACGCGTTTCTGCTCATATGACAGACAACAATAGTTGCTGTCTAATCATTTGACGACGAAGAAGAAGATAGTGTCTGCCGTCACAGGAATTTAAGACAATCAGGTGCAAATGCCTGTTCTTTGATATTTCATGCATCGACCTTTCCTCCTATCTAAGGCATGAACCAGTCACTTCAAAATACATGCACACACCTATCTTCTGTAACAGACAAGAAACTATAAACGCAGTCGAGCTATTGCTACACAAGAAGAACCAGGAATCGCGTTGAGGAAATTCACCTGTTAAGTGTACGGCATAATCAAGTACAATGTGGAACCATTGGAATTGTACGTACGACAATTAACGTTTTCTTTTCTTTGAAAATAAATGAAAAAGTTGTAAAGTAATAGTTCTTCAGACAAAATCTTTAGACAAAACTAAGAAGGGCAATGACAGTCTTTAAAAATGTTAATGTCCATAGCCCTTGTGCAAGGAAACAACCAGTTCCTTTGTGAACAACACAATTCAACCTACTAATACTTCGGTTGATGAACCTCAAAAAGGTATTTTCAGTTTCTTGTAAAAAGAAAAGGAAAACACCTTATCAGATAATAGCAAAATTAAACTCAATGAAAAGAGTATGAGTTATAAACAAACCCAATATTCATAATGATTCACAGATAAAAGCATTAAAATTAAAAAAAACTGATAAAGAGCCATTGAAGGTACATTAGGAAAAAGTAAGTACCAAAAGATCAACAATATAGATATTGATTTTCAATCATTAGTTCGAATAATAAACTTTTAAACGATTCTGAAATCATAAGAGAAAGTGAATGACAACAATTCTGTTTACATATATCTTTCATCAGTCGATTAAGTTAGACGTGTCATGCTGAAGAAATTAAGGAGAATCAAATGCAACAGAGAAAGAAAATCTTAACAGAAAAGGTAGAAAGTGCAGACCAGGAAGGACAGAAACAAGAAAGCGACCCAGAAAGACAGGCAGACAGACAGGCAGGCAGACAGGCAGACAGACAGACAGGCAGGCAGACAGACAGACAGACAGACAGACAGGCAGGCAGGCAGGCAGGCAGACAAGACAGACAGACAGATGAAAGATAAACATGCCAGAATAAAAACAGTTTTCAGTAAAATCTTGTGGGCAAAGTCAGCAGCTGTCCATTGCGTTTGTTGTTGTTGTTGTTGTTGTTCCTGCTGCTGTAATTGTTGTTGCTGCTGCTGCTGCTGCTGTTGTTGGTGGGGTTTTTTTTTCACTTACTCAGAATGCAGTAAGTACACGAGGGGGCGAAAGCCCAGTATCCGACACCACCATATTCCAAAGTATTTCTTAACCTGATATGAAAGGTTTCAGTTGTGTTTGCCGTTAGTCAAACCTCTTCTCTATTATTGCTGTAGAATTGGCCGCCTTCAGGAAACATCCAGGATAAGCAGCAGCGCCGCCAAGATACTTATGAACACCTCTGTAACCATTTGTCTTAAACGCAGGAATGCATTCACCGGAACAAGTCACGTCTTTAACATGCTATTCACTTTTTATTGGCCTAGAAACTTAGTTCACACCATTTCGGCACAAGGAAGATAATTTAACTGATTTGCAATTTCTATTATCTAATGTATTTGTCAAACTGCTACAAAGAGAAACCAATTTTCTTCATTTAACCTGGCGTGAGATAGATAGATTTGTTTTGTATTTTTCAGCTTTTGTTTCTACTTCTTCCTTTAGGCCAAAAGAAAACCAAGACAAAACAATACACAAACTGTTATTTTGTCTTTTCTCTCTGATCGGATTGGGAAATAAAACAATCCTCCGCCTCTCTTGTCACTTAAATGACTGTGAAAGTTTGATATATACAAGAATTTTAAAAAAAGAAAAGAAGAAAAGAAAACAAAAAAGCAGCCATACACAAACTTACAAATCAACCACACACTCACTTGCCCACTCTCTCACCCACCCAACCATCCACACAACGACTCATCCACCCACCACCTCCTCAACCAACCAACCATCCACCCACCCACCCAAGCAATTTATAAGTATCATTCTTATCAGAAACAGTAACAGGAGGAAAAGATGTCTAAGGACAAGCTGGTCTACTTTCTAAAGAGTAAAATTATAAAAAGAGGAGAGGGAAGCGGATGCAGATGAAGAGAACAGACAGAAGGAGAGATGGACAGAGTATATCATCATGAAAGCAGCCCCTACAGGGTCCTAAACAACAAGTCTCCAGGGACATAAAGCCTGAAGGGGCTGCAAAGCTGGGCTGAAGCCAGTGAAGCACGGGGCGGCATTCTGGCAGGGAATGAACGGCGTTTCAAGGAGCCGTGTCTAATAAGGGCATGGTCGGCCGCTTCCCCCCCCCCCCCCCTCCTCCCCCTAGCTAGGGGTTTTCTAAACCCCGAACAGGGCATTCACCACCGTGCAGGGAGACAAAGACAAAAACCAAGATACTATAAGACAAAGGAGAACAAAATAAACTCACAGCCAACCACATTTTGTCCTTTCCTACCTTCCCTCCCTCCCTTCCTTCCTTCTTTCCTTCTTTCCTTCCTTCATCCTTCCTTCCTTCCTCACTTCGTTCCTCTCTCCCTCTCCATCCCTCTCCTTCCATTCCTCTCCCTCCTTCCTTCCTTCCTTCCTTCCTTCCTTCTCTCTCTCCTTCCATACTTCCTTCATTCCCTCTCTTCTTCCTTCCTTCTTCCTTCCTCCCTTCTCTCTCTCCTCCTTCCTTCCTTCTCCCTCCTTCCTTCCTCTCCTCTCTCTCCTCCCTTCCTTCCTTCCCTTCCTCTTTCTCTCCCTTCCTTCCTTCCTTCCTTCCTCTCCTTCCTCCTTCCCTCCCTTCCCTTTCCCTTCCTTCCTCTCTCTCCCTCCCTAGGCCCTTCCTCTCTCTCCCTCCCTTCCTTCCTTCCTTCTTGCTTTCTAAGTTTTCGTGATCTTATTCAGCTCGATGAGTGTTTCCCACAATGAGAGTAATTCTTCTTATAGAAGTTTACTAGAAATCTGTCATGGCATCGTTTACGCGCGCTAAATGTGTTGCAGACGGAACTGAGGTTTATAGTCGTCTCTTCCGAAAGACTAGCACTCACATCATCACTCCAGATCTGAAAAATGGTGGGGGGAGGGGGGGGGGGGGGGGGTGTAGAGTTCGTGGGATCAAACCTTCGACTTCACGCGTTCTAGATGAGTGTTTTTCTTGTAGACCACAGGTTATGGCTTCACTTCTTTAATCAATCAATCACAGTTTTATCATACACTTCTTTGTATTCTTCTTCGTTTTTCATTATTCTTCATTGACTTATTTTCATAGTTTTCCTGAAGAAAACTGTACACATTCTTATCAATATACCTCAGAATGGTTTTGAGTATAGATTTATTTTGTCAGTATTTTTTTCAAATGCTTCCACTCTTAACATAAAAGCAGAATGGGAGTAAAGTGATTTTGTGTGTGTGTGTGTGTGTGTGTGTGTGTGTGTGTGCGTGTGCGTGCGTGCGTGCGTGTGTGTGTGTTTCTTTTTGGAAGGGGGGAGGGGGGCACTTCCTCTGTTAACATGAAAGTGTTTCTTCAAGTATTTGACCTGGCACTCAATATAATTACTGAAACGTTTGAAGCTTTATTACCTGTAATGTTACTATCAATTAATCCAGAAGCAGTTTGAATTTTAAAGTTAAAGTCTTGTTTATAGAGACACGGTTTGTAGCGGTGGGATGTGTGTGTGTGTGTGTGTGTGTCTGTGTGTGTGTATGGTATGTGCGTGTGCATGCTCCGGTTTGTGTATGAGTACATGCGTACGTACATGTGTGTGTGTGTGTGTGTGTGTGTCGCGCGCGCGCGCGTGTGTGTGCACACGTTTTTGAGAGAGAAAGAGAGAGAGAGAGAGAGGAGAAGAGAGAGAGAGAGAGAGAGAGAGAGAGAGAGAGAGAGAGAGAGAGAGAGAGAGAGAGAGAAACCAACCAACCAACCGACCGACAAACAGACAGACAGAAAGACAGGCAGAGACAGAAACACAGAGACAGAGGAACAGAGACAGAGAGACAGACAGCTACAGACAGAAAGAGAAAGAGAGATCACAAACTGAGGGACCATGGCACGGAAGCACAGACGGAGAGCCTGCAGAAACTGGGACAGGATGAGAAGGGAAGAGAAGGTTCTGGGGAAAACAAGCAGCAGCACCAGCCTCACGTGTTACACCTTCAAGATTAAACAACTTGCAGACTAACCAACATCTCACTAAATACCAATTCCACCCAAACCCCAGCAAACCATCCAACAACTAACTAAATGCCAATCCCCCAATACAGCAAACCATCCAACAACTAACTAAATGCCAATCCCCCAAAACAGCAAACCATCCAACAACTAACTAAATACCAATCCCCCCATAACAGCAAACCATCCGACAACTAACTAAATGCCACCCCCCACAAAAAACAACAACAACCAAAACAACAACCCCAAACAAAAAACAACAACAGAAAACCATCCGACAACTAACTAAATGCCACCCCCTCCCCCCCAAAAACCCCCCAGCAAACCATCCGACAACTAAATAAATGCCAACCCCCAAAACCCCACAACACAACAACAAACAACAACAAGAAAACAAAAAAGCAAACCATCCGACAACTATCTAGATGCCAACCCCCAAACCCCAGCGAACCATCCAAGAACTAATTATACAACAAGCACACCAACCAACAACTAACTAAATATCTAACAGCACTAACCAACCAGCAAACCAACCCAAAACTAACTAAAATACCACCATCCCCACAAAACCCCAGCAAAAAACTCATCCAAGAACTAATTATACAACCAGTAAACAAAACCGACAACTAATTGAATATTAATTTTAGTCAACAAGCCAAACCCGTAAAACCAACCAGCAACCCAACTAAATATCGAACCAACCAACCAAATAACTACCAAAACCAACCAACAACGAACCAGGTACCAAACTAAATAAACAATAGACACCAATCAAATATCTAACAAGCTAAGCCCCCTCCTGTCCCCCCATCTAACGAACCATACTAAACCAACCAGCAAACCAACCACCCAACCAACCAACTAAATATCTAATCAACTAAATACCACCCACCCAACCAGCCAACCAAACGAAATATAAACCTTGGAAAACAATTACTCGGATGACAGTCTGCAAAATGCCTCTGTTAATCTAGCATTTCATGCTATGAAGTGACTAACACATACCATACATTTTCCTTCAAAATTCACTGGAATGAATGCCTACTCTCCCTTGGGGCAAAATTTGCTGAATAGGGGGCTTTGGGTGACGTTTGTGTGTGTGTGTGTGTGTGTGAGAGAGAGAGAGAGAGAGAGAGAGAGAGAGAGAGACAAACAGACAGACCCAGACAGAGACACATAGAGAGAGAAAGAGAGAGAGAGAGACAGAGAAACATAGACAGACGGACGGAGAGACAGAGAGACAGAGACAGAGACCGAGAGACAGAGATGCTAATGTCTGAAGAAAAATGAATCACCTCAAATTCTATTCGCTCTTTTCTATTAGCACTCACTGGTAAAAAACAACAACAACCAAGGAGTTAAGGAAGTATAACGTACAAAATCTATCAAATAAAATAATTATTTGAAAACGAACTGAAAACTGCAAACCTTGAGAGAGAGAGAGAGAGAGAGAGAGAGAGAGAGAGAGAGAGAATGCGAATGCGAATGCGAAAGTTTTATTCATTATAGGCCTTGGCCCCTCATGAAGGGGGTGTGTGTATATAATCAACATTCCAAAACATGTTCCATAAGAAACATTTTTGAACAGAGGAATAATACAAGTACGGATAGTATTTCTAATTTTAAAAGCTTTATACAAATAAATTGCTAGTCGCTTATTAATGCGTTCGTTAGTAAATGACATAAGTATACAAAGTCTAAACATGGAAGGACAGCTCACATATTTTTGTGGTATCAGCTGAGTTCTAAGATCATTTAACATAGGACAACATAATACAAAACGAGCTTCGTTATCGACAGACCCCTTACATAATGGACAAAGAAGATCTGTAACACAGTGTTGTCTATAGCGAAGATTGTGCACAAAAAATTCAGACACTCCAAATCTAAATTTTGTCATAATATGTTTAAGATGTCTATCCATGTTCATTGACAAATATACAGGAATTTTACCTAATAAACTAAACTGCCTATACAAACTAAAACGATCACTCTCCTGAATATGATTGGAACACTCCTGCCACCTACAATCTATCAATCTAGTGCGCAGTACTCGTATAAACCCATTTATATCCCCTACTCCTTGATTGAACCATACATAAGCAAATCCTAACTCACATAATTTGAACCTCAGTTTTGATACCCAATTTATTTTCCCCCTTTCATCTAAATTATATAACATATGATATGCTTTTTTTGGTAACCTATGATTATCTATTCGTAATATTTTCATCCAGTACAAAACACATCTCACGATGGAATTCACAATAATTGGATAGCGATTAGTTTCTGCATAGACAAGATCATTGGGTGTTTTCATTTCTTGGAGAGAGAGAGAGAGAGAGAGAGAGAAGAGAGAGAGAGACAGACAGACAGACACAGACAGAGACAGACAGAAAGAAAGACAGACAGAAGTACACAGACACAGATAAAAACACAGAGACAGGCATTGAAAAAGAGACAGGAGAAACACAGAAACAGGGAGAAGCAAAAAAAAAAACAAAAAAAAAAAAACCGCCCCCGCCCCCCCCCCCTCCCCCCCGAAACAGACATCGATGGATCGATGGAGAGAAAGAAACAAGAGTGACAGAGACAAGATACAATCTTTAAATAGATGGCTTGATGAAAAAAAGCAGATGCACTGCTTATTCAATGTACCATCTGAAAATAAAAGTTTGACTTGGACTTTGACTTTGACGGAAAGACAACAGAGATACAGACACAGATAGAGCTACAGTGAAACGCACACAGACACAGACACACAGACACACAGACAGACACACACACACACACACACACACACACAGATAGAGGGGAGAGAGAGAGAGCGAGAGAGAGAGAAGCAAGCAGACAGAGAGATAAAGAGACAGAGACACACACACAGATAGAGGGAGAGAGAGAGAGAGAGAGAGAGAGAGAGAGAGAGAGAGAGAGAGAGAGAGAGAGAGAGAGAGAGAGAGAGAAACAAACAGACAGAGAGATAAAGAGACAGAGACACACACACAGATAGAGGGGAGAGAGAGACAGAGAGAGAGAGAGAAACAAACAGACAGAATGACAGAGAAATAAAGAGACAGAGACAGAGAGACAGATAGGAAGAGAGAGAGGAACTGGAAAAAAAAAGAAAATAAAAAAACAAAAACACAAAAAGAGCAACCCCCACACACATAAGGAATTGATATTGGAGAGTACACACACACACACACACACACACACACACACACACACACACACACACACACACACACACACACACTGAAAAAAAAGAAAATAAGAAAACAAAAGCACAAAAAGAGCAGCCCTCACTCACACACACACACAAGGAATTGATAGTGGAGAGAACACACACACAGAGACACATAGACACACAGACACACGCACGCACACACACACACACACACACACACACACACACACACACACACACACACACACACACACACACACACACTCTCTCTCTCTCTCACACACACACACACACACACACACACACACACACACACACACACACACACACACACACACACACACACACACACACACACACACACACAGAAGAACTGAAAAAAAAAAGAAAATAAGAAGACAAAAGCACAAAAAGAGCAACACTCACACACACAAGAAATTGATAGTGGACAGTACACACACACAAGAAATTGATAGTGGACAGTACACACACACACACACACACACACCTACACACACACACACACAGACACACGCGCGCGCACACCACACACACACACACACACACACACACACCACACACCTACACACACACACACACAAACAAACACGCACACGCACCCACCCCCCCCTCCCCACACACACACACGCACACCCCCCCCCCCCCCCCCACACACACACACACACTGAAAAGGAGATGCTTCGCTCGGCTGGCTGCAGAGCAAATCAAGCATGCAGCGCTCTTCTGGTGCTGGCAGGCCGTGGCTAATGGGGGGATGCTGTGCCTGACAAAAGACGATGATGCCACACGTCACTCTCCAGATACCCACAACCCCTACCCCCAATCCACCCCAATCCACCCGTGATGGTGTTGTCCCTTCTCCTTGACACGGCTATTATGTGTGTATGTGTATGTGTGTGTGTGTGTGTGTATGTGTGTGTTTGTGTGTGTGTGTTTGTACGTGTGTGTGTGTGTGTTTGTGTGTGTGTGTGTTTGTGAGTGTGTGTGTGTGTTTGTTTGTGTGTGTGTGTACTAAATACATATTTAGTTAGTTTTCGGATGGTTTGCTGGGATTTGGGGGATTGGTATTTAGCTATGTACATTTATATATATACACACACAACCCCCCCACCCACCCCCCGAAGAAACTTACCACCTAAAAAATGTTATAAAAAGGGGAAAAGTTACTATCTTTGCTTCACCATAACAAACCCAAAACAAAACACAACAAAAACAAACCAAAAAATCCCACAACCCCCCTCCCCCAAGCCTCCTCCCCCCATCCCCCCAACCCCCCCCCCCCCACCCCACCCCATTGACAATAACCTGGAAAAACAATGCAAAAATAACAACAAATAAACGAAAGTTACCCTCTAACCCTCCATGCTCTCAAAAATCAACACGAACACATACATAACCCCCACCCCCACCCCCACCAAATAATTTACCATGCACACAAACAAAAACAAAGAAATCAACTACTTTAAAAATAAAATTAAAAAAAAGACAACAAGACCACACAGAACAAAAAATAGGAAGAGGAGGAGGAGGAGGAGGAGGAAAAAAGACACAAAAACAAAAATAAACATACCGCGTCCATAGAAACTCTCACTTTATGCCATATAATGCTCGAACAGAAAAAATGCAATTCCAATTCCTGTTGTTGGGAATCATTGTGCCTTCTACTACTGCACAAGTAGCGTCAACAGTTGATTTTTTTATATATAAGAATCAGCGAAATATAAATTCCATTTATTATGTATTAATTTTATTATTAACATCTTTCAGGTTTACATGAATGTTTTAAGAGATACACAGAGGGTGAAGGGGAAAGTAAGGGGACAGGAATGGACGTAAGGACAGGACTGGAAGTAAGGATAGGAGTGGAAGTAAGGATAGGAGTGGAAGTAAGGACATGCATGGAAGTAAAGACAGGAATGGAAGTAAGGACAGGTAATGGAAATGAGGACAGGAATGAAAGTAAGGACAGGGATGGAAGTAAGGACAGGAATGGAAGTGAGGACAGGAATAGAAGTAAGGACAGGAATGGAAGTAAGGACAGGACTGGAGGTAAGGACAGGAATGGAAGTAAGGACATGCATGGAAGTAAGGACAGGAATGGAAATAAGGACAGGTAATGGATTTGAGGCAAAGGAATGGAAGTAAGGGGAGAGGAATGGAAGTAAGGACAGGAATGGAAGTAAGGGGAGAGAAATGGAAGTAAGGACAGAAATTGAAGTATGGGAGAGGAATGGAAGTAAGGACAGTAATGGAAGTAAGGACAGGAATAGAAGTATGGGAGAGGAATGGAAGTAAGGACAGTAATGGAAGTAAGGACAGGAATAGAAGTATGGGAGAGGAATGGAAGTAAGGGGAGATGAATGGAAGTAAGGGGAGATGAATGGAAGTAAGGACAGTAATGGAAGTAAGGACAGGAATAGAAGTATGGGAGAGGAATGGAAGTAAGGGGAGATGAATGGAAGTAAGGGGAGATGAATGGAAGTAAGGACAGAAACGGAAGTAAAAGGACAGGAATGGAAGTAAGGACAGGAATGGAAAACTTTACCATTACCCACATATAGTAAGTATTGTGTCCATAATTTCACAATACCTAAATAAACAAAAAAAGTCCCAAACAACTTAGCTTCAACATTTCACTCACTCTACACTCCCATCTCCCCTCCCCCATCCTCAACCCCCCACCCCCACCCCCCCTCTTCCACAACCACCACCACCACCACACACCAACCACCCACCCACCCCCACCCCCCCGCTCCTACTACTCTCATGGGCATCATCAACGTTGTTTGAAGTCAACCAGGTGTAAAACCTTAACGAGGGACCTGGCTGCCAACTGGCCGGGGACAATTAAAGGGGCGTACATACACACGTAACCATGCAACAAGCCAGTGTAAGGCTGGCTCAGGTGAAACAATCGGCCCTGGACAATTATTCAGTCCTTCCCTGCATGCTAGGCCCCCCAGATACTAGCTGCTCTAGCTAGCATGCAGTCTAGCGCTAGTTTGATAGGTAGGTAGGCTGGTAGGTAGGAGGTAATTTCAACAAGCAGTGAGCAAAAATCTGTATATTTTATATCTCTCGTAGGTAGGTGGGTAAGTAGGTAGGTAGGAAGGTAGGTAGGTAAATAGGTAGGTAGGTAGGAAATTTCAACAATTGGTGAGGAAGAATCTGTCTTTATACTATATCTCTTGTAGGTAGGTAGGCAGGTAGGAAAGTAGGAAGGTAGGTAGGTAATTTCAACAAGCGGTGAGAAAGAATCTGTCTTTTTATATTTCTTGTAGGTAGGTGGGTAGGCAGGCTGGCAGGTAGGCAGGCAGGTAGGCATATAGATAGGTAGGCAGGCAGGTAAGTAGGAAGGTAGGTAGGTAGGAAGGTAGGTAGGTAGGTAGGTAAGTAGGAAGGTAGGTAGTTAGGGAGGGAGGTAGGTAAGTAAGTAGGTAGGTAAGTAGGTAGGTAGGAAGGTAGTTAAGTAGATAGGTAGGTAGGTAGGAAGGAAGGTAGGTAGTTAGGTAAATAGGCAGGCAGGTAGACATGTAGATAGGTAGGCAGGCAGGTAAGTAGGTAGGTAGCTAGGAAGGTAGGTAGGCTGATAGGTAGGTAGGTAGGTAGGCAGGCAGGTAGGAAGCCTGGTAGGTAGGTAGGCAGGCAGGCAGGTAGGTAGATAGGTAGGCGGGCAGGTAGGCAGGCAGGCAGGCAGGCAGGCAGATAGACTGGTAGGTAGGTAAGTAGGTAGGAAGGTATGTAGGAAATTTCAACAAGTGTTGAGGAAGAATCTGTCTTTATATATCTCTTGAAGGCAGGCAGGTAGGTAGGTAGGCAGGTAGGTAGGCAGGCAGGTAGGTAATTTCAACAAGCGGTGAAGAAAAGAGTGCATGTGTTTATGTCTTGCTCATGTGCGTCTTTCCCACTTAAGGTTTAGCCTATTAGAGGCATCTAGTGGTGTGTCTTTTTAGTCATGCACGTGCGCCTACAATCCCGTGCGCATGCGCATATATGTGTGCGTGTACGTGCATGGTACGTCCCTGTGTACGTATACTATGCATACCTGAGTTGCATGTACACACACACACACACACACACACACACACACACACACACACACACACACACACACACACAACACACACACACACACACACACACACACACACACACTATATATATATATATATATATATCTAATATATATATATATATGTGTGTGTGTGTGTGTGTGCGCGTGTGCGCGCAAACACACACACATACACACACACGCACGCACACACACAAATGTGCGTGCACACCGCACGCACACACACACTCACAAACGCACACATACTTATAGAGATGCCCACGCATGCATACACGTGTGTGCATAAACATGAATGCTCGCATGTTTACACACGTATGTACGCGTGCATGGATGGACGTGCATAAACACACCGCATGCGTGGATGTAGACGTGCATGCGCGTAGGCACGTGCACAAGCGCTCACAGGCTCGCGTGTGGTTCTGACGCTCGTGCTTACACACCCCGCAAGCATGCGTTCGACGAGAGAGACAATGACAATGGCAATGACAATGGCAATGATTTTTTTGTTGGATTTTTTTGGTTGTTTTGGTTCCCGGCTAAAGGTCCGAGGTTCACCAATGGTGAGATTTTGCGTATTCGACCGTTTTTCCCCCAACATATAAAGGTAGCCGCATTCCGACTTAGGTGATTTTATGCTGAGTATGAACGTGTTTCCATAACCCACTGAACGCTGACATGATTTAGGGGATCTTTAACGGGCATGGTTTGATCTTCGGCATGACTGTATGTATAAAAAAGGGAATTAAGGTACTTACAGGTCTGCATTTGAAGTTGACCTGGGTGATCGTAGAAATCCCCACCCTTACTTCACAAGACGTCCCCAAGATTCGAACCCTTGACTTCATGGGCGCAAGGAATTGAAATCAAACAGTCTTAACCATTCAGCTTTTTTTTTTTTTTAAATGTGTGTTTATTTACTTATGCTGTTTAAAATTCCATTCTATACCACTTCAAGTCACTGCAGATTTCTCTGCGTAAAATTGGGCCTTGGCAACTGTCTCTCATTGGTTTACTGTGTGAAGCGATAATGGTCATTCACGGGGGACTGTAGGAAGGCGACTGGGAACAAAACACATAGTCTGCCAATCATTATTAATCATAATCAATGTTTATAATCGTTATATATCAATCGACGGGATGGCTCAGTGGTCAGTACATGCACTCTATTTCTCCAAGCGAAAGTTCAGCAGCTTTGAGAGTGGTTACCTCTCGGATGGGGGAGACTGTCCGCACGACTTGGCTTCAGCTTCAGCTCCCTCAGTCCATCCAGGGTAATTGAGTACCTGCCTCTTTAGGGTCACGGAAGGTAAAGCAGCGAGGGAGAGGAGATGGGCGCCGCCCTCAACATGCTGGCCCCTGGAGAAGCTGAGGTCTCTGATGCCTCACTCCTTATCGACCACTTAGTTTATAGGAACACCTTTACCTTTTATTAAAATGTATCTACTTTGTATTTATCTGTCTGCCTGTCTGTCTGTCTTTCTGTTTTTCTGTCTGTCTCTCTGTCTCTCTCCAGCTCCCCTTGCGCGCGCGGGTATGTGCGTATGCACCTTTGCACACACACACACACACATACACACACACACACACACCTGCACTCACACACACACACACGTATGCCTGTGCTTGCGCCTACATGTATGTGTTGCTGCTGACGTAGATGTACTCGCATATATACAAGTACATCCATCCAAGCTTTTAGTAGAACTCCTACTAAGAACCTACCGCACAGACTTACACATCTCGCCAAGAAAGAAAAAACAACCCAACTCAAAACAAACAACCCCCCCCTCCCCCCCCCCCCCCCCCCGCCCCCGCAAGTTCCATCCTTATCTTCACTAAAGATTCTTGCTCCACTTCTGCTGAGTGCTTTGCACTTTCAGTTCCAGACCTACCAACATAGGAGGGATGTAGGTATGTATATCGAGAGGGTTAAAAGGTCATCATTACTGTTTTTTTCGTTCCCCATTCGTCGTTTTTGATCAGTTTTCTGAAAAAGTCTCCAGTGGAAGAATCAATACTGTTGGTTTTTTTTTTAAAAAAAAAGGGCAGTGTTGTCCAGTCCCAACTTTTATATTTATTCATTAAGCTGGTTTCCCGGAGAACACAAACAGTCAGACTCTAATGGTATAGCCATCAGCTCTAATGGCTACACCCCTGCTTTAGAAATTAGCACTTTTCCTTTCGTTTTTCTATATGAGTCTTATATTCATACTGCACGTACTAAGACATCCACAGAAATAAAAACCACTTTTTTGTGAAAGAGTAGCCTCTCTGAATGAAAACTCGTGTGATTTTGCACCAAATTTGGTATGTTTGAGGTAAACACTGTAGCATCAAAAGCAATCCTTATTTGATGATCATTTCCAACTTTTTCGTGATTACCTGGTATTGCTCTATGTCCTAAATCCCCCCAACCCCCCCCCCCCCCAAACAAACAAACAAAAAAACAACAACAACAAACAAACAACAACAACAAAACAAACTAAACTATAAACAAGTACACAGTGCATTTTTTTATACTTTGAAAAAAATCTGTGAAAATCACCATTTTTTCCCCCGACTAGTGGTAGGCATTCGTCAGTCTCGTAAGACTATGGAGTTGCGCTCTAGGTGTTGATACTCCAGAGCGCAAAGCCTGGGTAAGTCAGTGTGGAGGGCAAGCTGTTACCCATCAGCAGACCCCCACCCCTCTCTCCACGTCGCTGGAATGGTCCATTGGAAAGGCAATCGCCGATACACATGGTTCCAGTGCTTGATTCAAACATTTCCGACTAGCACGCTATACA
>CM054150.1:51799195-51811695 GCA_028751875.1 Rapana venosa | reverse complement strand
CAGCATCAATGCTCCATATTTTACATGGGCAAATCTGAGAGGCCACCAAATCAGAGATAACACCGGTCCACCTAGTTAAAGGTCGCTCCATTTCTGGCGCCTTCGGGGACTGTCTGACTGGCCGGTTGTCCATCATTTCTTAGACAGCAGTGTCAATCACCCTGCTTCTTTCTCTCCATGATTTCAACGGCAGTTAGTCACCCCTTTCAGATTTCAGGAAAAGATGGAAGGAGCGAGGGTGAAGTAGCAGAGGAACGAAAGAGAAGAATGAGGAATGAATATAGCTGTGGACTGGAAGTAAAGCACCATCAATTAGAAACGCGTCGATCTTCTCTACATGAAGTGATCTGCAAGGCAAGGCATTACTGAGACACCACGCTGATGAAAATCAGTGTTCTGCCCTGTGTCTCACACAAGTTCAACCTGGCAGGCATAGTTATATTCTTCTTCGGATTACAGACTGCACGTTAGTTTTGTTTGTGTCATCCATGCCAACGACCCATAGATGGCCTGATCTTCCTCAAAAGATGGATGATGGAATTTGATTAAGCATGTGTGCAAGGGATCATATGTTTTTATCCAGATTTTCATTGGGAATTCTTTAGAGTCCCAAATAAAGTATATAGCTGTTCACCCCCTCCCTCCAGTTCTGTCCCCTTCGCCTTCTCTGCCCATCCCCGCTTTTTTATAACCCCCCCCCCCCCTCTCTTCCCCCACTGCCCCGGCTCCACTGCAATGACTAATCTGATAGGCAATCAGAACAGAGGTAGCACCCGTTCATTTGGGTCAGGGGTCATTGCAGGTCAGGTGCCCTAGGTCACTGTTCCTGGGCTAGTTGTCCATCATCCTTAGACAGCTGTGTCAATGGCCCTGCTCCCATCCATGGACTCATTAAAAGTGACTCATCCTTAGAGAGTCCACGAGAGCTGGAGGAGAGCATGAGGTTGTGTTTGAATTAGGGAAAGAGCGAGTTAAAAAATCACAGAAGAAAAGTTGGTGATTTGAAGCCAATGACCTACAACACTATAACTGAAGTCTTAAGCCAGTTCAAAGTATTACCATAAAGCTCAATATTTATATAATGATAGGTATTTCAGAGTTGATTAGCAGTAGAAGCAAACTGATAAATGTTGTACTGTCTTGTTCTGTCTTCATTCATAACAAGAGAAGAACCACCACCTCTCCCCACGAAGAAAAAACACCAAGAAAATCAAAACAACCCCAAACAAATGGCATTAGCGAAGACTTATTCCCACGAACCCAACATTAAAACCACACCGAATCAACCAGCCCCCCCCCCCCCCCCCCCCTTCCAAACAAAACGCACATAATTACTGTAGCCTATAACAAAAACAGATCTGTTTACTTTCAAAGCTGAACAAGGTTAGCAAAAACAATACAAACAAAGAAATACACAAAAACATCGTTGTTGCGAATACATTCAAACCGGCACCATGAAAAAAACACCGGGGTTTTAACAGATTTTCTTTAATTAACTTTAAATATAAAATCTGTACCAGATAAAATCTGCAGCATCCTACTACACACATCCCAGGCTTGATATTGCAATGACAAATCAGAGAAGGACGTCAGACCAGAGGTAGCATCAGCGCACCAGGGTCAGGAGCCCCTCCAGATGTGATGTCTTCCATCACTGTTTTACTACAGGCTGCCTGGCCTGTCCCTCACTCCTAGCACTGGTGCCAATGACCACTCTGCTTCTCTACAGAACTTTCACCGCAGCCGCTCCTTCTACAGATCTGAATGAAAAGAGAACATCTTGCGCACATCTTGCGCACACGTTAAATCCGGTTCCGCTTTTTGAAAGAGTAGGCCATTGTGTGTCGGTGGGAACAGATGACAAAATTTACAAAACCGCATAGACACAGGGACTGGATGTAAAAAAAAGCACATGAAAACTTCTTCCATTATCCTCGATTTAAATTTTTTTTAGCGCTTTGATTTGTTGCTTTACAAGATTCAGCGCTATATAAATTCCATGCATTATTATTATTATTATTATTATTATTATTATTATTATTATTATTATTATTATTATTATTATTATTATTATTATTATTATTATTATTATCAAAAGAGATAGGTTGGGTGGAAGGAAGGTCTAGAAATTAGAGAAGTAAATTGTGTGTTAAAGACGAGATACACTCTGTTGTAACTTGGGATTTCTAAAAAGTTTTTTTTTACGAATTTGAAAATGTTTGCTTTCTTCTGAAAAATAAAATTTTTTAAAGTTGACGAAATAGTAAGTACAGTATTTTCATACTGAAAGAAGATTTAAAACATGATAAACATTACAGACATAGAATACTTTTTCATAATATTGCCCAAATCTTCCCTCAAGTAGGCTTAAAACTTTCTAGCGAGTACTTTACAGATTCCATAAACCCGACATTAATTAAACCAAACAAAATCGAAGCAAACTCGAATTTCCATACTTAACACGAAATGGAGACAGAGTAGCTCATTTCAAAGTTTATCCCGAAAATGGCTGTCAGAGAAAATAATATTTGAGGGGTAAAAGCCAAAGCAAAGGAAATCATTCTCATGCAGAAAGAAAGCAACATTTCTAAAGCCAGCATTCACACCTGTAAAACAGCCCCCCCCCCCCCCCCCCGCCCTCCCTAAAAATCCCAACTCCTAAACAACCCAAGAAAACAAAAACAAGAACAATAAACAAACTAACAAAATGTACAAACAAAGAAACGAACAATCTCCCCCACCCTACCACCACCAACAACAGCATTAACCGAACTACACACAAACACATTCTTCTTATTAACAGTTGATCTAAAACTCCTCCCCTCCCCCACTCCTCCCCCTCCCCTTGCCCCTCCATACACACACACTACAAATGACAAAATCTGACCGGTCATCCCTTCACAGATGACACCGGTTCAGCGGGTCAGGGGACAGGGGTCAGGTCATGGCAGGTCTGGCACTTTGGGTCAGTGTCTGATGGCGCTGCTTGTCTGTCCATCATTATCAGACAGCAGTGTCGCTTACCCTGGTTCTTCACTTCCCTGCAGCCAGACTTTCAGCTGCATATTAGTCACCACTTTCGATTTCCTTGCAGCTGGAAGGAAGGAATGGAATGAACGAACGAATGAAGGAAGGAAGGAAGGGAGGGAGAAAGAAAGGGAGGAAGAGAGGAAGGACACACACACCAAAACAAAGGATACTCATTATGATGAAGGAAGGAAGGAATGAAGAAAGGAAGGAAGGAAGGAAGGAAGAAAGAAAGGAAGGAGGAAGGAAGGACACACACACCAAAACAAAGGATACTCATTATGATGAAGGAAGGAAGGAATGAAGAAAGGAAGGAAGGAATGAGAAGGAAGGAAGGAAAGAAAGGAAGGAAGGAAGGAGAGGAAGGACACACACACCAAAACAAAGGATACTCATTATGATGAAGGAAGGAAGGAATGAAAGGAAGGAAGGAAGGAAGAGAAGGAAGAAGGAGGAAGAGAGGAAGGACACACACACCAAAACAAAGGATACTCATTATGATGAAGGAAGGAAGAAAGGAAGAAAGGAAGGAAGGAAGGAAGAGAGGAAGGAAGGAAGGACACACACACCAAAACAAAGGATATCATTATGATGAAGGAAGGAAGAGAAGAGAAGGAAGGAAGGAAAGGAAGGAAAGGAAGGAAGGAAGGGAGGAAGAGAGGAAAGAAGGAAGAAAGGTAGGACACACACACCCAAACAAAGGATACATCATTTTGATGAAGGAAGGAATGAAGAAAGGAAGGAAGGAAGGAAGAAAGAAAAAGGGAAGGGAGGAGAGAAGAGAGGAGGAGACACACACCAAACAAAGGATAATCATTTGATGAAGGAAGGAATGAAGAAAGGAAGGAAGAAAGAAGAAGAAGGGAGGAAGAGAGGAAGGACACACACACACCAAAATAAAGGATAATCATTTTGATGAAGAAGAAGGAAAGGAAGGAAGGAAGGAAGAAAGGAGAGAAGGAAGAGTGGAAGAGGAAGGAAGGACACACACACCAAAATAAAGGATAATCCATTTTGATGAAGGAAGGAAAGGAGGAAGGAAGAGAAAGGAGAAGGAAGGAAGGAAAAAGAAAGACACACACACCAAAACAAAGGATAATCATTTTGATGAAGGAAGGAAGGAATGAAGAAAGGAAGAAAGGAAGGAAAAACACACACACCAAAACAAAGGATAATGATTTTGATGAAGGAAGGAAGGAATGAAGAAAGGAAGGAATGAAGAAAGTAAGGAAGGAAGGAAGCGGTCGGGGTGGGTTGGGGGTATTGGGTTTGACAGGGGTGTGAAGGGTGGAGAAGGTTTGGATTGGTGCAGAGTTGACTTCAGAAGGTTCCCGGGGCTGATTGATACTTTGCAGCCCTTCTCTTCTTCTCGTGATTTCTCTCTCTATCTCTTTGTCTCAGTTTCTGTCTGTGTGTCTGCGTGTTATGTGTCTGTTTGTCTATCCGCCAGTGTGTGTGTGGTGTGTGTGGTTGTGTGGGTGTGTGTGTGTGTGTCTGTCTGTCTGTCTTCTCTATCTATTATATCTATCTATCTATCTGTCTGTCTCTTCTTCTTTCTTCTTCTATCTGTCTTTTCTTCTATCTCTTCTCTACATCTTTTCTATCTCTATCTTCTGTGTGTCTGTCTATCTTTTCATCTTTCAGCGTTGTCTGTCGTCGTCTGTCTTCTGTTGTCCTCTTCTCCCTGTGTGTCGTGGCGTAGTGTGTGTGTTGCGTGTGTGCGCGTGTGTGAGTGTGTGACATCGTTACGCTCACTGTCTCCTCAGCAATCAGAAGTCATCATTAGACATCAATCTCCAATCTCTCGCTGGTAGCTTGAGTAGCTAATTACCAACTTCGGCAGATTTTCAGAAAAGCTACGAGTTTGTTCTCTCTCTCTCTCTCTCTCTCTCTCTCTCCTCTCTCTCTCTCTCTCTCTCTCTCTCTCTCTCTCTCTCTCTCTCTCTCTCTCTGTGTATGCATGCGTGAGAATTTGTGCGTGTGCGCGCGCGCGTGTGTACTTGCGCTTGTTCGTATGTGCGTACGTGCGCACGCGCGTGTTTGTGAGTGTATGTTTGTGTGTGTGTGTACATACGTTGCATGCATGTTCGCACACACAGACACAGACACAGACACACACACACACACACACACACATGGTTACACACACACGTACACACCTGCGTGTGTGTGTGTTCACACACACAGGCACAGACACACACACACAAACACACACAGACACGCACGCACACTTACACACACATACACACCTCTGTGCGTGCGTATGCGTGCGTGTGTGTGTGCACACTTCTCTGTGTGTGAGTGTATGTGTGTGTGATGTGTGCCCGTATGTACATGCGTATGTGTATGTGTGTGTACACACACACACTGTACGTACGTGTGTATGCGCGCGTGCGCGCGTGTGTATGTATGCTTTTCGGTTCGGTCTCGGTCTCATTGCCTGGCTTTCTGTCCTCATTAGAAGGTCGTGTCTATTACTTTTTACTACGATGCGTAACTCCGGTTACCGTTGCTCTCAGTGTACATGTCCAATAAGAATGGGGATTGGAAATGTATCGGTAGGACCAGTGCTTCAGTTAGTCGACAGTCAGCAGTTCTGCTCTACAGTCAGTCGGGTTGGAGACCTTGGATTCCGTCAGATCATCAGAAACTGGGTTCTCGTTCTTGTTCCTTGTTTGTTCACGATATGTATCCCTAAGGGCGGGCTGGGACTGGATGTAAAACAAAAAAAGTACATGGGGTGCTTATTCGTTATCCTGGAAATCAGAGAATTTGATTTGGTTTGATTTTGTCTGCTTTTGTTTGTTTGGTTGGTTGTTGTTGGTTTTTTGTGTGTTTTCTTTTAAAAGTAGGCTCCATTTTCTTTGTTTTCCCTCCCAACTCCCTTCTAGCTCTGCTTGTTTGTCTGTCTGTCTGTCTGTCTCTCTGCCTGTCTTTTTTTTATTTTATAGATTAGTCTGTCTTTGTCCCTATGTGTCATTTTGCGTGTGAGAGAGAGAGAGACAGAGACAGGAGAGAGAGAGAGAGAGAGAGAGAGAGAGAGAGAGAGAGAGAGAGAGACAGAGAGAATAAAAGACTTTAAAGGACAGAAAAAAACCAAACACGAAAAGATCGAAAAAGAAAGAAAGAATAAAAGTACAAAGTCAGACAGACGCAGACAAACACACACAAAGAAACACAAATGAAGGAAGATATATTTAAAAAAAGAAATCACACGGGCAAGATTGAAGAAATGATGACACAGAGAATAAGTAGGAACAACAACTACAATAGCAACAACAGTACCTCCCACAACCACATCAAATAATAATAATAATAATAATAATAATAATAATAATAATAATAATGTATGGAATTTATAAAGCGCTGAATCTTGTAAAGCAACAAATCAAAGCGCTCAGATGATTTTTTAAAATTCTTTTATTTTTTTTATGCGTGTGTATGCGGTTTTTAAAATTTTGTCATCCGTTCCTACCGGCACACAATGGCCTACTCTTTCGAACAGCGGAACAGGATTTAACGTGTGCGCAAGATGTTCTGCATGCGTTCGCACACGGGGCCTCGGTTTATAGTCTCATCCGAAGGACATCAACAACAATAGCAACAACAACAGCAACAACAACAACAACAACGCCTTCCCCAACAACAACAACAACAAAATTCCACCAGGAAATTAAAAAATTATATACAAAAGAAAAGACGGGGAAAAAAGATAAACGAGTTTTTCATTATACCTAACCAAATAACACTCCCGAAACAAACCCCTCCCACACAGGGTTTCCGAACTAAAAAAAATTCTTTTTATACCTTTGCCAACCAGTCTTAAGAATCCCCATGACACGTCTAAGACCACAGTGACACATAAATCTGGACATGGCACTCAATCTTAGGACCCTGACCACCATCTCCTCAACACTGCCAAGCGTCCAAATGTGACCCCCTTATCGTCTGCTGTCCGCGTAGCATTAGTCGCTGATTTATGCCCCTTTGTTCGCCTCTCTCCTGTGTGAAAACCACGTTTGCTAGTAATGCTCCCACCAGAGGTCAGATCTTGTCTGTGGCAGGCTTTCAGTTTTTAACCACCAGGATTACTTGGCTTCAGAGTAAAGACTGGTCTGGTCCGAGCCCAAGAATTTTTTTTTTTTTAATAAATGGGGAGGGAATGGACATGGATTTTTTTTTATAGTCGTGGTGAGAATGGGAGATAAGAAAAAGATGGGAAAAATAAGGGGCGGGGTGGGGTGATGATGAGAAGGTTCAAGGGTCAGAAATCTTGCTGAATTCCCAAACAAACAAACAAATAAAAAAAAAGCCCACATCGAAATCGTTTTGAAAGACTTCTTTTCTTTCGAGGATGATGGAATAAACACTCATGTACTTTAATGCATCCATCAGTGCCAGTGTGAATGTTGTAAATTTTGTCATCCATTCCCACTGGCACAAATGACTTACTCTTCTAAAAGATGGAACAGGCTTTTACTTATTTCAATAATTCTACTATAATTATGTTTACATCAAACAGTATTAATATATACATGTACGTGTACATACACAAATGCGGAAGATCATAAAATATTTATCATTATACATATTAAAGATGTTGTACTTCATGTCAGCATCCAGTGGGATACGTAAACATAAACACACCCAGCATGCACCCTGTACCTTCAGTGGGATGGGCTCCGCCAGGTTCAACTTGCCTAAGAGACGAGCCAGAAAAAAAATCAGTGTTGTGCATCAAAGGGCTAGTAATATATTTTACACACATGCAGCGCGCGCGCGCACACACACACACACACACACACTCTCTCTCTCTCTCTCCCTTACACAAGAGCAGAGAGCAGAAGAGAGAGAGAGAGAGAGAGAGAGCCACGAAGAAGAGAGAGAGAGAGAAAGTGTAGACACCCTCTCCATCCCATGACTATTGTCATGACCAAAAAAAAAAAGAAGAAAAAAAACGAAAAAAAGAACACCCCCCCCCCCCCCCCACATCCAAATCGCTTTGAAAGACTTCACGTCTCCATTAATTTCAGAGGGGTCGGCGGTGGCCTTTGTTGTCTTCATGAAGTGAGCACGATGGGGGAGCTAACTCTGGACAAGAAGAGGTGGCAATGGGCGGGGATCTGCTGTAATGGAAGACAAACATGCAAATACCTCACAGTGTCAAGTACTACGTGGTTAAAGGCGTTTCCTCCTACCCCTCCCCCCTCCACACACACACACACACACACACTTTTTATATCTTTTAGGAAGACCTTGCTGGTTTCTTTGATCTCTTTGGTGTTAAATACCGCATGGTCCTCCCCCCCTCCCCCCCATTTTTGTCTCTGCCTATTTGTTTATTGTGTGTGTGTGCTGTGTGTGTGTGTACCTGATTGTTTGTCAATCTGCCTGCCAGTTGGTGTGTGTGTGTGTGTGTGTATGTGCATGTGTGTGTGTGTTGTAGTTGTGTGTTGTGTGTGTGTTGTTCGTTTGTGTGTGTAGTTTGTGGTTTGTGTGTGTGAGTGTGTGTACTGATTGTCAATCTGCCTGCCAGTTTGTGTGTGTGTGTGTTGTACGTTTGTGTTGTATGTTTGTGTGTGTGAGTGTGTGTGTAGTGTGTGTGCCTGTTTTCCCTCCTCCTCTCTCTCTCTGTCACTCTCTGTCTCTGTTGTTATTGACTCGTTATTCTGTGTTCAGGTTATAACTGAGTTGGCACCAGAACTTTTTTTACTCGTATCCATTGACAAAGAACCCTGTTCTTTTTGTTCTGTTCATTACGTGCAATACATCATGTAATTTCTCTTGTATTTACTTTGCATTCACAGGAGAAAGTCATGGGTAACCCCCTCCCCCCTCCATGTTGTCAATAGGCCCCATTGAGGGGGGATGGGGGGGGGGGGGGGGAGCAATGACAATAAATGAAGTGTTTAAGGGTCAAAAAGCGTCTCTGTCTCTCCTGTGTGTTTTGATTTGGATTGTTGTTTTTCTGTCCGTTCTTCCGTGTTGTCTGGACAGAGGATCCTGCACAGGCAGCTTCCTTCTGTAACTGAAGCCACAAAGGAGAACCAGACCTTGAATGGCCAAGACTGGCTAGAGGCAACTTACTGGTGTCTTTGATCTCTGTTGTGTGACAGCTCCTTTTTCGTCTGGCTTTTTGTCTTTAATGTCTGTCTGTCTGCCTGTCTCTGTCTGTCTGTCTGCCTGTCTGCCTCACACTCACACATTCTCTCTCTGTGTCTCTGTCTGTCTGTCTGTCTTCTTCTTCTTCTTTCTTGATTTCTCTTTATCTGTCTGTCTGTGCTCTTTCTTATATCCTCTTTCGTTCTTGTCTGTCTAACTGTCAGTCAGTCTGTCTTTAGTTTCTGTGCTCCACATCTTGCGAAAGTTTTTGTCAACAAGTTTGAATTTTTTTTTATAAACTACATCTCTCTCTCTACAGTGTGTGTGCGCGCGCCTCTCTCTCTCCTCTCTCTCTCTCTCTCTCTCTCTCTCTCTCCTCTCTCTCTCTCTCTCTCCTCTCTCTCTCCTCTCTCTTCCTTACTTGTAAATACATACGTATGAAAAAACCACCCCAAGGAATATAAAAAAATAAAGAACGCGTGAACGTAGATCATACAAAACCACATGAAAAAAACTCTCTTTTCAACCGTCTTACATACTAGACCCTATAGACACTTTGTAATGAAGTTGTGTGTTAAGTGTCAATCACTTTCTCAGGCATTGAAACAGCTTTTTCTTTGCTGAGCCTTCAGAGAGAAGCAGCTAGCTCCTTAGATGTTCAGTGTTCAGACGAGACTGGACACTTCTGCATTCACATAGGCTGGTTCTCCAGTCTACAGCGTCTCTACAATCATCTCTACAATCCCACCCCCCTCTCTCTGTTCTCTGTGTGAATGGTTTGAATTTGGAGTCTCCATGGATGGTGGCGTCGTTCACATTGGATGTGAAAATACTTGGGGACACAGGAGGGCCGTTTTATGTCCTGATTGAAACTAAACATTGAAGGCTTCTGATCACAGGGGGACGCGCAGTAGGGGTTTTCTATTTTGTTGTTGTTTTGTGAAGTTTGACAAATCTTTGACAGTGCTTTGATCTTTTGAGTCTAACTCCACAAAAACTGTCTTTTTTGTCTGTTATCTTCTTTTCTTACGTACACGCCCTCTCTCTCCCTTCTTTAAGGCTTTACAGTATGCAGACCACCTTTGTCATCTCCCTCGTGTATACACACACACACGCGCGCGCGCGCACATGCGCGTACACTCACAAGAGTACACACACACACACACACCCAACACACACACATTCACAACCACCACCACCACCACCACCCACACACACACTCTACTGCGCCTCCCCCTCCCTCCCCCGCCCCTCTTCCACACCCACACTACCATCACCACATCTACATCCACCTTCCGCCCTACACACCCCAAACACCTACACACACATACGAGCAAAGAAGCAAGTGTGTTTGACTTCCATCCAGCAAACAAAATACACAAACCCATACCAACAGCCTCTTTCTCTAGCCAGCTAATTTCTTCGTTACCACAAGCAGAGCAAGCTAGGGGCTGAAGCCAAATATATCGCCACTAGATGAGGCAGTTTAACACAGCCTGCCTCTCTCGTCCACACCATTGACCCTGACCCTCATTCCCAACACAATGCCCACAACTGCATGCAAACTAAGACAACACGCCATTATGGCCACCGGAAGCTCCATGGCGAGAACCCGGATCAGTGTCACGTGACCTTGGCTGCTGGCTCTGCTCCGGTTTCGCTCTGTGTTGTTGGGTATGGGTAGGATGTGTGTGTGTGTGGCGTTAAACCAAAAGTGTTTGGGTAGAATTTTAACATTCTGTGCGTGTAAGTGTGTGTGTGTGTGTGTGTGTGTGTGTGTGTGTGTCTTCGATTTTACGTCTTTTCACTCAAAGAAATAGTAGATGATGCAAAGGGGAGGGGGGGGGGGGGGGGGGGGGGGGGGGGGGGGGGGGTGGACAGACTTAAGTTGATGTAGGTGTGCAGTAAAATGACTAATGATATAACTCTAAAAAAAAAAATTGTGTGTGCATTCGTTAAAGCATGTAAGATGATAATTATAAGACGGCACACTTTTGTTAAAGATTGGATAGAATTGTGTGCTATGATTTAACACATTCTTACGAGTATGTGTGTGTGTGCGTTTTCATAACATTATGTTTTTCTAAAAGAATAGATCGACAATACTGTATACTATGATTGTTTTTATTGACGATTGTTGTTTCATGGTGTTGCTGGTTGTATTTGTGTGGGTTGTTTTCCCTCCTTCCCCTACTTTTTAACACTTGTTTTGAGGCATGCATGCCTTCATGGACAGATGGTGAGACTAGTCCTGGCCTAAGATCTGTATCCTTGGTATATCAAATATCCTTCTTCATTTACTTACCCCCCCCCCCCTCTCTCTCTCTCTCATCTATCTATCTATCTATCTATCTATCTATCTATCTATCTATCTATCTATCTATCTATCTATCTATCTATCTATCTATCTCCGTGAGCATAGTGTATAAGAAGCCATGCATTTGTCCCTTTATTCTCAAAAACAATTCTTGGTTCGAATTTGAGTTATCTGTCTGTCTGTCGAGCTGGCTGGCTGTCTCTCTCTCTCTGTCTCTCCCTTCCCTCACAACCTCCCCCCCCCTCTCTCTCTCTCCCTCTCCCTCTCCTAGCCCCCCCCCCCCCCCCCCCCCCCCCCCCCTCCCTAGCCCCCCTTTCTCTCTAAGCTCTCTCCTTCTTTTTCTTTATTCTGCCTTTCAAACTTTTCTTCCAGTTTCCTTCCTCCTCCCCCCTTCCCCTCTTTCTCCTCGTTCTTCCCCTTCACCGGGGTATGAAGAACCATCAAACGGGCGGCCATTGCGCTTTTGTCGGAGGCTGTGGGCTCTGGCGAGTGCTGACAATGAGCGCGCTGACCCAGAAAATCACAGTGACTACCCAAAGCATGTTTCATTAGCTACCCCGTCCCGCACGAGCGAGAAAGTACCCGTACCCGAGACTGTCGCTACTTCCTTTCCGCGAGCGGTGACTTTTTGACCTTCGTGTTGTTGGTACTCTGTCTCTGTTGCTTGCTTCTTGCCTCCATCTTCAATTCCTGAGATGTACTTTTTGCCTGTTTGGTTTTGATGGCTTGCTTCTTTCTCCATCTTCAATTCCTGAGATGTACTGTTTGTCTGTTTGGTTTTGATGGCTTGCTTCTGTCTCCATCTTCAATTCCTGAGATGTACTTTTTGCCTGTTTGGTTTTGATGGCTTGCTTCTTTCTCATCTTCAATTCCTGAGATGTACTGTTTGCCTGTTTGGTTTTGATGGCTTGCTTCTTTCTCCATCTTCAATTCCTCAGATGTACTTTTTGCCTGTTTGGTTTTGATGGCTTGCTTCTTTCTCCATCTCACTTCCTTAGGTGTATTTTTTGTTGTTGTCTGTTTCGTCTTGATGGTTTTTTTTGTTTCTGTTTTT
>CM054150.1:51754195-51794195 GCA_028751875.1 Rapana venosa | reverse complement strand
AATGATTATTATAAGTGATTGAGTGAGAGAGAGAGAGTGTGTGTGTGTGTGTGTGTGTGTTTTGTGTGTGTCACTCTGTGTGTCTGTATGTCTGTGTGTCTGTGTCTGTATGTGTGTATCTGTGTGACTGTGTCTGTATGTCTTTATCTGTGTCAATCTGTGTGGTCTGTATGTCTGTGTCTGTCTGTGTCTGTGTCATCTGTGTGTCTGTATGTCTGTGTCTGTCTGTGTCTGTATGTCTGTGTCTGTGTCAATCTGTGTGTCTGTTTTGCCTATGTCTGTCTGTGTCTGTATGTCTGTGTCTGTATGTCTGTGTCTGTATGTCTGTGTCTGCATGTCTATGTCTGTGTCTGTATGTCCGTGTCTGTGTCAATCTGTGTGTCTGTATGCCTATGTCTGTCTGTGTCTGTATGTCTGTGTCTGTATGTCTGTGTCTGTAGTCTGTGTGTGTGTCTGTGTCTGTCTGTGTGTCTGTGTCAGTCTGTGTGTCTGTCTGTGTGTCTGCATGTCTGTGTCTGGGCCAGTGAGTTCTTTGTTGTTGCTTTTTTTTCTTCCTCAGCTAGACCCCCAAGGTTCATGAAATGGGGAGCTTGTGTGCATGCAGCCCATTTTTGACCACCATTAAGGTAGCCGCATTCTGACTTCGGGGATATCAGCTACTCTCTCTGTGCATGCTTTTTCTCATTGAAACGCCTACCCTCTCGTCCCCTCCACTACACACTGCACTTCACTACACTACACTACACTACACTACACACACATACGCACGCATACACGCACGCACGCACACACACACTACACACTACACACAGACGCACGTACACATGCACGCACACGCGCACACCAACACACGTATGTATGTATGTGTGTATATATATCTATATCTATATATACAGAGAGAGGCATATATATAGGCATATATATATATCATATAAATTATCTGGGGTGCAGACACAAACACACACACTCACATTAAGTTTCTCTCTCTCTCATCTTTCTTCTCTCTCACAACATTCCACCTCACCCACCTCTCCAGTTCTCTCAACAATACCAGAGAGAGAGAGAGAGAGAGAGAGAGAGAGAGTAGAGAGAGACGATGAGAGAGAGAGGAGAGAGAGATGACGAGATGAGAGAGAGAGAGAGAGAGAAGAGAGAGAGAGAGAGAGAGAGAGAACTCGAACTCGAACTCGAATATACTCTAGAGAGATTGACAGAGAGAGAGGACAGAGAGATAGAGAGAGAGAGTGACAGAGATAGATAGAGAGATACAGAGAAAGATAGAGAGGGCAGAGAGATAAAGAGAGACAGAGGAAAGGGATTAGGAGAGTGACAGAGAGAGAGACAGAGAGAGAGAGTGACAGAGAAAGAGAGATACAGAAAGGGATAGAGAGGGGACAGACAGATGAGAGACTATATATTATATATATGTATTATATATATATATAATATTTATATATATATATTTTATATACGCCTACCCCCTTGTCCTCTCTCTATCTCTCTATATGATATACATATAATTATATATATAATTATATATATATATATACATATATATATATATATATATATATATATATAGAGAGAGAGAGAGAGAGAGAGAGAGAGAGAGAGAGAGACAGACAGACAGACAGACAGGGCAGACAGACAGAGATTGAGACAGAGAGACAATCACACTACAGGGAAACCCATCCGGGCCTCTATCGGACTTGAGGGAAGGGGTGCGTGGAGGGGGGGGGTGCGGAGGGAGGCTGAGGTGTCTGTAGCTATCGGCACTACATCAAACTAATCGTCACCACTTGTCGGCAAACGGCGCACTGTTCAGATCCATCTTGCTCAAATGGCTCCTCACCTCACCTCACCTCGCCACAACCCTGTCACTGTAGTGTAGTGTAGGCCTCAGGGTATACTGCTCCCAGTCATACATACACTCGTAGCCTAGTGCTGCTCCTCTTGGGCGGCCACATTCCGTGTTCTTTCTCTCTCTCTGGCATCATGCGAAAACGAGAGAGAGAGAGAGAGAGAGAGACGAGGGAGAGGAGTGAGAGAGGAGAGAGAGAGATGAGAGAGAGAGGAGAGAGAGAACTCAGAAATTTAATGTATCTCGGCCTTAGGCCATAATACATGGTTGGCATAGGAGAAATTGACAATGCAGCGAGAGAGAGAGAGAGGGGAGAGAGAAGAGATGAGGGAGAGAGAGAGGAGAGAGAGAGAGAGAGGGAGAGAGAGAGAGAGAGAGAGAGAGAGATGAGAGAGAGAGAGAAGAGAGAGATTCGGATGTTTACTCATTAGGCCATAGCCCATAATGAAGGGGAAAGTGAGCAAAAAAACCAAATCATCAAAAACATTCAAACAAACATACAATCAACAATATGTTGGGAGAGAGAGACAGAGAGAGTGCCTGCCTTTAGAGTAGTGTGTGTGTGTGTGTGTGTGTGTGTGTGGGCGCGCCCGGCATACATGTGTGTACGTGTGTATACTAGTGCTGACAGAGCTTGTGTGCGTGTGTGTGTGTGTGTGTTCCCGCGCCAGCATGCATATTATTTGTGTGTACTAGTGCTGACAGAACTTGTGTGTGTGTGGGTGGGTGTACGTGTGTCCCTTCCTCTCTCTTTCCTCCTTGTCTATCTCTGTCTCTTTGCCCTTATCAGTCTCTGTCTCTGTCTCTCTGTCTCTCCTTTTCTCTCTCTGTCTCTCCTCCCCTCTCTTTTTCCCTCTCTCTCTATCTTTAACACCAATTTTTTAAATCTGCTTCTGTGTAAACAAAAAAAAGAAGAAAAGAAGAAGAAATAGTGCAGCCTTCGGAAGAGAGAGAGAGAGAGAGAGAGAGAGAGAAACAGACACAAACGCACACACATACACACACAAAGTGGGAGAGATACAGAGATAAAGTTAGTCTTTTTGGCTGTTAAAACAAACCAGGTTTTTTGTTAGTTTTTTTGCCCATTACCGTGTACATTATTTTAGGTAGTATTTTTCGTGTTGTTTTAATGGGCATGTCTCAACTTTACTTGTGCGTAAATATTGACCTGAAATAGTTCAGAAGGACACCCATTCTGCGCTGGCAATTCCAGTGAGACGTCTTAGAGACATGTTCTGGCTTTTTGTTGGTTTTTTAGTGTCGTGTATTTTGTAATGGGGGGAGGGGAGCGTTAGCCTGGTGGCTAGTGATGCGCATTGCGCTGGTGATCTGCTGACCCAGGTTCGAATCTCGTTCATGAAGATTTTTCCTCTGGAGTTAACTAACAGAAGTGTCAACACCATTCCCCGCAAATGTCCTCAGGGTGAGACTATAAACTGAGGTACCGTGTGCGAACGCACGCAGAACATCTTGTGCACACGTTAAAACCCTTTTGCTTTTTCGGAATAGTAGGCCATTAGGTGCTGGTGGGAACGGATGACAAAATTGACAAAAGTGCATACACACCGGGACTGGATTACAAAAAAATTACATAAGTGCTTATTGGCTTATTCCATTATCCATGAAATAGAACAATAAAAAAAATAATGAAACACAAGCAGTGCAAAGCCTAAACTTTCACCTACCCTTCCTCCACCCCTCCCCACCAAAAAAATCAAAACCAAACAACCCAACAACAAATCCTTCTTCCAGAGAATTTGCACCTGTTCACACAACCCCAACCAGCCAACCAGCCCCCCAACAAACGACCATACATCTCTCTCAGACAAGGAGACAGCGAACATCCAACAAATTCCAGAGTGCATCCTCAGATTACCCAGAGACTCACAGGCCACAGGTAAACTGGGACTCATTTCACTGTAGTCATTACAGGGGAGGGGGGGGCGCCACAGCTTTGAACCAAAAAACAAACAAATGCTGCTGATCTCAAAAGTCGAGATTCAACGCATCAGGCGTCAGAGGGGTGGGGGTGGGGAGGGGGGGTTGGGGGGGGGGGGGGATGGGGTGAAATCCCGCCGCAGCTGACAGAACGCGCCAAGGAGGAAAGAAAGAAATGTATTCCACTGGATTAAGTGGGAAAGTGGCGGGGATCCAGCACACTCCTGTATTTTTGTGCTTTTTAAAAATTTTGTTTTTATCTTATTTCGTCTTATTTCATTTCATTTTTCTTTAGTTTCGTTTATTTTACTTTATTTTATTTTGCTAGGGTTGTAGTGTTTTATCGTGAAGGGGACTGACGTCTGTTTTGGGGAGGGTTGCATGGGTGGTGGCTGCTATACCTACCGCGTTCTGTGGAGAATGGTGAGGCAGAATCAAAGGAGGCTGGGTTGAGTGTCGTGTCCGTGCGTTTTTGTGGAAAGATGGCTGGTTACGTTGGTTGCTTTTTGTTGTTGTTGTTGTTGTTATGCTGGAGGAGTGACAGGGAAAGTACTAAGTGCCTCTATATTTTGTAGGTATAGATGTGAACAAAAAAATGAATGCTTGATAATAGGTAGCTAGCTACCTTAAATTAAAAAAAAAATCTATTGGAAAGTGATGCTGGGCAGAAATATCTTCTCTTTTTCTCAGGACTAGAATGGTTGCTTGTACATTTTGAAAACTTAGATCAATATGGTTTTTTTTTCTATAAACACAGATACTTAAAAAAAAAGAAAAAAGAATCGGCATGACACCTTTTACAGAATGCACTCTGGAATTGTTTTTTCTGATACGCTATCTCCTTGTCTGGGCTTGCTGCAGGAGGTCTGGCTGCTGGCTTCAGCCGGCACATTTACTGCATTCCATCTTCAGAGCACTTTCTTTTGTGCGGGATAAAATATAATATATATATATATATATATATATATATATATATATATAGAGGAGAGAGAGAGAGAGAGAGAAGAGAGAGAGAGAGACACGCTAATATCAGTGAGAGTGAACAGACGTAAACTCGAAGAATACAGATACGCGAAGGAAATTAAGGCACTAGCAAGTCTGCACTTTAAGTTGACCAGGAAGATCAAACTGTATTGGTTAAAACATTATTCATTCAATACACATGAAGCCCAAGGCAAACAAGAAAGCATACAGCAGAGGAGAGGCATCAAGCTTATTTTAAATCCCAACCCCATGATCAGTTAACATTGGACGCTTATGCAGACAAAGCGAGTTTGACGTCTACACATGGTTGATGTGACTTCTCCCACAACTGGGTGACTATTCTGGGTTGACCCTTATGTTTGGCCAGGGCGTTGCTACAAGGAACGACAGTAGAGCTAGTTTTATACCCTGTTTTAATCTGAATATAGCAGCACAGGTTTAATCTGAGATTTACAATTTTATGAGGTGACAGCCCTAAAATGGCTTCTGTGGTAGGCGGGGCTATGAACACCAAGATTGGATTGGATGACAAAATGTACACAAACACAATGTCACGTTTCCACACATACAGCTACAACTACACGAAAACATGAAGAAAGCAGTTCAACGTTACTAAATTTAAGAGGACAAGAAACGCACTGAAAACTACAGAATGATCGTATTCAATTTAGTGAGGTGGGGAAAATGGCGCAGTCAGTCATGCAGTGGGTGTGTGGGCTTAGCTGCCGTGTTTAAGGGGGAGAGAAGGAAGGAAGGAAGGAAGGAAGACGACTGGAAAGTGTTAAGATTTGATGACAGCACAGCTGGATGCCATTGACCTATATGCTATAATGGAGTCTGCTCTAGTTGTTAGTGTCTGCTGTTAAGTGCAGCGGTCAGGTCAATGTTAACCTGACAGAAAGAGGCTAGAAACAAATGAGAGAGAGAGAGAGAGAGGGGAGAAGAGAGAGGGGGGGAGAGAGAGAGAGAGAGGGAGAGAGAGGAGAGAGGGAGAGAGGAGAGAGAGAGAGAGGGAGATAGAGAGAGAGGGGGGGAGAGAGAGAGTAACTCAGAAGTAAACATTTAGAAATGAGCAAATGCATGATTCCATACGTGATTTTATTCGTTCAAATAATCTCACCATAACTGGTGAACCTCGGAGCTTAGCCGAGGAACAACAACAACAACAACAACAACAAATCAAAAATAAGAAGAAAAGAATACAGTAAGGCCAAATTTCGGAAAAAATTCAACTGTTTATACATTTTTAATACATCAAACACTGGTAACAAATCTGTACACGGTGATTTCTTGCTTCGTTGCTGGTAAGAAACAAAAAGCAAATGGAAAGCGATGCAATGGGCTGACACAGTCAGCAGCACCAGACAGCAGAAAACGGTTCAGGAAGCTATGCATGAGGCACTGGCTTACTTCTGAGTGGGTAAAAAAGGAATTTCAATTTGGCAAGCATGCAGCAACTGGGAAGAAGGTGTCAGACATGAGAGTGCCAACTCCTATTAATACCTAATTATCAGCTTCATGCAGACCTGCTGTACTGCCAACCCCCAAGCCAGAGAAAGGCCAACAATGCCAGCGTTTTTTTGTTTTGTTTATTCTTTTATTTTGTTTTTGGTTCGAGCTCCAATGTTTATCGCTGGTGAGATGTTGTGGATGTGACCGTTAGCCCATAAGTGAGGTAGCCGCATTCCGATCTCGGGGATGGTGTCTAAACACAGCACCAGGGTGCATGCCTTTTGTTTGTTTGTTTTAGATTGTCGTCTGCTCCTACCGGCACACAATGCACCCACCCAAGGCCGGGGTATAAACAAAGGATCGGAGGTAATACTAAACATCATTGATATCAGAGGAGAGAAATCTAAAAAATCCTGCAACAATGTCGACATACGGTTAAAAAAATCACACAGCAATAGCTATAATAACAAGGAACTTTAGTAGCTGAATTGAAAAAGCTAAGAATCACGCTTCTTGTACTCTTTATCAAGGAATGCATACTACCTCCCTACCAAAAATGAAATCCCGGCGCGAAATGGCTTAAGCGCATCGAAGTATGGTCAAATGTCACTTATCTACACGACTACAAAAGGGAAAAATGCCACACATGTTAGAAAATGCTAGTTTGAAAATAGGACAGATAGAGGGAACAATCTCAGGAATATAAGGATGTTATGATACGTAGAAACCAAAAAGTGAAGAAATAAGAGAAGATCTTTTGGTTAAAAGTTATTGCCAGAGATGGACCAGGAAGGAAAAGAAGAGCGAAATCGCCAAACAATGGGTTAGGAACAAGTTTAAAACACAAGTAACATACAGTCTAGCTGGCTGCAAGAAACCATTGGTCAAAATATAGAAAGGGAACATAGAAGGGAAACCTATGCAATAACACTTAGATGCTAGTTAAACAGGAAACAAATCATCAAATTTCAAATACTCATCCCACACGCCCCCAATATATTTCAACCTCCCTAAAAAAAATGCAGTGACAAAATAGAGCAATACAGGGTTATTAACCTATTGATAGTGCATGTTGGACAAAGTTATGTTACGTTTTTTCTGAACGAATAAAAAAAAAGGGGGGGGGGGGGGGATGGGCATACCAATCTTTAGAAAATGAACAAGTTTGACGTGCTAACAAGTATAGCAATGCTCTAATTCAGGAATACATTAAGAGATAAGTAAATGAATACAGTAAGAAACCAAAATGTGAAGAAATAGAGAAGATAATCATATTCTTGGTTAAAATCACAATTGGCATCAAGAGGCCACAGGGGAAGTGAACACGTGAGGAAAAAGTCAAAAACAGACTGGGGTATAGGAACACACATTCACGTCAACAAAGGTAGAACACATTTCTAGAGCTGGCTTATAAACAACCCACCCATACCAAAAGCAAAGAAACCAAAGCAAGCAAAACACTATAAAAAAAAAAGCCTAGTTAGAAACAATGCAATACAAATCATCAAAAAATCATTCAAAAACGCCCACACATGGAAAGATACTTATTTGGCAATTCATATAATTATATCCCAGGTACAAAAATACAAGTCACCAAGCAGGGTTAATATAACCACATTAGTAGATAGCATTGTTAGACAAATGGGACTATGACTTAGCTCTAAACATAAAACAAAAATCATTTGATTTCAAAATGGTGCTGTGAAAGCCAGTCTACAACCACTCAGCTGCTCCTTATAGTCAATTGATGAAATGCCATTGGCAAGGTTGTAATCACACATTGATATTAATTATTCTATACACACCTACACCACCAAAATCATTGTAGACACAGGTCAGAAGGAACAGAGTGTTTTAGGCTTCATACAGTGAAAGCTATCACAGTACACACATTATTTCCACTACCTGTTCAGTTCATTCCTCACTTCAAGGGCAGCACTGCCAGATCTCGCTAACCAGATTAAGCCAGCTAGGCTAGCAGGCAACAACGGGTGGGGTGGGGGTGAATCAGAGAATCAGATGGCAGCTGACGTGGTAGGGAAGTACAGAACATTTCTTCAATCAGATGAAGTGGGGAATAGAAGGAAAGGGGCGGTAATCCAGCCTGTTGTGTTTACAGCGCTGCTTTGCTTTATGTGAAGGTGACTGGCGTCTGTTTGCATTGCAAAGATGGATGACCAGGGAGCTAGCTGTAATGGCATACAACGTCTGGCTTCTTTAAGTGTGGGGTTCGGTTCAGTTCAGTTCAGAGTGCTGCATGTCGTTCACATTGCATGAAGCTGCTGAAGGAAACTGAAGCAGGAACAGAATTGATAGAGCAGCCAGTTTGTGATAGAACATTCCATAGATTCAGGAGATATGCAACTGTGTACTGAAATACTTTTGATAGTATGAAACATTGAAACACAATTAAATGCATAAATCAATCAATCAAATTGACAAAGAAATATTTAAACAAGTTAATAATAAATAAATAGATAAATAGACAAATAAATAAATAAGTTACGAAGCAGAGATATGCCATCACGCTGTCTTGCTCAACTGGTCATCAAAAACGTTCTCAGACAAAATAATGGGGTGAGGTGTGGGTGTGTGGTGGTGGTGGTGGTGGGGGCGGGGGGTTAAGGGGGGGGGGGGGGGTGAGGGAGTCGAGGGGTTCAGATTTTTTAAAAAGTGGTAGAAAAATTTATGGTATTATTTCTAGAACAAAAGTTGGGCTATAAAGTGGGGCTGCTGTTTATACTGACATAGAACCTTCAGCATCACCGGGGGAGGGTGGGGGTGATATAAAATCAAATAGAATTGATGAAATAGAACGGGACGAAAGTAAATAAGATGGAACATGACATAAAATGTGAACTATATAAAATTTAAAAAACACAACAGAAAGCCAAAAGAAAGTTGATTATCCCATAGAGTATAATTATCTGTGATTACAGTTGTTACTTACTGCTGCTCATAATTTGATTATCGTTGTTAATTGTTGCCGTCATTACTGCAACTCATTATACAAACACACAGGAAAAGCAGCTAAATCATGCTCACTTAAATAAACGATCTAGTTTCTGAATGGACACGACAAAGCACTTTAGATGCTGATGTTCACATAGACACAGTTCCAAGGAGTGAATCTTGGCAGGATATAGTGGATTAAAAGAAAAAACATGAAACATATCTCCCAGGTCAATCACGTGCAGACCTGTCAGTGCCTAATAATTACCAATTTTTGGGTACAAACAGGAGATCAGACTGATATAGCCTGTAAGGCTGGTTGAGGGGAAACATAAACATTACCCCATTGCACCCAAGACTTGATGAGCACTTCAGATTATGATGTTAATCAAGCATCTATCGATTACATGTCTTAATTAACAGCTGTGGTGTAGTGTTTATGGAATAGTCTGCAAACGTGTTGCTGTTGGACGTTCCATACCTTAAGATTCGACGGGCAGCTAAGAAAATATACTTGGTTTTACTCATCACACCTGGGAGTCACTGTGTCTTGCACGCTCTGACACCAATTTCCAGACATTTGCAAGTTAAAGCTGGTACACTAATCCCTCCCTAGTTCCCGATCCTCCCTCCCTACAGTGCCTGTTTACATCTCAATTTCCTGAAAGTGCCATCGCGCACCAAAGGAGAGGAGAACATCAACAGTTCCAGAGCACATCCAATTAAAAGTGACAGGAGGGGCGAGCTCACCTAATTGCTCTTAATGACAGGGTGGGGCTGACAACTAACGCCCTACATTCCGGCCCAAGTCAGAGCCACTTAACGACCACTGACTGACGAGCGACAAGCGTCTGCAGGTGACGTAGGTGGTGCGTACCGGCGGAAAAACTGGATTCACTTTGGTAAAGTGGCGGTGTGGCAGTGATCCAGCCCAGTATTAGCGCGGGTTCCTTTATCGGCAAGGTGAGTGACGTGTGTTTGGATTGCATGGCCAGATGCCATGGGTCTGTTTCCTTTCATAATTACTTACAGTAGGCTGCCTCTGGATTGGGCAAAGTTCAGTACCCACATTTTATTTTTGCCCTGTGTGGCATGATCAGGATGAATGAACCATTGAGAAGGCTGGAGAGGGAATCAGTAATGACTGGATGTATACACGTTGGAAAAAGTGTGATAAACACTGTACAAAACTGGTAGTGTTGTGCCCTGGTGACCCCCCAGAGAGCTGAGAAAAAAAAGGAACAAGGCAAGCTGTAAAAAAAGTAGAATTAACAAGAAAGAATCACGAAGAAGTGAATCAACGATTCAAAGAAGAAACAAGCCATATAGATTAATCAGTCAGAGAATAATAGATAAATGCACAAATAAATTAACACATCTTTATGATTATACAGGAATCAACTTTACATGAACATCTTCTCACACATGCGATAATTGTGGACAATGGGAGGCTTCTGGTGGCACATTTTGCCGACATTTCAGCTTTGGATCAGACAACTTCCTAAAGATTGACAATGAGAGTTGACCATCAACGAATACAGCTGAATGGATTCTGATCAGTACACACACTGAACTCAACCACAGAAAAAAAAGAATCGAAAAGTAATTCAACACACTGAGAGCATATCTGTAGATCTGAATCTTATTGTATGTAAATAGGATCTTTTCTTTTCAGATTTGTTAGTTGCAAACAAATTGGGCATGACAATACACCTATGACAAGCCTGCTTCAAGGTCTACACATGGTGTTTGAGAGAGACATTTTTTCACGGTGTGGCTGTGATGTTGGTGCCACTCACGTCTAGTGCCCTAATCAAAAGTGATTAGGACAGCATGGTAGCACAGGGTGTCGGGATGGGGAAAGGGTTTGTAATGAAAGACAAAACAGTTTTTACCATCTGAGGTGGTCTGTGCCAGAAATATGTCACACATCGCTGATTTGACACAATATACACGTGGAATACAAACTACTAAAGGAAGAGAAGATAACAGAGGAGAAGGAGAAGAAGAAGGAGGGGGAGAAGGAGAAGGAGAAGAAGAACAAGAAGGAGGAGGAGGAGGGGCAGAAGAAGAAGAAGAAGAAAAAGAAGAAGAAGAAGAAAGTAAACACTTCTGTAACATAAAGAAACCAATCGACAAGGGACACCAAAATTAACGAAACAAAGTGTGCATTTTCTCCTCGTTACTTAGCTCTCCAACCCTCTAGACACTGACCGAGTGCATGCAAGCCTAAGTCAGCATCATATCCCAGTTAGGAGAGCGTGACCGTATGGAAGAAAGTGGCTCACACCTGCACTGATCTTGAACTGTGAACTTCCAGTTACAGTTCAGCTTAGTGCAATGTCTATCTGTCCGTCTGCCTGCCTGCCTGCCTGCCTGCCTGTCTGTCTGTCTGTCTGTCTGTCCCTCTCTCTATCTCTCCTCTCTTCCATTCTCTCTCGTCTCTCTCTCATCTCTCTATCTCTCCCCATTGCAACGCTGTTTTCCTCTGTCTTTCTCTCTCTGTCTGTATGTGCCTGTATGTCTGTCTGTTTTTGTCTGTCTCTCTTTCTCTGCTTTTTTTTTCTTCTTCTCCCCTTCCTAACTGTGAATTAAACACACACACATACACACACGAAACACACACACGCACAAAACATACACTCCTCTCCCCCCCCCCCCCACACACACACACAGAGTACTTAAGTGCATGACAGTCGCTTGGCCTATCGCTCTATTACAGAAATCTGCCGAGCACCTGTTGACCAGCAGTGCCAAACTGCCATGGCCCTGACAGGAGCGAAAGTCAACAAAAACGCCTTCGTGTCACATCCACACTGACACTGCAGGCAAACTGAAAGGCAAACACACAGCTAAACAACACTGAAGTTTGGGTTCACAGCATCAGTGCTCTCCTCCTCCACCAAGTCAGGTGTATGATTGTGGGGTTTTTTAATGTGTGCAAAGTCTCCTTTAATTTAGACAATCTCCTTTTTACCGTGCGAACACTGTCAAATTGCAAGTAGTGGACTGCTGTATCATGCTAGAAAGGTAGTTACTATTATAACCTTCAAAGATTTGTTAAAATCAATAAATATAGGGGGCAAAAAGCAGCCTGTGTTACTACTGCTGAGTGTTGTGTCTGAAAGTGGCTGCTGTTCTAAAGTGGCGAGGCTCCACAGAGAGACGAACTCTTCTCTGGGTCTGGACAAATTCTGTGGAAGCTGACCTTCTCCTGTCCTGCACCAGGTGGGCTAACTGTCAATGCACAGACTGTAAACTGCAAGACAAACGATTCTAAATCTGACAAGTCCTAGTGTCTTTGTGAGCGTGTGAATGTAATAAAATAACAGATCCCCCTCCCACCCCGAGAGTTAGGGAGTACTTGTTAAAAGGTTGCAGTCTCGCCTGAGATTTTATCTATGCAATATATGTATATTTTTACCGGTATTTTGGATCGTGTTTTCATGTGCGTTGATAGACAACGATGTACTAAGCAGTTAAAAAAAATCATTTCCAGTTACGTTTTTAACAATCAGATTCGCGCAGTTGAAAGTCTGAATCCAGTTAGCGGGGAGGAATTCATTTAAGGACAGCATAGACGAACTACCAACGGTAACAAGCCACAGTTTCAACTGCTTCAACAAACAAAATAAAATTGAATTGCAGAATGTGAAGAAAAGTTCAACTAGTAGCAGACAAAACACGATGCAGTCGTTCCTCTTATAGTAGTTTTGCTGTCATCCGGTCATTAGATAAATCACAACAACGTTTGACACATCAGCAGGACTGGGTCCAAAACCTGTTTTCAATGTTGAAGTCGTCATGAGTCTCGATAGAATCCGACTTGGTTTGCGACTCAACACTATCTTTTCTTTCCATTTTATTTCATTTGATATGATTTTAGTCTATTATAACTGATTTCGTTATATCTGACTCTGTTTAAGCATGTCCTCCTCTGTATACTTACTCAGGTTTATAGTTCTAAGAACAGGCCTGTATTGAAAAGCTTATCCCAGTGTGTGCGTCCGTTTTCAAGTTAATGAACACAAGTCTTGTTGCCATTTTATAACATCTTGTACGCACACTTTTCTATATAGGGGTAGGGACATTAACAGGTAGGGCAGTCTTAGACAGTCTGTATCTTCTCTTCCCTAGCTCTGTGAGGAGTCATGGTGGCAGTGCAGGGACATTTCCAGACCATGTCTCTTTGATCAGCTGAATCTGGCAGCCATACTGGAAAACACCATCATAATGAACTCTTCCTTTACTAACAATAACATAGACAACGAATGCATTACATACAGCTTCGGGAATCGAGGCCGCTTTCTTTATATCCTAACATGCTGGATTAAAAACAGGGCAATTCTATGACCCTGGTTGTGCAGCTTAAAACACAATGTTAATTAAACAAAGCCCCTGATTTATGGAAGCTTTTACACCGCAGACTGTGGCTATATTTACTTTTTCTGTTTGCCGTTTACTGTTTCTGTTTTCAGGACTGGATTACCACTGCATTACACTATCGGAACTAGACCTAGCATGAACAGAGAGGGGGATGAATAGAAGCAGGGTGGCAGGGCAGGGTAGATAGATATAAATACATGTACTCCATTCTATTCATTCTAAGTGGCAAAGTGGCAGGGAGCCAGTCCTGCAGCATTGGCCAGCCGTGCAGGGCTTAAGCGTAAAGGTGTCTGACGTGTGTTTGGATTGCAAGATCAGATGCCAGTGCTCTGCCTGGAACACTCAACTGCTGAACAACGGACTTCATTGAAGATCAATTTCATGCTGCTATACATAACAAGGCGGACAGAGCAAACACTGACAGAGTGACTGAGGTTTTGTTCGTTCCTCGGCTAGCTAGAGCTCCGAGGTTCACCAATGGTGAGATTTTGGGAATGCGACCTTTTTTCAGCAGCCTTTAAGGAAGCTGCAATCCACCTTCGAGGATGAGTGAAGGAATACAAGGATCAAGGAGTTCCTGAAATAAGTACGAACTAGTGGTTTGATTAAGGCACCAAGAGCTACGCAGAATATCTTGCGCACATGTTAAATCCTGTTCCGCTTTTCGTAAGAGTAGGCCATTGTGTGCCGGTGGGAACAGATGACAGAATTTACATTACAAAACCGCATACACACAGGGACTGGATGTAAAAAAGCACATAAGTGCTTTTTCCATTATCCTCGATATAAAAGAATAAAATAAATAAATAAATAATTAAATAAATAAATTGAATTGAACAACGAATAGGCATTGGTCAGATATAAGATCACATATCACTTAATCAATAGATACGAAAATACATAATACATTCAAAGAGGAAAAATAGATTTAAAAAATAATGTTTTAATAGACATAAACAACAACAACAACAAAAACCCCGAATACAAGAGATCCAAACATTGATCAATAATATATTAAAAAAATAAAAAATGTGAAGTTACCTGTGACAGTACATTTGTGATAAATATTAGAACTTGCAAACACTAACAAACATCAGTTTATGATTTCTTACTTCTGGAAAGTTGTTATGCTAAAGAACTAAGCAGATGAGACCCCCAAATTATAGAATATCCCAACTAAAAATTAATATAAAAAAGCGCATATAAACAATTAAATGACTTTAACAGAGACTACCTACAACTAAATAAAACCGAACAGACATTAAAGTAAGGAAAATCACCAGCACAAACACACACACTCACACACACTATATACATACATACATACATACATACATATATGTATATATATATATATATATATATATATATATATATATATATATATATAATATATATATATATATATATATATATTTATACAACTCAACATGCACACACAAACACAAACACAACACACACACACACACACACACACACACACACACAGAATCATTTTTCTAACATCAAATTAATGTGAAGAGACGCTAAATCAACAAAAGCTGTAAACCCATAAGAATAAAAGAAACGACCAAAGAAAAAGAGAAATAGAAATATTCTGTGGTTTGTCAACTGGTCTGTAACGGGCCACGGGGGAGGGGGGGGGTACTATTTTATGGCCATTTAATAAGCTCGATCAAAGAACGCCTAATGTATCTGTACAATGTAAACCAAATCCCCTTGAATAGCAACAGAAGAAGAAGAAGAAGAAGAAGAAGAACAAGAACAAGAACAAGAACAAGAACAAGAAGAATTGCGAAGAAGAAGAAGAATTGCGAAGAGGAAGAAGGAAGAAGATTTGCGTAAAAGAAGAAGACTGCACAGAAAAATGGAAAGAAGAAGAAGAAAGAAAGAAAGAAAGAAAGACAGAAAGACAGACAGACAGACAGACAGACAGACAGACAGACAGACAGACAAATAAAACAGCAAAGAAAATGAAAGAAAGAAAAGCTAGCCGGGTGTGGATGGGGAGGGAAGGGAAGGGGGGTGGTGGTGGTCGAGAGTGGGGGTGGGTGGTGGGTATGGAGTTGATGGTGTATGTTTGAAGTGTGTGAAAACAACAACAAAAACAGTTTAATACCAGGTATAAAAAGAGGGGTCGGGGAAGTTTTAAAAAAAAAGAGACAGAGACTGGTGGTGTAGGTGGGGGGAGGATAGGAAGGGGAGAGAGAGAGAAACAGACAGAGAGAGACAGAGACAGAGAGAGAGAGGGACAGACAGAGAGAGACAGAGAGAGAGGGGGACAGAGACAGAGACAGAGAGAGGGACAGAGACAGAGAGAGAGACAGAGGGACAGAGACAGAGAGGAGAGAGAGGAGGGGGACAGAGACGAGAGAGAGAGGGGACAGAGACAGAGAGAGAAGAGAGAGAGAGAGAGAGAGAGAGAGAGAGAGAGAGAGAGAGAGAGAGAGAGAGACAGACAGACAGACAGACAGACAGACAGACAGAGAGAAAGGGACAGAGACACAGAGAGACACAGAGAGACAGAGACAAAGCGAGACAGACAGACAGACAGAGGTTACATTCATGTGTTCTCACATCGACAGAGACAGAGACACAGAGAGATACAGAGAGACAGAGAGACAGAGAGACAAAGAGACAAAGAGACAGACAGACCGACAGACAGACAGATAGACAGACAGACAGACACTGAGACAGACAGAGGTCACATTCATGTGTTCTCACCTGGACAGCATAATTGCTACCTACACTTACCTGTGTAGAACTTGCACAGAAATATACCCGTTACCAACCACCCTCCTCCTCCTCCTCCTCCTTCTCTTTCGCTCCTCTCTCTCTCTCTCTCTCTCTCTCTCTCTCTCTCTCTCTCTCTCTCTCTCTCTCTCTCTCTCTCTCTCTCTCTCTCTCTCCTTCTCTCTCTCTCTCTCGTATTGGGTTATTATTATTAAGATGTATCCCTAACGGGCGGGGACTGGATGTAAAAAGCACATGTGTGCTTATTCATTATCCTCGAAATAAAAGAATTTGTCATTGTCATTGTCATTGTCATTCTCTTCTCTCTTCTCTCTCTTCTCTCTCTTCTCTCTCTCTCTCTCTCCTCTCTCCTCCTCTCTCTCCTCTCTCCTCCCCCCCCCCCCCCCCCCCTCTCTCTCTATTTCTCTCTCTCTGTCCGCCCCTCCTCTCTCTCTGTCCCCCTCCCCCTCCGTCTCTCTCTGTCTGTCTCTCTCTCTCTCTGTTTCTCTGCCTCTCTGTTTCTCTCTCTGTGCCTCTCTGTCCACCCCCCCCCCCCTCTCGCTTTCTCTGCTCTCTTCTCTCTCTCTCACTCTCTCTCTGTCTCTCAGTCTCTGTCTCTCTGCCTCTCTATCTCTGTCTCTCTGCCTCTATGTCTCTGTATATATATCTCTCTCTCACCAGTGTGCTATCAGTGACACATACACATCATTCAGGGAAGCAGACGTGTTTATAGCTGCTGTCTCCAAGCTCACCTCTCAGCTAGCTTCAAACATCAGCACACAATGAGGCAGTGCCAATAAAGGCGGATGTGTTTTTTTTTGGTTGAGGAGTTCAACTGTCATAGTTCATTTCAAACGGACGTTCCCCTTCCAACACACACACACAAACACACACACAAACACACACATACACACACACACATACACAGAGGCCCACATGCACACAAATGCACGCACGCACACGCACGCACGCACACACGCACGAACGCACACAGATACACACACAGACACACACAAGTCCTTCGGATGAGACTATAAACCGAGGCCCCGTGTGAGAACGCATGCAGAACAACTTGCGCACACGTTAAATCCTGTTCCGCTTTTCGGAAGAGTAGGCCATTGTGTGCCGGTGGAAACAGATGACAAAATTTACAAAACCGCATACACACGGGGACTAGATGTAAAAAAGCACATGAGTGCTTATTCCATTATCCTCGATATAAAAGAATAAATAAATAAAATAAACACTCACGCACGCACATGCACTCACAAACGCACACACGCAGACACGCACATGCACGCACGAACGCACACACACAAAAACACACGCACACACGCGCGCGCACACGCAAACACACAGACAAACACACATACACACACACACACGCACACACACACGCGCACACACACACACACACACACACACACACACACACACACACACACACACACACACACACACACACACACACACACACACACGCACACAAAATCACGCATACAAACGCATGCACAAACACATACACATACACTCCCTCACAAACACATAACACACACTCTCTCTCTCTCTCTCTCTCTCTCTCTCTCTCTCTCTCTCTCTCTCTCTCTCTCTCTCTCTCTCTCTGTCTGTCTGTCTCTCCTAAAAAAAAGAAAAGATACCGTATCAAGCCCCGCCCTTTCTTTGTAAAATTGTGCCATCTCTCTCTGTTTCTCTCTCTCTCCCCCCTCTCTCTCCCCCTCTCTCCCTCTCCCCCTCCCCCATCCTAAAAACATTTTTTTTTAAATGATATGGTATCAAGCCCGCTCTTCCATTGTAAAATCGCGCCATGTTTTAACTCAATAACCTTTACATGCTGGGAAAAATCTGTTGAAATGAGTTAAGATAAAGCCAATGATTGACACTAGTACGAAATGTGTAAAAACACAGACAAACCTGATTCTGTTTTAGTGCACAGAATGTATAGCAACCCATACATGTCATGCCTGTATTGAGCTTTGTGCCCATTTGGGACCTCTCGATCAGTCTGTCTGCCTGTCAGGCTGTCCCTCTTTCTCTCTGTCTCTGTCTGATCTGCCTACCTGACAGTCGCTCCCTCTCTTTCTCTCTCCCTCTCTCTCTCTCTCTCTCTCTCTCTCTCTCTCTCTCTCTCTCTCTCTCTCTCTCTCTCTCTCTTTCTCACATCAGTGCAGACTCCACTCTCCCCAAAAGTCCTTCGGATGAGACTAAACCGAGGCCCCGTGTGCGAACGCACGCAGAACATCTTGCGCACACGTTAAATCCTGTTCCGCTTTTCGGAAGAGTAGGCCATTGTGTGCCGGTGGGAACAGATGATAGAATTTACAAAACCGCATACACACAGGGACTGGATGTAAAAAAAGCACATAAATGCTTATTCCATTATCCTCGATATAAAAAAGAATGTTAAAAAAGTGAAAAGAATAAGAATCTCTCTCTCTCTCTCTCTCTCTCTCTCTCTCTCTCTCTCTCTCTATATATATATATATATATATACATATGTATCCTCTCTGTTTCGCTCTATCTACTATTCTAGTTACTTTACAATAGTCAGTATGATATGATTAGTTTTTTGTCTTAATGATAATGCTTGAGTCAGTTAAAGATTATGCTTTTTTTTTTAGCCGAAAGTATATTGATGTGTTTGTGTTCTTTAAATTAAAAGGTTGAATATTGACTGTCTTGTAGTCAGTCCCTAACCGGGACAAGGGCTGGATTGAAGCAAAAAATGTCTGTAAATGTATGCCTGTAACCTTTGAAAAATAACTATCATTCATTCATTCATTCATTACATTGATTCATTGATTCATTCATTCATTCGGATTGAATGGAAGCGCTCTGATTTGTAATTGCAAGATATAGCGCTCTATAAATTCCATATATTATTATCATTATTATTATTTTTTTTTTTATTTTTTTTTTTTTATTCCCTCTCTAAAATGGAGCTTGGTATAATGTATCTTATTTGGATTTTTGCTTACTCTGTGGCATTGTCAATTTCTCCTACGCCAACCATATATATATTGTGGCCCAAGGCGGGGGCACATTACATTTCTGAGTTCTGAGTTCTCTCTCTGTTTCCATCTCTCTCACTCTCTCTCTCTCTCTCTGTCTCTCTCTCTGTTTCTCTGTTTCTCTCTCTCACTCTCTCTGTTTCTCTCTCTCTCCCTCTCTCACTCACTCTCTCTGTTTCCCTCTCTCTCTCACTCTCTCTCTCTCTCTCTGTTTCTCTCACTCTCTCTGTTTCTCTCCCCCCTCTCTCTCTGTGTTTGTCTCTCCCTCACTCACTCTCTCTGTTTCTCTCTCCCTCTCTCTCTCTGTTTCTTCTCTCTCTAACTCACACTCTTTCTCTGTTTCTCTTTCCCCCTCTCTCTCCCTCTCTCTGTTTCTCTCTCTCTCTAACTCACACTCTTTCTCTGTTTCTCTTTCCCCACTCTCTCCCCCTCTCTCTCTCTGTTTCTCTCTCACTCACTCTCTCTCTCTGTTTCTCTTTTCCTCTCTCTCTCCCTCTCTCTCTGTATCTCTCTCTCTCTCTCTCTCTCTCTCTCTCTTCTCTCTCTCTCTCTCTCTCTCTCTCTCTGTCTCTCTCTGTGTATTTAGTCGTGAGGCCATATCATTTAGCGCGCCTTCTCCACTCCCCAGTAAGTGTATGGCCCATAACTCATCACCTTGGGACACAGTCAAGGAGGCGTAACGACCGAAGGCAAAAAGGGCCGGACATTGTTCAGCGAGTTCAGGACCAAATAAATGTCACACAACCTACCCTGCACAGAAGTGATTAGTTTACTGAAACCGCATCGCCTCTCTGTCTCATTGTGTGTGTGTGTGTGTGTGTGTGTCTGTTTGTGTGTCTGTGTGTCTTGTCTGTCTATCTGTCTCTCACTCTGTCTCTGTCTCTCTCTGTGTCTCTCTCTCTCATTCTCTCTCACTCACTCACTCTCTCTCCCCCCTCTCTCTCCCTATCTTCCCTCTCTCTATCCACATCTCTCTCTTTCTCTTCCCCTCTCTCTTTCTCTCTCTCTCACTCTCTTTCATTCTCTGTTTCTCTCTCTTCTCTCTCTCTCTCTCTCCCCTCCCCCTGTTTCTCTTCCTCCCCCTCTCTCTCCCCCTCTCTCTCTTCCCCCTATATATCTCTCTCTGTCTCTCTGCATGTCTGTCTCTCTCCCCTCTCTCTCGTCTGTCTGTCTCTCTCTCCCCCTACCCCCTCTCTCCCCCTCTGTCTGTCTGTCTCTCTCTCTCTGTCTCCCTCCCCCCCCCTCTCTCTCTCTCTAGGGTGGGAGAGTGAAGACAGCCCGGGAAGGGGGAATGGATGTAAAAAAGGGGGTAGGCCTAAAGCCTACCAGGTCAGTCAGCTACACACAAAAAAGTAGGACTGGTAGGCTGGCTAGGGTTGGCTAGGGTTGGCTAGGGTTGGCTTGGGATGAGAGAGAGAGAGGGTACAATGGTGCACACTGGTACCGAAAAGGGTAAGTAACTATACGTGTAAGGGTCTTAGATAGATTGGGAGGGGTGGGTGGGGAGGGGGGGGGGGGGGGGGGGGGGGGGCAGGGAGAGAATCAGAGAAGGTAATTTTTTTTCGATGTGGGGATTTCTGTCTGTATGTATATCTGTATGTGCGTGTGTGTGTGTGTGTGTGTGTGTGTGTGTGTGTGTGTGTGTGTGTGTGTGTGTGTGTGTGTATGTGTGTGTGTGTGTGTGTGTGTGCGTGCGTGTGTGTGTGTGTGTGTGGTGTGTGTGAGTGTGTGTGTGTGTTGTGTGTGTGTGTGTGTGTGTGTGTTGTGTGTGTGTATGTGGCTGTTTCTGTCTGTCTGTCTTAACATGCTTGTGTGTGTGTGTGTCTGTTTCTGTCTGTCTTTTCATGTTTGTGTGTGTGTGTGTCACTGTCTCTGTCTTTCTCTCTCTCTCTCCTCCTCCTCTCTCTCTTTGCTTGCACACATAGAGAATACTTGTGTGTGTGCGTGTTTTTTGTGCGTGTGTGTATGTGTGTGTGTGTGCGTGCGTGTGTACAACAAGCAAACAGAAACAAACAAGTCACAGTCAAAGTCAATGTTTCATTCCCGGATGGTACATTGAATAGAGCAAGAGAAGTAAGAGACGATGAAAACTATGAAAACAACCAACCCTGCAGAAAACGGACAGTGTCAAGAACATACACTGGAACTGACAGAAACTCTCAAACAAACAAAGACAATGCGAGGTACTAGACAGCCAAGAGCTATGCAGCAACCACGGGCCCCGCAAGAAGAAGGAGAAAAAACAACAACATCAAAACAATGTTTGATGAGAGAAACAAAAAAATGAAAGCATAAAGGAACGTACAGGAAAGCCAAGTAAATACATGTAGCTCAGCTTAATAAACACACACAACACACGCACACGGACACACAGACACACAGACACAGACCCCACACAGACACAACAAAACACAGAACAACACACACACACACACACACACACCCACACGGACACGAAAATCACCACACGATAAACAACCACAACTACAAAAACTACACCAACAACCCCCCCCCCCACCCCCCCACCCCACCCCCCCCAACAAAAAACACATCACACACACAAACAAAAAACCCCACCCAAACAAACCCAAACAAGCAAAAAACAAAACAAAACAAAAAAACCCACATCAATCACCACCCAACCCCCCCCCCCCCTCCCCCCCACTTCCCCCAACCCCCCCCTCCCCCCCCCCCCCCCCCAACCACCCCAACCACAACCTCATCACACCCCCATAACCAACTCACCTCAAACCGAAGCTTGCCGAGAGGGGGTCGCGCGAAGGGAATGCCCAGGTATTTTTCCACCCTCCTCCCGCCCTCCACAGTCTCTACCAGCCCCCTCACCCTCCCGTAGTTGGTCCTCCTCTCCATGAAGCGGCGTCCCTCCACCCTGGGCACCCCCCAGGAGGCTGTGCACAGGAGGAGGACGAGGGTCCACCAGACTGCAGCTGCCCTTGGCAAGCCCACGCCCTGACGAAGCGTTCGTGAGGAGGAGCAGGAGCAGGAGGAGGAGCAGGAGGCATCGAGGCTGCCAGGTCTGGTGATGGACGTTCTTGCAGCCATGGCGTTTTTTTGGGGGGAAAAGCCAAGTGTGCTGGTGGTTGGGTGGTTGGTTGGTTGGTTGGTTACCAGAGGTTTGACGAAGAAGATGATGATGGTGGTAGTGATGGTGGTGGTGGTGGTGGTGGTGGTGGTGTGGTGGTGTGGTGTGGGTTGATGTATGGGCTAGTAGTGGTATGTTGTTGTTGTTGTTGCTGGTTGTTGGGTTTTTTTGTCTTTCTTGGTGGTATTTCTGTTGTTGTTGTTGTTATAGGTGTTGTAGAAAGTCTTGTTCTTGGTGGTGCTGTTATTTTGTAATATCTGGCTCAGTTACTGTTGTTGTTGTTGCGGAAGTTGTGGTTTCCTCTTCTGTTGTTACATTTGTTATTGTTGTTGTTGTTACGATCTGGTACTACGCTACAAGATAGTCGGTGCTATTTATTATCGGTGCTTTTGTTATTATTGACTTTGTTTATAATTGGTGTGTTGCTGGAGATTCTGATATCTCTGCAGCTGTCTTGCAGCAGCTGCTGCTGTTTCTGCTGTAGTTTTTGTGTGTGCCAAAGGTGTGCTACTCTTGTTCATGGCTGTGTCCTTCACGTTGGTGATGCTGCCCTAGCAGCCACTGCTGGTATCATTCAACATCCACACAGAGGGAAAAAACATTCAAACAATGTTTTAATGCACAACTTTTTCTATCGTTGCTGTTTATAACTAGTTTGATCATGTCAGCTTGCTGATCCGCTGTTGGCTTTTTTTTTCTCACGTCTAGGCTGTTATTTCAAACTCAAGGATTGAAGTATTAATGTCTTCAACTCTCCATTATTTTGACAAGGGTTCGTTTCTCCCAAACCTGTCCTTTCCTTCAGCTTCAAACCTCTTTTCTGCAACACATTTTCTTCATTGGTAATTATGTTTTCTCACTGAAGCAATCCCGTTATTGTAACCATGCTTAACAATTTTTTCTGTGATAATGTTTTCAAGCACAAAAACTGGGTTTCCTCGAAATGAATGTCTCAGAATGGTGACACTGTTAACTCACACCCTACAATTTCCTTTTTGATTGGCCAGGGTTCCAAGATGCCAAACGTGGAACACATACACTTCCTGACAGCCCCAGTTCCATCCTCGCAGTTTTCAAACCGATCTGAACCGTCCAACACAAGTCTTGGCAGGTGCTGTGAGCCGTGTGATATGGTTGGCAAGTTATCAGAGACGTCATTAACACTGGTAGGTAAGTAGGGATATTTTGGAAGGAAACTACCTCCGTTATCAAGCAGGCGAGGGGAAAGCCGAGAGATTTTCAGAGGAGCTGGCGTTTAAAATAGAGGTCCTTTGAAAAGAGGGTAGGGGTATCTGCAAGGGGGGAGGGTATTGAACAAACAAATCAGGGCTGATAGGGGTGGGAGTGGGGGGTTGATTCTAGCTCGCAGCATCAAAGCAGACTGCGGTGGCTTCCATTAAGATTTATCTGCTGAGGGGAGATAAAGGGAATGTGAAGAAGCAGAGTGGAGGTGGCCACGAGCTCCTGGCTAGGTAGGCTGGCTAGGTAGGCTGGCTAGGTAGGCTGGGCTGTCTTTCACCCCTCCCTGCCTGCAGAGCTCTGCGACAGTCTGCCCTTTCCGCGTCTGAAAGCCAACAGCCATGTCGTGAAACAGCGGGATCACACAATCAATTACCAGCCGTCTGCTTACCGCAGAGAACAAAACCCCAACCCCAATCAACAAACAGACAATCACATAATCATCCATGATAAGCATGCACGTCCATGATAACACACGACAGCACACGCACAAACATACACACACACACGCACCACGCACGCACGCACAACACACACACACGCGCGCGCGCAACACTACTTATACACGGCATTCAGCATTACAGGTATAATGTGTAAAGAAAATCAAAAGAAAAAAATAGAACATAATAACAAACACAACCTCAAACAAACAGCCATTGGCAAAAATATTCTTCCCGAGTGCAAAAAACCATTTATGAATGCTCATTATCGCTTAATCGCTATAGACAAAGTAAACAAAATAAAACACAACCAGAAAGAGAGAGAGGGAGAGAGAGGGAAGGAAGAGAGAGAGACGAGAGGAGAGAGGAGAGAGAGAGGGAGAGAGGAGAGAGAGAGAGAGAAGAGCGAGAGCGAGAGAGAGAGAGAGAGGAGAGAGGCGAGAGAGAGAGAGAGCGAGGAGAGAGAGAGCGGCGAGCGAGCGAGAGAGAGAGAGAGAGAGAGAGAGAGAGAGGAGAGAGAGAGGAGGAAGAGCGAGGCGAGCGAGGAGAGAGAAGAAGAGAGAGAAGAGAAGGAGAGAGAGAGAAAGAGAAGAGAGAGAGGAGGTTAGGGGAGAAGGCAGAGAGGAGCGAGCGAGCGACCGAGCGTAGAGGAGGAATACGGAGAGAGACGAGGTAGAACGAGAAGAAGAGATAGAGAGAGAGAGAGGGAGATGAGAGAGAGAAGAAGAGAAGAAAATTTGTTATAAAAACAGGGCTGCAGTAAACAGAGGGGAAAAAGAAATGAGAAATGCCCGGCAGGAATTGTTGAAATTGGAACTATTCTAGTTTTTTACAAAAAGGAAAAGACAAAGGTGTCACAATTGGGAGTTTTTTTTTTTGGGTGGTTGGGAATGGGGTTGGGTGGGGGTGGTGGTTACGGTGTCAGAGACCTCGCTTCTCTAGTGGCCAGCATCTTGAGCAACTAATGTTAGTTTTTGTTAATGAACTGAAGTCAAGGACTGCACAAAGTGCAAGGATTTGTCTTCTTTTTGCAATAATAGTCTATGCAAATCTTTTTGGAGTCTAAAGTTAGATTGTCTCCCCCCCCCCTCTCTCTCTCTCTCTTCTCTCTCCTCTCTCTCTCTCCTCTCTCCTCTCTCTCCTCTCTCTCTCCCCCCTACTCTTCTCTCATCTCTGCTTTCTTAAAAACTACGTAACTACAGATCTACTGCAATGTCAAAGAAAAATGCTGAAAATTGAATGGTATAAATGATGAAAAAGCGTAGCTCCTTATTGCCAAACATGTTTGTTTTATTTTACATAATGCTTAATAGACTCTACCTGTTTTCAGTAAAGAAAATGTCAAGAGTTCATAAAGGATATTGGAATCAGTGTTACAACTTTAAATAATAGAAACCAACATCACCAAATAATAAAATACCTCTGTCACGGTTCCAATAGCCGTAATCTTATATGATTTGAAGGTTCTAAATAACAACAATCACATAGGTCCACACTTAATGACCCGACTTTTCAATAGAACAGGATAGCTGCAGATGACATTTGCGGCAAACAGATTCAACAACAGCCAAAAAAAGGAAAAACTCACCCCCCAAAACAAAAAAATCAACCACAACAAAATATCAACACACAACGACCTTCAAATATTATTTTCACACTCAATAGGCTGAGCTGTGATGACACACCTTTAAATCAAGACACCAGCCACATCCTGGACATCACCGCACAGGACACTTAGATCACCTGGTTCTTGCTCATGTTTGACCACAAGGTCAGAGTTGTTCCTCCTTCTCTGTGGACCATGTTTGTACCCCTGGCAGATGGGTCACGAGAAAACCCCAGTTTTAAATCTGTGCCTGACAAAAAGCTTTAGAATTGTCCTAACAAAGCTGGGGCGGCTTCACGCTGAACTCGTTGTCAGAGGACAAAGGCATCGGTGACAAGATACAAAGTCCTCATGCTGAGATAAACGTTTTCTCTGACAGCTCGTGCTTGAGGGCCCGATAATCTTGATGGAGTATCCTTCATTCTTTTCAATATTTCTAAAACTGAAATACAAAACGTGTTGGAGAAGAGGCACAGAATTCCCTTTGGTATTCATGAGCTCCTGAAATGACTTTCTGTTACTCCCTGGTAAATCCTGACGAGCTGTTGGCATACAATCTCAAACTGATTGAAAGAAGGTTTTTTTCCTCCCAGGTCATTCTTTCACGATGTTGATAGGCTATGGCAGCTTCAGACAGCCTCAGATACAACACCATCTGCTATCTCTCTTGAGAGTCACACCAGGAGCACAGTTTTTATTTTTCTCACAGCAGCCCTTGACGTTCCAAATCAGCACAGCAGTCAGCTGAAACCTGGCCTCCCTCCCTTCCCTTACAGCTCTCCCTCTGCAGCACACACACACCAGGCTCAAGTTGCGCCCTACTGAGAGTCCATGTCAAGCGATTGTAGAACCCATGACAGCATGGAGCAAAGTCCTCATACAAACAACATCCTGTGGGTTGGTGAATAGTATCCTTTTTCCTATCAACACCCCATGAAAACTAGGATCTTCTGTACAGCTAAGCCTAAACGTGTCTGTGGGGGAGAAAGGCAGCTCAGAACTACACAGTGCTGTCCAATGAAGTCGTTAGAAGTCACAGCTGGAGCTGCTTAAGGGCGTTCTTTCCTGGGCTACTGACAGCAGGCTGTCATCTTCTGCATGCTGGCCCGTCATTCCAGCCTCTTTAACGCAGCCTGACAGCTCCAAACAGCTCCAACCATCACGCCAATAATTCCTCCTATCCCCTCCCCATACCGTAGCCCTCGCTTCATAAGGAACGACACACATTGCAGGCACTCTTTCCGCGTTTCAAAACATGGCCTCTATCAATGGAGAGGAGAGGGAAGGGTGGGGTAGGGTGGGGTAGGGTGTAGGGGTTGGGAGGGCCGCCCTCCCTCCCTCCCTCCTTCCCTGGCTTGTTCCTTGCTCCGCTATTCCCGTCACTAGCCTGGCGCTCTCGTCAAGAGATTTGTGTAGTACAGCACCACGAGGAGTCCATGTGCAGTAACTGTTCAACTGTTGACAAGTTTACAAGGGCTTTCCTTTTTCCTTTCTTCCTTCCCCCAAGTGGATGTTTTCCCTTACATTTCTATAGCCGTCTGAAGGGCAAGGTATAGGAGTGGGTGGGAGAAGAGGCATGTATGTATGTTCAGCACTTAAACGATACAATGTTACACCGCTCCAACCTCTGTACAGAGCCCATGCAGGCGCTGAAACATGGGTCTCTCTACCGCACCCCCCAAAAAAACCCCCAACAAAACCCAAAACAAAACAACAACAACACCCCCCAAAAACAAACCCAAACAACAACAAACAAATAAACAAACAAAAACCACCACCACCACTAACAAAACCAGATACTGTCATCACCAGACTTCATGTTTTGTATGGTTGGTTGGTTTTCTGCTTTTATACTATTTGCAAAGGAGGTTTGAGCAAATATATCAATATTGATAATAGTGAAGGAGTTGTCACTGATGGCTGTCTGTACTTGTTTCTCTTCATGGTTTTTTTTTTTTGAAAGGGTACTATTTGATCTCAAGTGATGTATAATGGAAAGCTTAGAACCGCGAGGAGTGGAGGAAGCTGGTTGCAAAATGTTCAGTGGTGTCCCCACGGTCTGCTAGACTACTGGGTAGTTGAAGGTGAAGGTGAGGCATTTTCTTCTCATGGTTTACATAATTCTAAAGCTATTTCTTTCAACTTCTCTTGCTTCAGTACTTATTTGTCTGGCAGTGTTTAGGTCACCGCACTCCTGGGATTGACCATTTATGCTGTATACACAAATGTTGACTTCTCTTGCATCTTTCTTCCCCCCCCCCCCCTCCCTAAAAAAAAACCCAACAGAAAACAACCCCACAAAAAAAACCAACACCAACAAACCCACCACCACCACCACCACCAACAACGAAAAACACCAAAGCCAAACATGGCACATAGATCCTGTACTTGTTTATCTTTATTACTTTTTTTGCCATTATCCTTTTTGTAGTTTTAGTTTGTATTCCTCGTTTGCCCATGACTGAAAGGAGTTCAGAGTGATGGTCAGCGTCAACAAGACCAAAGTCACGGGTCAGGGTGTTCCCACACCAAGACCGATCTGTATCAATGAGGAAGTGCTTGAAAACACTGACCAGTTCACCTCTTTGGGCTTCATCGTCATCAGTAACTTGTTTCTTGACGAGGAAGTCAACACACTCACACACTGCCAGAGCTGTTGCACTGATGTCAAAACTTGGCAAGAAAGCATAGGGCAACACCAGTCTCACCCTTACCCCCAAACTTACGATGTGCCAAGCGTGTGTTCCCAGCACTCTGCTTTATGGCAGTGGAACCTGGACCACATAATTATGTCAAACAAGAGAACCGCCTGTAAAGTTTCCATCTCCGCTGTCGGCGCTGAATTATGGGCATGACCTGGAAGGACAAAGTCACCAACACATCGGTTCTTGAACAAGCAGACTCCCTTACCAAACATCTGTTGCTGCGTCAACGCCGTGTCCCACGGATTGGTCATGAGTGTCACATATAAAGGACGGTCGCCTTTCAAGGATATTCCTGTATGGTGAACTGGCTGCGGGACACCGTCCTTCAGGGCGTCCAACACTACGTTTCAAGGATGTGTGCAAGAATTAGTGTGAAATAAAAGCCACTGATATAGACTCTGGCAGCTGGGAAGCGCTTTCAGGAAATCGCAGTGGGTGGAGAAGAGCAGAACATGAGGGATCACGTAGGGGAGAAGCGAAAAGACTCCGAAACCAAAAGGAAGGCCAGAAGAAGGCAGAGGAAGGAGAGGCAGCAAAACCAGTTCATCAATCTGGCGTTTAATCTTGCCTGCAACAACCGTGGCAGAGACTGCCATGCAGGGATTGGTCTGCTGAACCACTTCACCCATTGCTCCAAACAGGACTAGCGTGGCCAGTGAAGGCGCAGCAAGCTGTTACCTCCTGAGACAGAGAGGAGCCCGCTAGTCTTGGTTTTGCCACTATGCTACCTCTTTCTGTCAAGCCCTCAGCGTTTGCTAACAGTGAGAAATTGGAAAAGCAACAAAATATCTTAGGACTTCTAAAAAGCAGACAGGTAAAAACACAACACCCAAGTGTCTGGCAGAGCTAATTTTTGGTTTATTTAAAACCTTCTTCTATCCTAGTCTGGTAAATTCAACAGACACGTCTGTATCATAACAAGAGTCTTGCTTTTGAGTACCAGGTGTAGACATGCAAGGGATCACGCCACTGTGACCTGTGGTTAAGTACCGCCCACGAATCAAGACTGTAGGAGTAATAGTCTTTGCTCAAACCTCAAATATTATCTTCCAAAACACGAACTTAAGATGTATCTGATGTAGTTGAATGCGAGCTGAACCTGAAATTAAAGTGGTTACTGTGAAGTGTTATGAATATAGAAGCACACTTGTTGTATGCTTACAGACAGACACCTTGTACACCCCTCCTGAAATCCTATTCTTTGGTTTGTTTTTGGCGACATCTCTGTGCACTTTTAGCTGACCTTAACATTCTCTCTCTCTCTCTCTCTCTCTCTCTCTCTCTCTCTCTCTCTCTCTCTCTCTCTGTCTCTCTCTCTGTCTCTCTCTGTCTCTCTGTCTCTCTCTCTGTCTCTCTCTGTCTCTCTCTGTCTCTCTCTCTGACTCTCTCTCTGTCTCTGTCTGTACACTTGTTTCCCCTAAATTTAATCTTCCCATTGCCCAGTTGTTGATTTTTCTCACACTCCTCTCTGTCTGAACTGTTGTCTAGCATGTTCTTTTGTCTGTTTACCTGTTGTTTCTCCTGTCTTTATATTTTTCTTTTGGGGAAGGGTGGGGGGTGGCCTAGTGGTTGAACTGTTGCGCTTACACTTTGATGGCCTGGGTTCCAGCCACCTCCAACAGACCTGTTCAAAGGGGTTTTCCCCCTTGGAGTTAATACCACTACTGACTCCACTCTCCCGAAAATCCTTGGGATGAGACTATAAACCAAGGCCCCATGTGCGAACGCACACAGAACATCTTGTGCACACGATAAGACCTGGTATGCCTTTCGGCAGAGTAGGCCATTCGTGCTGGTAAGAAGGGAGGACAAAATATTAATTAAAAAAAACCCACCAGCATGCACACATGTGTCGTGCTTACACACCAACCCCGATATCGGAATGCAGCTACCTTTAATTTAAAAGATAAAGGTAAAGGAGTCCCATAACTTATAAGGTCGTAGGGGAGCGAGGCGTCAGAGACCTCACTTCTCTAGGGCCAGCATATTGAGGGCGGCGCCCATCTCCTCTCCCTCGCTGCTTTACCTTCCCTGACCCTAAAGAGGGCAGGTACCCATTTACAGCTGGGTGAACTGGGGGAACTGTACTGAGGCCAAAGCGCGCAAACGGTCACCCATCCAACTGGTAACCACGCTCGACGCTGCTTAACCTGGCTGGGGGAAAGCGAGTGTTCCGACCACTGAGCTATCCCGACCCTACACCTTTAATTTACTAGAGGACAAAAATGGTTGCATACGCAGAAAATCTCGCTGTTGGTCAACCTTAGCTTGTAGCTCTAGGGGAGGAACGAAACAAGCCCTTGAACTGTCCTTCCTGTCATGCTAGTTCTTCATTCCCTCCTGCCTCCATTCCCTATTAATTTTGTTGTTCATTTTCCCGTTTCCCTCTTCGTAGGGGGGACGGGATGGCCTGGTGGTTAGAGTGATGATGCATTCGTGATCTGCTGACCCGGGTTCAAATATCGTTCAAGAGGATTTTTCCTCTGGAGTTAACATCAGTGCCGACTCCACTCTCCCCAAAAGTCCTTCGGATGAGACTATAAGCCGAGGTCCCGTGTGCGAACGCACGCAGAGCACCTTGCGCACACGTTAAAACCCGTTCCGCTTTTCGGAAGAGTAGGCCATTGTGTGCCGTTGGGAACGGATGACAACATTTACAAAACTGCAGACACACGGGGACTGGATGAAGAAAAAAAAAGCACGTGAGTGCTTATTCCATTATCCTCGAAATAAAAGAATAAATAAAAAGAATAAATAAACTAAAGTAGTGACATACTGAACTCTTTTATTTGGGTGGTAGACTGGTTTGATTTTTCGTTCTCATAATTATCTTTTTCCAAGGTCTATATCTCTTATTTTTTGTTTTTTGCCTCATAGCTTCTCACTTCGAATAATAATAATAATAATAATAATATACAGCTCACACACTAACATAGTAGATACTCACAAACGGAGAGAAGGAGAAGAGGAACAACAACAAAAAAAGAGGTTACTCGTTGTATGTACGCTAGTCTCCTAAAGACTTTGCACCCGGGGTAGGTAGAGGTGGGTGGGTGGTATTTAGTAGTACTGATAGCGAGCAAGGGGACGGGGAGGGGGTAGGGGGAGTGGGGAGGGGGGTTAGCTCTGAGAGAGAGAGAAGTGTGGTGGTGGTGGTGGTGGTGGTGGTGGGGAGGGAGGGAAATTTGGTCTAAAGGTGAAAGAAACGTGTAGCGAGCAACTGTTAACTTGTCGCCACTGGCAAGGAGAAGGTGGAGAGGGTGGAGAGGGTGGAGGGGGTGGGGGGAGGTTAGGGTGTGTGTTCCATCCACCCCCACACCCCACACCCCCTCCTCACTTCTTCTCACCTCACCTCCCTCACACCGTGCGGCTAGCAGTAGTAGTTGTAGTGTAGTAGTAGGACCTAGGCTAGCGCTGATGGAATGCTCCATTCGTCATTAGCCTGGCCATGAGATAGAAAAGGTGAGTGGGGGGGGGGGGGGGGGTGGAGGGGGGAGGAGAGGGGGAGTGAAGGGGGGGGGGGGGAGTAAGGAAGAGGAAGACTGCGTAGTGTAAAGTTGTTGTGGGGGGGGGGGGGGGGGGGGGACGAGGAGGGGAGGAGGGAGAGGAAAGGTAGAAGAGATAAAATAAAGGAAGATTGATGATGTAGAAAGAAGCATGGAGTTGGGGGGTGGGGGGGGGGGGGGGGGGGGGGGGGGGGGGGGGGAGATGGGCTAGGAGGAGGAGAGAGTGGGGTGGGGGGGATGGGGAGAAGTAGAGTGTGAGAGAGAGAATGGGTGGCTGTGGTAGTGGTGGAGTGGTGGGTGGGGGGATAGAAGAGGTGGGGTAATTTGTGTTGGTGAAGTGTATGCAGTTTGAACAAAATGTGTGGTTATGTGGAAGAGAGAGAGAGAGAGAGAGAGAGAGAGAGAGAGAGAGAGAGAGAGAGAGAGGAAGGGAGATAGAGACGGAGAGACAGAAAGACACAGAGAGAGACAGAGAGAGACAGAGACAGATATATACAGCGAGAGCGAGAGCGAGATAGATAGATAATAGAGAGAGAAGACGAGAGAGAAGATGAGAGACGAGAGACGAGAGAGAGAGAGAGAGAGATGTTAGCATGAGTTGAGAGGAGAGAGAGAGAGGAGACTCAGACAGAGAAAGAGAAACAGACAGACAAGCAGGCAACACACAAGCAGACAACATACAAGCAGACACAGACAGAAAAACAGACTGCAACAACCTACCCAGTCACAGACAGATTTCTGTTCTTTCTTTCTCTCCTTTTTTTTTTTTACTGTCCATATTGACAAGATTGTCCATTTGATTCCTTTTTCCTATCTGCACGAAATGAATCAGGAAGGGTGGGGAGGGCAGGGCAGGGCAGGGCAGGGTTAGGGGGTAGGCAGGCAGGAAGGCTTGGCTTTATGATTAAGCCTGACAATGGGGCAAATCCCTCACTGTGTGCACTTTGTGTCAGAACGTGCTGCTCACAATCACCGCCCTGCTTACTGAAGATTCTCCCTCCACAGTCCGCATAGGACCATCATGATTACATTCCTACCTCCTACGTAGGTAAATGGTTCGGGAACGAACGTCACACGAACATCTGGACTGGGCCAAGACTGTCCTACAGGGAACAACAGTACAAGGAGGGAGACGAAGAAGAGGCAGACAGAGAAAACGATGGGAAGACAACATCAGAGAGTGGACTGGTAGCCTTGAGTGGACCGATTTGTTACGGAAAGTAGAGGACCGCGGGGAGTGGAGGAAGCTGGTTGTAAAATCTTCATTAGTGACCCCATGGTCCAAGGGACTACGGGATAGGTGAAGTGAGGTGAGGTGAGGAGATCCTACGTCTATTTGCAGGCCCTGTCCGATAGGACATCTGTCACAGAATAACGGCAAGATATGTATGTCCCAAAGCTACAAGTGCAACGCCCCCGAGACTCCTTATAAAGGGGTTAAAGAGAAGTGAGATCACGTCCAATGTCTTTGAAAAAGGTTCCGTACCACTAACCGTGATTACCTTTGGTCAGTACCATGCACTGGTGACTAGGGTCAGCACTATGGACTGGTCACACACACACACACTCACCACACATACACGCCATACACCACACACACACACACACACACACACACACACACACACACACACACACACACACACACACACACACACACACACACACACACACACACACACACACACACACACACACCACACACACACACACACACACGCCACCTTAGCCCTACTGACGACGCCAGCCCTTGACAAAAAGGCGGCGAGTCAACGCCTGTGCATGAAGGAAGGAGTGAAGTTTGGGGAGGTAACACTGCCACTGCTGGAGAGCCAGGAGGTAATGCAGCAAGTTCTCACAGGATTCACCACACAAACCAACTATTTCCCTTTTTCCCCTCTATCCCCCTGTCTGTCTATTCTAGCCCTTTCAGTCCACAGCTTCACTCCTCGTTATAACTTTACCTAGGGGGACGCAGGTTTCCTGGCTTCAGCTTCTTCAATCTATCTTCCATCTCTTTCCCCACCTCACCTCCCTGAAGTGATTCTGATTAGACAGACAGACAGAGAGACACATTTCACGGGTGGACTACTTTGTGTGGGTGTCTTGACTGATGAGACATGTACCTCATTGTCTGAGCTACTAACAAGGGGGGTACATCTTAACCCTGACTCCTTTTGGCACCCGCTGACACATTGAGGATGTCTGACACATTGAAGATGTCGTTTACCTTGGAGGCTCACCCCTCCTCCTTCATTCTGGGCTAAAGCAAGACTTTACACAGTGCAAGCACCGTGACAAGCTGTGGAGTCTGAATAGTGGTGGGTAGACAGACAGAAGTTTCAGCAGCAGTAAATGCAATCAGACACAGCTATGTTATTCTTTCCTATACATGTTTTTAAATGGATGTTTTGTCATCTTTCCCATCTATACGTTTGGCGAGGCCCACGTGTCAACAACTTAGAAAGACTGTTCAGTGACTGGAGAGGTGAGGAGTTGCAGAACCCAGTTTCCTTAGGACTTACTACACACATGAGCCATGGTCCCTTCCTCATCTCGTCTACCCAGGTTCGATTCCCGTTCAAGGGGATATTTTTCCCTGGAGTTAACATCAGTGCAGACTCCACTCTCCCCAAAAGTCCTTCGGATGAGACTATAAACCGAGGCCCCGTTTGCGAACGCACGCAGCATGCAGAACATCTTGCGCACACGTTAAATCTTGTTCCGCTTTTCGTAAGAGTAGGCCAATGTGTGCCAGTGGAAAGAGATGACAACATGTACAAAACTGCATACACACAGGGACTGGATGTAATAAAGCACACGAGTGCTTATTCCATAATCCTCGATATAAAAGAATTTTGTTTAAAAACCTGCAACTTTACCAAACAACCTCATTCCCTTCCCATGTAAACTTTCCTCCTTGTGGTACGGGTTCCCTACACCCCGTTCAAACACTTTAAGCCCTATCTCTTTCTCGTGTTAAGCCTTCTTGACAGGATTCCTACAGGAAGAGGAAAATACACGGGTGGACTGCTGTGGGTAGACCTGTGAGTAGTGTGACTGACGAGGCATTTATCTCATTGTCTGGGCCACTAACAAGGAGGGACATGGTGATCCTGACTTCTTCTGGCACCCACTGACCACTGAAGATGTAGTGCACCTTGAGGGCCTGCACCACTCACTCGTCTTCCTGGTTACAGTATAGGGATATTGACCACACAGGTATCAGAGCACTGTGACAGTCTAGGGAGTCTGAAAGTGGGATGGACTCAAGGAAGCTGCAGCAACATTGAAGATATTGGGTCATCTGACACACACATGCTTCAGGGCTGCTCAAGACACATGACACAGGGCAGTGAGCATTATGCCAGACTGTGGAGTAAGACAGGTGAGTAAACAGGAAGAAGTGTCACCAATAGTGAAGGCGGTGGGTAGCTAGATACACACAGTGTGAGAATATAAACAAGCTGGATGGAAAACATCTGGTTAGTTATTTTATTGTGTACGTGTGCACTTTTTAAAACACTATTGAATAGTCTTTGCCCAACTCCATGTTTGGAGAAGTCTGTCTAGACAATTTCAGAAGGCTCTTTAGATACAGCACAGCTGCGAGTTGAAGGCCCAAGTTCCCCTAAGACTCACTCCGCAAGTGAGTCATTGTCCCTAACCCACTCCTCTACCCTAGACCCCTTAGCTAACAACCTCATTCCTCCTTGTACTTTACCAATACAAAGCTGACTCAAGCTCTCCAGCCCTCCTCCAAAAACTTCACCCCCTAAACTGTCTAACTTTCCTCCTGTTTAACCTCCTTGACACGATTCCGACAGACAGAGCAAATTACACGGGTGGACTGTTCTGTGTAGACCTGTGAGTGGTGTGACTGGCGAGGCATTTATCTCATTGTCTGGGCCACTAACAAGGAGGGACATGGTGATCCTGACTTCTTCTGGCACCCACTGAACAGCGAGTTGTTCACCTGGGGGAATTTTACTCATTCATTCTTATTCATTCATTCATTCGGGGCGTTGGCAGTCCTTTGGACAGTGGTCAGGGGGGCAACAGGAGGAGGCTTCACCAATTCTTATATCAGGAGATATTGTATAGTATTGTATTTTTTGTATTGCAATCAACTTTAAGTAACGCAAAAGTTATCTGCATGTAATTTGGGCTGCTCTCCCCGGGGAGAGCGCATCACCACAAGAGCAGTGCTAACCCTTTTTTTTCTTTTCCTAACTGCATGTTATTTGCTTCCCTATCAGAGTGGCTTTTTCTACATCATTTTGCGAGGGAGAACTCAGGCACGAATGGAGATTGAACCACCACAGACTTCAAACCCAGACTTTTGCTTTCTAGGCAGGTGCGTCTTCTCTAGACCATTGATCCACCCATAATCAGGAGATGTGCTTTATAAGAAAATAAACCACCACTCAGAAAAACTGGGTAAATTATTCCTCTGTGTGTGTGTGTGTGTGTGTGTGTGTGTGTGAATGACTCATGCATTCTTTCCTAAATGTAGGTTGGAAAATGCCCCTATGTGTCGGCACCTTCAGAAGACTAACCCACCAATAGAAAACCAAGAGTAAGTGAACCAAGTTGTCTCTGAATTTAGCACACCAATGAGCAGTGGTACTTTTCTCTCCTCCCTTCCCCCCTACCCAGCCCTTTCAACTAGCAACCTCACTCTCATCAGGCTTTCCCACCTTGTAGTTTGCCAAAGGTGACACCAGTTCAAAGTTCCCTCTTCTACAAACAATCCCCTTTCTCCTTCCCCCCTTCACCTTTCTGAGATGATTCTAACAGAAAAAAAGTATAGAATGCAGGTGGACTGCTGTGTGTAGACCTGTGAGTGGTGTTACTGACGAGGCATTTATCTCATTGTCTGGGCCACTAACAAGGAGGGACGTGGTGATCCTGACATCTTCTGGCACCCACTGGACAGTCTTGTTGAAGCTCACCTTGGGGGTCCACTCCTTCACTACAGCTCCGAAGTTGGCTGTGAGGATTTTTTGTGTATTCAACAGCTTTTACCCACCATTAAGGTAGCTGTATGGCAGCTGTGGGGAGAATTTGTTGTATAATGCTCCATCCAATGTAATGACTCACCACACAGCTGACCATTATCCCTTTCCCTCTCTTCCCCTAAAGCACTCTTCCCTCTTCCACATTTCTTACTGTTTGCTTCTTCAATATGGGCAGCATGGGTTCTCGATCTCTCCCTTCTAAAAAAAACCACACCAACAAAACACACACCTAAACTCCGCTTAGTCTTTGTCTCCCTCTTGTCTCCCGTTCTTGACATGATTCCGACAGACAGAGCAAATTACACGGGTGGACTGCTGTGTGTAGACCTGTGAATGGTGTAACTGACGAGGCGTTTATCTCATTGTCTGGAGCCACTAACAATGGGAACATCTTGATCCTGACTTCTTCTGGCACCTACAGAACAGCAGTGTTGTTCACCTTGGGGGCCTACTCCATTCATTCATTGTGCATGGCCTGGGCTATGTGTATATATAGCAGCGCTGTTGAGGATGGCACAGGTCAGTGAGTTCTATCTATACACGATAGGCTGTGGAGTCTGAAAATGGCAAGACAGATCTAGGAGGAAGATTAAAAAAAATGCTTCAGGTGTGAGGTAATCAGACAGAAGCATTGTGAGAGAATGGACTACCTACACTGAAGCAATCTAATGTGTGTGTGTGTGTGTGTGTGTGTGCGTGCGCGCGTGTGCGCATGTATGTACGTGTGTTTCCATAGGAATTCCAGCACAAGAACGAGTCTGTTATAAAATAGAACTTCACTTTCTAGAAAAGCCAAGCTAGAATTTTTCTTTTTTATCCTTCAGTTATTTCCATATTTTGTCATCTGTATAAGCTGTCTCTCGAAACTATTATTTGACTATCAAGTCCATTCCCCTTCTTTCAGCTGAGAAAAAGCTTCCACTATGGTGACTTTATGTCCCAGATGACATTTCAGGAGTTGCATATTTCAGCCCAGGAAAGTTCCTGTATCTCTCAGGGCTGGTTGTCAAACACCTTGCACCATTATGTGCATACTAGGAAGGTAATTTTGACACTGGCCTTAGAAATTTGCATTTCTTTTTTTCTAAAATATATCACGAATGAAGACATTTATAAATAAATATTGGTCGGCTACACAGCCGCTATAAAGCTGTAAATTGATATACAAACGTAATGATCCATCATAGATTAAGCTCTTAACCGTTTTCTTCCCCAACAAACTCAGACTCATCCCTCCCTCAGTTCTCCCCTTGGTACTTGGCAAGAGGCAGTGTTCCCCCTTTTACAGCCTTTTCCCAATTCTTCAACCCCTTCCTGTGCATTGACACGATCCCTACAGCCAGAGCAAATGACAGGGGTGGACTTCTGTGGGTAGACCTGTGAGTGGTGTGACTGGCGAGGCATTTATCTCATTGTCTGGGCCACTAACAAGGAGGGACATGGTGACCCTGACATCTTCTGGCACCCAATGAACAGTCTTGTTTAAGTTCACCTTCCGGGATCACTCTATTCATTCATTCATTTTTTCATTCATTCTTTCAGTGGCGTAACAGGATCAATTGAAAAAGCACAGGTCAGAAAATACTAGACATCTGAGGATATCAGTTGCGAGAACGGAAGGAACATTCAACAGCACTGAAGGCATGAGGTTCACAGACACTTTCAAAATACTGTTTTAAAAAACTATTTTTAAAGAATGAAATGATTGTATATATATATATATATCTCTAGGGAAACAGATAACATGCTCTGTGTGTTATTAGAATGTCTGGTGTGCAATACTCTCCAGCACTTTATATCTGATCTATAAAAGGACAGACTTTAAACAAGTTTGTTGTACAATCCCCTGCAATCTTCCATACGATCTTGAGAGGCTGATATATTTTGCTGTTAGCCTTTAAAGCGACAAAGAAACTTTAAGGGAAGGCTTCCCGTGCTATCAGGGTTTTGTTGTCAAGCTTTGTCCAGCACTTGTAAGAGATACGGGCTTCACTCACTGTTGCATTTTCTTTATGGATGACAGTTTTGATTGTTAATTATTACTTATTCCCCTGGAAAATAGCTACGGCTAAGAAATGAATAAATACAAACTGTTTATCTGTTCTCTACTTAATAAAAGAGGAATGGCCATTATCCTAAACACACAGACACAACAGAAACCCAAATCAATAATGATTGTTTCTTTACAAAACAGAATTACAGACCATAACATAATTATAACAACCCACCCTCACCCGCTGAATTTGGCTAAACAAACGTATAAAGTTTTAACACTGAACGAAAAACTAACAAAGGACAAAACTCAAGAAAAGCAGAGGAACGTCAAAACAAACAAACACGCAAACACACAAACAAAAACCTACCCCAATACCTCCCACAAAACTAAACCAAGCAAAACAAAGCAAAGCAAACTAACGAAGATGGCAACTGCATTCCCTCCCTTGTCACTGACATGCAGGGGCATACAAACGGACAGTGAGGGGCAGTCAGGCGGCAACTGACCCGTGGCTACCCACAGACTGGTCCACAAGACACAATAGCCCCGAGGAAAACCATTTATTGGACTTCGCCATCCCTCCATTCATCCCAGCGGACAATTACAAACCTCTCCCCCAAGTACGATAATCGCTCCCCATTTTCCTAGTCTGCGGGCCCAGACAAGAAAACACTGACCCACACGAATTTGTCAAATCTCCAAGATGTGGAGAGGTCGTGTGAGAGACTATTACAGAGCTATTTCGTTGTTTACAAAGGTGTGTGTGTGTGTGTGTGTGTGTGTGTGTGTGTGTGTGTGTGTGTGTGTGTGTGTGTGCGTGTGTGTGTGTGTGAAGGGAGGGGGGGGGGTAGGTAAAGTGATGATGGAGGAGAAGAGAAGAGTAATGGTGAACTGCGATGGTTGCTGAATTTGGACCTTCTGTACAACATTTCTGATATTGTAAAATCTAATACATTTAGTTCCAAGCTTTGCTTTGGATTTTGCTTCAAGTGGGATTTTTTTTTTTCTCCTTTCTTTCGCTTTTTTGTTCGTTTATTTTGAATCATTTT
>CM054150.1:51741695-51744195 GCA_028751875.1 Rapana venosa | reverse complement strand
CAGTCTTTGATCTATCATCTGCCTGCGGAAGCAGCAGGGTGGTTCAATTCAGCCAAGTTGCACTCATACAGGCCAATGGGTTGGGGTTGGGCAATGCCATGGTTACTGGGTGACATCAGTACAGCCATATCCCAAACTTCTTCTGTAACAGGGACAAACTCGGTAATCCACAGTGAACCAGTGACCTGAATGTCAGGCTTGCCAGTGACAATCAGCTACAGTAGAGGGCCCTGTACGATTTTCGTTCGGTTGTTCTTTTTTGTTCGTTAATTTGCTTTTTGGGGGGAGGGGGAGTAGGTTACTTCTGGGTCCATTTTGTTGATATTTTATGGTTCATCTACCTCCCCTCCCCACCCAAAAACCCCCCACTAAAACCACTCCTACAATATCAAATATTCCAAAGTTTTTGTTGTTGTTTTGTGTTATCCAAACAGTCACTGGGCGGAGCATCCTCATACTTAGTAGATAGCGAATGGTAACTGCACGGCGATGTTTTCTGGGAAGTGCAGCTAGGGTTTGGTCCTGTCAGGATTTTCTGTCATCTGCGGGACTCAGTTGTAGGCTCAGTTCTTTCCAGCACCCACTCTCAGCTTTTCTGAAGAGTAGGCCATTGTGTACCGGTGGGAACAGATGACAAATTTGCAAAACCGCATACACACGGGGACTGGATGTAAAAAAGCACATGAGTGCTTATTCCAATATCCTCGATATAAAAGAATAAATAAATAAATAGATAAATAAATAAAGTGGTATGGGTACCAGCTTTGGGATGACTAGGATCCCACACAGTGGATGAACGGCTAACTTCCCAGATGCCTGCAGCGAGCTTTGAGAGCCAGTGTTGTTTGGATGCCAGTTTTTGAGAGCGTTGCTCAAATAGCACGCTAGGTACTGTGTACTTTGTCACATCATCGTTATACAGTTAGATAATCTTTGCTTCAGTTTATCCTCTGCAGCCTTGTCTGTCAGTATACTTTGAATCAAGGCTTCAGCAGGGTGCAAATTCATTGGGAATTGTCGTTGGAGGGATGTGATACAGTACATATCATTCACAAATGGTTGAGGACGTCTCTCTCTCTCTCATCAGAGAGTGGTATGGGTACCATCTCTCTCTCTCTCTCTCTCTCTCTCTCATCTCTCTCTCTCCTCCTCTCTCTCTCTCTCTCTCTCTCTCTGTGTACGTGTACGTGTGCATGGGGATGCAAATTGCTTATACAATATTTGTTTCATGTAGTTTACTATTGCTGTTGCTTCCCCTAAAAGCACAAAGAATTTTTGACGTTTCTTTCTGTTAGCCAAAATGATACTATTTACGGGGTTTGTTCTCATTTAAATTATGGAGGTTTTACTTTGTTGGGTTCTGTTTTCGTTTGGGTTTGGGTTTTGTTGTTGGAGGGGGACTATTCGGTTGTTCCCTCTCCCCTTGTTGTTGTTGCCGCTTTTGTTTTGCTCTTGGTTTTTCTTTGCTATTGTTTCGGTTGTTCCTGTGTTTTCTGTTCTGCTTTCTTTCTTACTTGCGTTACTTCTCTCTCTCTCTCTCTCTCTCTCTTCTCTCTCTCTCTTCTCTCTCTCTCTCTCTCTCTCTCTCTCTCTCTCATCTCTCTCCTCTCTCTCTCATCTCTCTCTCTCTCTCTCCTCTCTCCTCTCTTCTCTCTCTCCTCTCTCTCCTCTCTCTCTTCTCTCTCTCTCTCTCTCTCTCTCTCTCTCTCTCTCTCTCTCTTCTCTCTTCGGTGATTTTTGTGGGGATTTTTGTGGGGACATTTTTTTCCGTATAATGTGTGAGTATATTGCTATGGGCTTTAATTTATGTTATTATCATACAATTATATCCCTAAGGGCGGGGACTGGATGTAAAAAAGCACATGGGTGCTTATTCATTATCCTCGAAATAAAAGAATTTGTCATTGTCATTGTCAGAATTTGTCATTGTCTCTCTCTCTCCACGATTAAGCTATTATTGTCGACAATGTGAGGTCTGTTATGCAGTATACTGTATTCGCTGGATAAGAACAGCTTGCACAGAACACCCCGGAGTGACTCAGCATCAGAGCAGGGCCTTATCTGGTTGGTGGCCTGACCTGGCCTGACCATGGCTTAACTACTGCCGCCGTGGATAGCTCACTAGCTGTTTAGACTACTGGCTATGGGGAAGAACCATAACGAGCATGGGTGTTGCTAGCTGTGTGTGTGTGTTTGTGTGTGTGTGTGTGTGTGTGATAAGATCAGGATGAGTGCTGTGGGAATATCAGTATTGGCATGTCAGGAAAAGAAGATGAGGCAGTACAAAAAAAGTAACATTTTTGTCCCCAAATTAATGTTTGAGCAACGATGTAATAACGATTATATCCATTAACTTAATATGACAATGACAGTGCAGTGTCGCCAAGAAAAAGTGACACTAGATTCAAACCCCAACCCACACATCCTCTATAGAAGGGGAGTGGGAGCAGGGCTAAACTTCAATCCTGATGAGCAAAAACACACACAAAGGTAGGCCCAA
>CM054150.1:51731695-51736695 GCA_028751875.1 Rapana venosa | reverse complement strand
GCTGTGGATGTATCGTGCATGCTATTGTTGGTGTTGTGCATTCCCTAGCATAACGCCCTAGGGGCCACCCAGAATAATTATGCACTCTGTTTCGCACATCACACCCTGGATTTGTGCTAGAAATTTCCTCATTTCCATCATTCTCTTTGTTTCTGCCTTCTTCCTTTTTTCCTGTTTTTCTTTGTTTCTGGTCTATTTTCTGACTTCTTGGTTCCTTCTCCTTGGCTCAAGACGATCTCTACATAATTTATATGATTATCACGGCATGGAAACATCCTGATGGAAGCTATGATACTCTTTGCCAACATCAATAACCCACTAACAAAGCTTGAAGCTAGGGCCAAAAATCACTTAGCCTATTATACACATTACCCACACGTGGTAGCACCTACTCTACAAAAAAAGCAACAAAACAACTATTAACCTCGAAACTTCCTTCACACAACCCCCACTCCTGACCACCACACCCCCTTCATCCCCATCCCTCCATCCCCTCCCCCCCCCCCCCACTTTATTAACCCACCTCTTTGCTTACCCTTACTACCTCCCCCCCCCCTCCCCCATTCCCCCGTCCCCCACAACGCTCTATCACCCCTATCTTCACCCAACACGGCTTAAGGTCTTGGTGGTGCCGACAGAGCTTCATGACAAGGTAAGTTTTTCATGTCATTTTCCCCGGGGATCAGCCTGTCCGCCTCCTGCCTGCCTGCCTGTCTGCCTGCCTGCTGTTTCCTCTGCCTGTACTGTACTGTACTGTACTGTGCTGTACTGTGCTGTACTGTACTGCTGCTGCTGCCTCCATCCTAGGCTAGGCTATCCCGCGTGCTCAACGATAAGAAGATGGATGGATGTGGGAAGGGAAGGAGAGAGACAGCGGACATGCTGCTATAGGCTAGCTGTTGTCGGATGGGGGTCCACGCACTAACCTCTATACTCTACTATACCATACTCTACTCTACTCTACTCTACTCTTCTCTACTCTTCTCTACTCTACTCTACTCTACTATACCATACTCTACTCTACTCAACTCTACTCTACTCTACTCTACTCTACTCTACTCTACTCTTCTCTACTCTGCTATGCTATGCTATGCTATACTATACTATGCTATGCTATGCCATGCCATACCATACCATACCATACTATACTATACTATGCTATGCTATACTATATTATACTATACTATACTATGCTATGCTATGCCATACCATACCATACCATACCATACTATACCATACCACACTATACTATACTATACTATACTGTACTGTACTGTACTACATTACACTACACTACACTACACTACACTACACTACACAACACTCTACTCTACTCTACTCTACTCTACTATACTATACTATACTATACTATACTATACTATACTATACTATACTATACTATACTATACTATACTATACTACTAGATTTGCTGATGTTGATGATGACGGTGATGATGTTTCTCTTATTTCTTACTTGTAGCGTTTTTCTACTTCTGCCAGGTATCATCGCTGTTGCTTATATTTGTCTGTGAGCGTGATTTTGGTCGTACTGGGATGAGCATCCTCATAAAGGATACATCAAAATAAATTATGTGGGGAAGAAAGTGTAGAGATGGGGATGGAGGAGGGAGGAGAAAAGAGGAAAGTCACAGGACCCCTGACCCAGGATAGAGAAAAAACCCAAACCAAAACGACTTTGTCAGTTCATTGATGTAAGTAAGTACATCGTAAAGGGCCACGTCAACATGTCATTCTGTATTGAAATGTTGCGCTGAGATTGTCTACATCTACGACTGGCTCTTAGCATGACAGCCTGTAAGCACCATCAAAGGATGGACAGAAAAGCTCCTGAAGTCGGAATATGGCTGCCAGTATGGCGCGGTCTGTGGAAACAGTCATACATGCCAGCTTCTCATCCAATGTGCACTCTCATAGTAATTCAGAGGTATGATGAGTGAAAGTGAGAGAGAGAGATAGAGAGAGAGAGATAGAGAGAGAGAGGGGGAGAGAGGGGGGGAGAGAGAGGGGAGGGAGAGGCGGGAGAGAGAGAGCGAGGAGAGAGAGGGGAGGGAGAGGAGGAGAGAGAGAGGAGAGAGAGTGAGAGCGAGAGAGAGAGAGGGAGAGAGAGAGAGAGAGAGAGAGAGAGAGAGAGAGAGAGAGAGAGAGGAGAGGAGAGAGAGAGAGAGAGAGAGAGAGAGAGAGGAAGAGAGAGAGAGAGAGGATGAGAGTTATAGAAGAAGCAATGAGAGAGACAGAGAGAAAGACAAAGAGACACAGAGAAGATAGAGAGAGCGCATATTTCGAGTGACTCCAGGGCGTTACTACGACAACAGCCACATAATGATGATAACTAATAATAATAATAATAATAATTAATAAAATAGGTAAACAACAATAATGATATCTTTAATGATGATGATGATGATGATGATGTTGATGATGACGATGACGTATATATGCTATGATCAACAGAACAGACAGACAGACGACGAACAGATGATAGATAGAAATAGATAGATAGCTGTAACAAGCACTATTACCGCATCACACACACACACACCACCACCACCACACCACACCACCAATCATATCTCATCATCATCATCATATCATCTCATCCATCATCATCATAATCAAGCCTTCAGGCTCCTCCTCCCCTTCTTTTTCTTCTTCTTCTTTCTCCATAATTATGATTATAGTAATGACTGATATAACTCCTCTTCCTCCTCCTACTATCACTACAGCAATTGATGACAAGAATGATGGCGTTAATCTTGAGACCAAAGATGACTAGAAAAGCAACAAAAAAGAATTAAACTATCTTGGCAACGCTTTTTTGTTTCGATTTAATGCACAAAGAGCTAAACACCACCCAAAAATGCAGAAGCAAAACAATAATAGCCACAAGAACAAAACGCATCACTGCAATGACGGTGTCCTGTTCTGCTGCGCCAAAAGGTAACTTCAAGCTAATCTACGAAAGCCGTTGTGACAGGGACGGAATTCAAACAGATGACCACTAAATAATTATAGCGTGGCTGCATTCTTTCTGAGCTCTTGACATCTCTGTTTCCTTCTCTTTCTTTACCAATAATAACGGTGGATTGGTGGTCTAGAGGTAACGCGCCTGTCTAGAATGCGAAAAGTCCGGGTAGGAAGTGCACGGTGGTTTGATCCCCGTTTGGGCCCGAAACTTTTCCCCTATCCATTAGACCATGAGTGGTGGTCTGGGCGCTAGTCTTTCGGATGAGACGATAAACCGAGGTCCCGTGTGTTACACAAAATTATTCAGTGCACGTAAAAGAACCCATGGCAACAAGGGAGTTGTCCCTGGCAAAATTCTTAGAAAATAGCCAGTCTGATAGGGAAACAAATACAGTTGCAGACAAAAAAAGAAACAAAAGAGGGTGGCGCTGCTCTTGTGGCGACGCGCTCTCCCCGGGGAGAGCAGCCCGAATTTCACGCAGAGAAATCTCGTGACTTAAAATGGTAAAATGAAAAAAAAAAAAAAAGAATGAAATGAAATGAAAATAAAAAGTGTAAATTATACACAGTCACAACGGCTGAATATGGAATTATGTAGTTCTGAATCACGTCTCTATCGGATTGATAATTCATCATTTTAGTGACCTTGGAGTGGTAGCAATGGTACGGGGGCTAGCCTCTCTGATGAACTGACTGCACCGCGTACAGTAAAGAAGATACACGAACTGAAGTGAAAACAACAACAATAACAAAACCTGGCAAAAAACCCGAAGACAACTGCACTCCAGCATCAGGCAAACATCAGGTCGCCAGTCTACAAACCCCTGAGTCAAACCAGCGACCTAAGAAGGAGGGCGGCTGGATAGTGGAGGCATTCACCTACCTAGCGAGTAAATCTTGAGGCTCTGGGTTCAATTCCCAGCCTTGCCCATGACTCCCAGTTTGACGTTAACAAAATCGAAACCGAGGAGCTGAGGAGACTATGAACCAGTCAGACCCGTGTGCTGACCAACTGGTGCACGGTGAAAGAACCCGCTACAGCTGAAAATCGGACCAAAAACAGGGAGGTACCTCCCACATGTCCCGGCAAAAGTGGTTGGGTCAAATCCCAACTGTATCCCCAAAGTCGAAATGCAGCTACCTACATGGTGGGGTCGAGGAGGAGTGGGGGCGGGGGGGGGGGGGGGGGGGGGGGGGGGGGGGGGGGTCTGAGGAACACCCCCCCCCAAAAAAAAAAAAAAAAAGAACAAAAAAAGAACAACAACAACAAAAAACCCAAAAAACCCCAACAAAACAAAAAACAAAACAAAACGAAACAAAACACAACATGGCGATCTAAAAGTTTAATTTTAGTAAAAGATATCCAACACTCCATCCACTTAGCTATTGAAAGCCATGCCTTACATTCTAAAGCTCCACATGTACTACAAGTTTACATGTAGAACATACCTCCCACGCCCCTTCACTTCGCCAATAACTGAGGGGGGAAAAGAGAGAGAGAGAGAGAGAGAGAGAGAGAGAGAGAGAGAGAGAGAGAGGGAGAGAGAGAGAGAGAGAGAGAGAACCCTCCACCCGAATCTGTCACAGTGCTTAAACAAAGGGCTCCCCGTAGGCCAGCATCTTATTAGTATGCAGGGCAAGGTACCCCGGGTGGCGGTGCAACATCTCACACCCGAGTGTGGGCTGCCAGATCGTGTTGGTGGTGTGGTGACGTATTTGGCCGTCAACTGTTAGGTGGCGGGAACACCGTTCCGTCAGGGAAAGGACCTTGCCTGCACCTTGTATGGACAAGAAGTCGTTTAAAAAAACACACACACAAGAGTAGATTCTGTGTGCGCGCATGCGCGCGTGCGACTGTGTGTTTTAATTTTTTTTTTTTTTAAATTCTTTTATATTATCAAGGATAATGGAATAAGCACTGATGTGCTTGTTTACATCCAGTCCCCGTGTGATGGCGGTTTTGTGAATTCTGTCATCTGTTCCCACCGGCACACAATGCCCTACTCTTACGAAAA
>CM054150.1:51711695-51726695 GCA_028751875.1 Rapana venosa | reverse complement strand
TGCTGCTGCAGCATCAGTGATGTTGTCCATGAAGGATGCAGCTGACCTTCCTTCCTTCCTTCTTTCCTTCTTTCCTTCCTTCTTTCCTTCTTTCCTTCCTTCCTTCCTTCCTTCCTTCCTTTCTTCCTTCCTTCCTTCCTTCCTTCCTTCTTTCCTTCCTTCCTTCCTTCCTTCCTTCCTTCCTTCTTTCCATCTTCCTTCCTTCCTTCCTTCCATCCTTCCTTCCTTCCTTCCTTCCTTCCTTCCTTCCTTCCATCCTTCCTTCCTTCCTTCCTTCTTTCCTTCCTTCCTTCCTTCTCCTTCCTTCCTTCCTTCCTTCCTTCCTTCCTTGCTGCTGTCTCTTTGCCCTGGCTCTCCTTTGCAGGATTGACGGCATCAACTCCGCTCTTGTGTTTTTCTGTTTATGGGCCTGGTATATTATGGGGACGGGATAGCTCAGTGGTCGGAGCACTCGCTTTCCCCCAGCCAAGTTAAGCAGCGTCGAGCGTGGTTACCAGTTGGATGGGTGACCGTTTGCGCGCCTTGGCTTCAGTACAGTTCCCCCAGTTCACCCAGCTGTAAATGGGTACCTGCCCTCTTTAGGGTCAGGGAAGGTAAAGCAGCAAGGGGGAGGAGATGGGCGCCGCCCTCAATATGCTGGCCCTAGAGAAGTGAGGTCTCTGACGCCTCGCTCCCCTACGACCTTATAGGTTATGGGACTCCTTTACTTTACTTTTATATTTATTTCAAGTTGCAATAGGATTATCCGGCACGCTTTGCAATGTTTATTGGTAATTTCGCAGTATTTTACACGGAACAATTTATGATCGGCAGTAGTAGTACTACCACAATTATCGTCATTCTCTGCCGCTCCTTCTTTTGTGTGATTATAAATGACAACATTACAATAGTGAAAATAAGAGTAACAGTAGTAATTACAATAATAATGATGATGATGATACTTCTTCTACTACTACCACCGCTACTACTTGTAAAAATAATAGTAATGATAATGATAATGATAATGATAATGATATGATACTACTACTACTACTACTACTACTACTACTACTTTTACTACTACTGATGACGATGATGATGATTATGATGTTAATGATGATGATGATGATAATACCTGATAGTATTGATAACAACGATGATGATAATAACAGCAGCAATAATGAAATAAAATACTAATTCTGATAACAAAGACGACAACAGTACTGATTACAAAATCAAAATGAAAAATATAACCGAGGTACCTAAGCTACATGTTTTAGATTACAAGACCCCCCCCCCAAAACAAACAACAACCCCCCCAAAAAAAAACCCCACCACCACTACCAACAACAAAAACAATTAAGCAAACAAGCAAACAAACAAGTGAAAATGACTTAAAATAAGCAAGCGAAAGGAAAACAATCAAATTAAAAAAGAAAAGCACGCACGCACGCACGCACAAACACGCACACACACACACGCGCGCGCGCTCGCGCACGCACGCACGCACACACACACACATACCCTCTCCCCCCAAAAAACCAACAACAGAAAACCCACATCCCTGCAAGGCGTGGTGTCATGCTGTGTTAAGAAACGGGCAACCTGCAGGTGACTGCACAAAGGTCTTTGAGACAGGACCCTAATCCACACAGATTAGCCCCATCTTCACACAGCGTGGCTAGCTGCAGGCTTTCGCCAAGTTTTGAAATCTCTGTTTTCCCTGACCAAATAACAGCTGTAATTCACATGACAACACGTCTCCTTTTCTTGTTCACACCCAGACTGGGAGGAAAGGTGCCGTTTGGGAAATGTCTGTGCATTGAAGGTCTCTTTCTGTTCAGGGGTCTGGGACCATCCACGCATAAAGAGCTCCCTGTGGAATTCTGGCTCGAAGGGTGTGACAAGAGAAGCTAGGGTGTGACTGTATGTGATGAGATTGGAATGAGGGACATACATGTAAGCAGAAGCAATTGGTATCTAGAAACAAAAAAATCAGTTCTTCTCTGGTTAGCTTTTAACACCGTCAGATGTGTTTGGGAGAAACTTTATAGTGGCATGTCCTTTCAAACTCCTCTCATGGGTCGTGCAGCTTAGTTTGCAGGACCATCTCTGTCGGCCACACAGTCTTCCTTAGAAAAAAATCAGTAAACACATTTTTAAAAATCCCTTCTCCTAAAGAAGAGTGTTGGCTAATATCACACCCAGAAGTATAATATTATGAAACCAGCCTAACACAACCCACGCGATATGCTAACACAGGCTTCTACCTTACCCCGCCAAAAAACTCTTCTTCCTGAACAAAAGACTTCTGTTTCCTTAAAACGGATGGATTTCTTGCTCTAGCAACAATACCTTGCAAATCCTTGCAGCGCAAAGCTTTTAAGTCAAGCTTCTCAGCTGACAGGCCAGTCATAGAAAGAGTCGGTGTACAGAGCCCCCTCTCTGAGCTTAGACCAACAACAGAAAGGCAGCCGAAATGTATCACTGTGTCTTAGATTGCAGAGGAGCAGACGTAAGACATAGATTACAAGGAGGGATTAAAAGGAATTCTGTCAAGCCTTGCTCATCACACAGCGTCCGGGTTTAAGGTTTCAAGTCTAAAACGTTTTTTTCCCCAAGGCGGTGGCCTCACGTGTGGAACTTTGAATATACCTTCCACCACATCTGCCAAGCAATCCACTTAGCAAATGCTTGTCTCTATTTTTATTTTATCCATCTGGGAAAGTGTTGTGAATGTTGACGATTTTATAATCAAACCGTGACCACTCCTTGACCATCCTTCGAATGAGACTATACACCGAGGCCCCGTGTTCGAACGCACGCAGAACATCTTGCGCACACGTTAAATCCTGTTTCGCTTTTCGAAAGAGTAGGCCATTGTGTGCCGGTGGAAACAGATGACAGAATTTACAAAACCGCATACACACAGGGACTGGATTAAAAAGGCACATGAGTGCTTATTCCATTAACCTCGATATGAAAGAATAGATAAATAAACAAAATAAACATAAAGGGCCTTAAGATACAAAATGTGCTGCAAAATTCAGGACAAAGTTTTATGTTGGAAGCAAATTGTCCTCTCTCCTCAATATCTGTGGCCTTGGTTGTCTGGGAGCTGAGTCTTCTAGGAGAAAAAACCTCCCAGACATGATTAGGTGTCTGTGCTCTACACAAGGGGAAGAAAAGGAAATGTAAAAACTGGTTTGATGGTTTAGAGGTTACCCTCATGTCCGGAAAGCAATAAATCTAATAGGGTTCTAATCCCACTTGACTCTCTAATCCCCCTTCCTTATTCCTGAGCCCCTTGGAAACTGTCTGGATGCTATTCTTTTGGGGGAGAAATTTAAACCCGAGAATTCCCGTGTGAGCATACGTATGGTGCTCACAACAGGTCCACAGCTGCACAAGAGATCTGCCTGAACAACGCCATCTGTAAAAAAGCAGCTCTTCTAGTGAAAGAGAAAGAGGTGGAAAAGGGTCCACAACATTAATAGGTGCTGTGATATTGTGGCAACGCACTTTGCACAGACAGTGCAGCCCCAACCCCACATGAAGAGTCTTTAATAGCATGGCATAGCATAGCATAGCATAGCATACCATACCATACTATACCCTACCCTACCATACCGTACCTTACCGTAACATGCCACACCATACCATACCATGCCATACCATACCATACCATGCCATACCATACCATACCATACCATACCATACCATACCATGCCATACCATACCGTACTTACAAGATTGAAGAAAACTCGGATGCCATACCATACCTACATAACATACATACCATACCATTACCAAAACATACCATACCATAACCATGCCAAACATACCATACCAGTACTCCTACCAAATCATAAATACAAACCATCCGTCAGTACCTACATACCATACCCTACCAAAACATAACCATACCATACCTACCATAACACATACCATACACCATAACCCTACCAAATACATACCATACCATACCATACCATACCAACATACCATACCATACCATACCATACCATACTACATACCATACCATACCATACCAATACCCATACCAAAACATACCATACACCATACCATTCCCTACCAAAACATACCATACCATACCTACCATACCTACATACCATACCATACCATACCATACCACATACCAACATACCATACCATACCATACTATACCATACCATACCATACTACCAAAACATACCATACCATACCATACCAAATACCATATACCTACCAAAACATACCATACCATACCATACCCTACCAAACATACCATACCATACCATACCCTACCAAAACATACCATACCATACCATACCTACCATACCATACCCATACCATACCCTACCAAAACATACCATACCATACCATACCAAAACATACCATACCATACATACCAAAACATACCATACCATACCATACCCTACCAAAACATACCATACCACACCATACCCTACCAAAACATACATACCACACCATACCCTACCATACCATACCTACCATACCCTACCATACCATACCATACCATACCATACCATACATACCAATATACCATACCAATAACCGTACCGTACATACCATAATACCATACCATACCACCATACCATACCCATTACCATACCATACCATACAATATACCGATACCATACTATACATACCATACCATACCATACCATACTACCATACCGTACCGAATACCATACCATACCATACCATACCGACACCATACCATACCATACCATACCATACCATACCATATCATACCGTACCGTACCATACCATACCATACCATACCATACCGTACCGTACCGTACATACCATACCATACCATACTATATACCATACCATACCGTACCGTACCATACTATACCATACCATACCATAATCATACCATACCATACCATACCGTACCGTATCATACCATACCATACCATACTTACAAGATTGCAGAACAAAGCTTTTAAGTTGTGGGCAGTCTTTGAGATGACTCCATTAATTGTTGTCAGGTTTTAAGTAGCAAGTTTCCTCTTTAACCTGTTTCATTTTATAGAGGTGTATAACAAGCAAGAAGTTTGTATCATCAGATACCCCTCCCCCCCGCCCACGAAAACAAGTAAGATAATCTTATACTGTAATTTTGCATCATAAATACATTTCTATGCGATAAAAAAAAGGTTGGTTTTTTTAGCAAAACGAACCATTTGTACATTTTAATAGGCAATTGAGGGAACAAACATTTTTTAAATAAAGAAAAACATATGTGAAGTAAAATAAACAAAGATGCAAGCACTTTACACACACACCACACCAGCAGGCAAGAAATAGTGTCAAGCTCTCTATGGAGACAGGAGCCAGCCCAACCTTGACACAGTGCTACTGTACATTCATCATGATTACACCGTCCATCCACAGACATTTGCCATCATGTTTACCTTTCAGTTTATCCTTATGTTAATTCGTTTACGCAAGTTATACATAACACTCGATTTTCTTGTACACTATCATAAACGCAGTGCTATAATGAGAAAATATTGAAATCATCATGATGTCACACTTCACACTGGATTTGGTAGTAACAGTAGTCTAGTTATATATTACTCGAAGCGAATAATAATAATAATAATAATAATAATGTATGGAATTTATATAGCGCTGAATCTTGCAAAGTAAACAAATAATAGAACTTGCATTCAAACCATTCACACGCATGCAACCATCCATAAATATAAAGATAAACAAATATCAAATTTATATACACAACACACTCAGGTGGTGGTGGTGGAGGTGAAGGCAGCTATTGAAAAGTAGAAACAGATAACAGGGGAAGATCTCAAGTAGAGTATAAGTGCGTTTTGAGGCTAGATTTGAAAGAATCAAATGAAGGCTTTTGGCGAAGTGGTAAGAGGGAGGTCAGTTCCATGTGGAGGGACCGGAAACAGAGAAAGAGCGACGCCTACAGTGGTTTGTTTAAATCTGGGTGTTCGAAAGCACAACGTATCTACAGCTGAACGAAGGGAACGGGACGGAGTTGCTGTGTTAAAAAACGAATGCTGTGTTAAAAAACAAAAACAAAAACAAAGCAATAAAACAACAAACAAAAACGTTTTCTAACAAAACATTTGTTCTCGGAAATGGATGCATTGTTTCACAGATCTTCTAAGCCTGCGGTGTAGCGTTAACCACTTCAACGACGTGCAATGATCAACTTGTTTATTAAGAGCTGTCCTACTGACACCAAGTGAAAGACATTGTCTAACAGGTGCAAAGTTATGGGACAGTCTGCGAGTTTGGATAGGTTCATCCTCCTCTTCTTCACCTACCGTCTCGGATAGCTTAAACCGAGGCCCCGTGTGCGAACGCATGCAGAACATTTGGCAACGTTAAATCCGTGTCCGCTTTTCAAAGAGTAGCATTGGCCGGTGGATCTATGACAAAATTTACAAAACCGCATACACACGGGGACTGGATGTAAAAAAGCACATGAGTGCTTATTCCATTATCCTCGATATAAAAAAAACACCCAAAACCCAAAAAACAACAACCCCATAGTCTTGTTGGCCGTTAGGGCAAAACTGAAGAGTTTGCAACCAGCTTCCTCCACTCCTGTAGTCTAGGTAGTATTTAATATTGGTTAAACTTTGCTATGCTTTAGCTCATTATAAAACATCATCAACAATTATGGGGGGTGGGGGGGGGGGGGGGGGTGGGTAAGCAGGTGAGCTCGTCTGTAGGCCCAGGGTGCGGCCCCCATCGAGGCGCCCCATTTCCCCAGGAGTAACATCAGTACCAACTCCAACTTCCAGAAAGCTTCGGATTGAAATGAAAACGAAGGTCTGGTGGTGAAGTAGCAACTTCTGCACACACGTAGGCTGTTCCCCTTTTGGGCCCAAATTGTAGGAGTTTCATCGTGCATACGAAGGGATGACAAAATGTAAGAACGCACGCACATTCGCGTATTTAACACCATCCCCACATCGAATTGCGAACTTATTTATTTGTGTTTGTAACTTATTACTTTTTACACTTAAGTAACCAGATTCTCTTGCGTGAAATTCGGGTGCTAACCACCGGTAAGCGCGTCGCAAAGACACGCCCCCATTTTTTTTCCCTTTTCTGTTAGCGCAATTTGTTTGCCTTTCAGAGGCAATTTTTCTCAGATTTTGCCAGGACAACTCTCTGTTGCCGTGGTCTTTACGGGCTAATAATATGTTATTCACGGGAACTCGTTTAAATCTCATACCGAAAGACTAAACACCAAGAACCGCCAACTCATGACATGGATGGGGGAAAAGTTTCTGGTACAAACGGATTCGAACCACGCACGATTCCGACTCGCAATTTTCGCTTCTAGACAGACGCGTTACCTCTAGACCACCATATCCACCACTACAAATAATTAATGGTAGCAAATAGACCCGCTCTCGCAAAACTCACATTAGGAACTCGAGCTCGTAGGAAGGAAGAAAAAAAAATCCCCACAAATCACAATACACAAGTCCAAGTACAACGAGTACTTAAAAAGAAACTTTCTGAAACGAAAACCATTCAGTGTTGCTCCTAATTCCCTCACAGGACTGGAGCTTTCTCTCTTCACAGTGATACTTCACAACTTCTGGCAATGCAGCAGTTTGAGAGCCCCGCGTCTCAGCTGACAGCTAACTTTTGAGAAACAAGCACGTGTGAAGGCTGACGATATCCCAGGTAATATTGCCGACAAGATGACATGGCAAGTCAGAGAATACCGAAAGCTTGTGCCTTCCATGTTGTGATATTAGGCAGTGAACTGATGACTGTTGTCATTATGCTATCTTGTGTACTTTTTTTGTTACTGGGACCAGAAAGTGTCTTTTTACGGTGCAGTCTTTGGAATCCAGTAACTAGGGTGTTTGGTTAGAGCTTGAGATATGCGCGCGGTAATTTACCTAACTTGGTTTCTAATGTATATCTTGAAACATCGGCAGTGCAGTCAATTTACCCCCCCCCCCCCCCTCTCTCTCTCCCTCTCACACGCACACACACACACACACACACACACACACACACACACACACACACACACACACACACACACACACACACACACACACACACACACTTATAAACTCAATAACTTGCTCTTCTATACACTCTCAAAAAGCTGAGAGTCACACATTAACTCTCTGTTTTGCCTTTGGCGGACCTGATTACACTTTCAACTTTACAGCTTAGACAAAAAAGAGGTATCTCAAACACTGTTATTATTCCCAGTTCTCTTAGTCTTGGATTGCATGCGCTGCCTTGCCTATCCCACGACTGTCCTTGGCGTTCATGAGGGTGCTATGCTGGATACTCCGTCAAAAATGAAAGCCAACCGATGTATACAACAAGCAAATTCATTCCAGAATAGAGGATCAGAGTGTCAACTGTAACATTTCCAGTTTTCAAAGAAGCCTGATCACTTATTCTGTAATCATCTGCTTTCTTCTGTGTATGCTAAAACAGTCGGCTAATGTGCACACACATGGCTGGCTTTGTCAACATTTGACGCAAGGGCACAGCACAGCACCGAGGTGGGTTACCTTTCCCCGCCCTGGTCACGTTACAGGATTAAAGTACCGTCTTTCTGGCTGTCAGGAGCGTCACTCTCTGGCTGTGGCACTGGAGTTGTTGTTGCTGTTGCTGCTGATGCTGTTCTTGTTGTTGCTGTTGTTGTTGCTGTTGTTGCTGTTGTTGTTTTGAGTTTTTAGTTATTGAAAGTGTACTTTTCAGTCTGTGGTCTATGAAATGTGTGTTGGGTGGATCGGTGGTCTAGAGGTATAGCACACTTGCCTAGAAAGCGAAAAGTCCGGATTCGATCCCGTTTGCTCCTGAAACTTTTCCCCTCCCATATTCTAGACTGTGAGTGATGGTCTGGGTGCTAGTCTTTTGTATGAGACGATAACATGAGACAACAAGCATTTTAGCGCAGGTAAAAGAACCCACAGCAGCAAAAGAGTTGTCCCTGGAAAAAAGTTCTTTAGGAAAAAGCAACTGATAAGGAAACAAATACATATACAGACAGGAAAAGAAAAGAAAACTAATGGGTGGCGCTGTTCTTAAGGCGACGCGCTCTCCCCGGGAGAGAGCAGCCCGAATTTCATGTAGAAAAATCTGCCATGACTAACAGTGGGTGGGCAAGGTAAGGAAGGACTGTACTGAACTCATGCAGGCAAGAAAACAGATCCTGTGTTGAAACTGTATCTGTCCTTGTTCCACGTGGGGGAGAGAGAGAAAGACAGACAGACAGACAGACAGGCAGACAGACAGACAGGCAGGCAGGCAGACGGTCAGATAGGAAGAAGTTATTAATATAAAGAAACCATGATGCAACGTAAGAAAGAATGAAAGCCATCTTAAGGGTTTGGGATTTTTTTTGTTTAGAGACATTTAAAAAAACAAAAACACAATGCGTATGTGGTTCTGTGAATTTTGCCATCTGTTCCCACCGATACACACACACAGGCCTACTCAAGTACAGGAGTAGAAGATGGCTATATCTTAGAAGCAAGTCCAATTTGCGCAATCTGCTAATAACGGAGAGAGTTTTATTCTACCAAAAAAAAGAACCACCCAGTCACTTGATGAGCAGCCATGTGCTCTGACCTGTGCACCCTAACAATGAAACAGGTGTACGCGGCGTTGTCACTGGCTATGTGATATGGCTGATCGCTGACACTACACTGTGGTGGGGTACTGTCCCTCTGCATTGCCATGGGGTGCCACACGATTAAAGTATTATCTTTCTGGCTTATAATTGTACTCTCTCTGTGTGTGTTTGCGTGTGTGTGTGTGTGTGTGTGTGTTTGTGTGTGTGTTGTGTATGTGCGCGCGCGCGCACGCGCGTGTGTGTGTGTGTGTGTGTGTGTTGTGTGTGTGATGTTCACAGGATTAAAGTATCATCTTTCTGGCTTATATACTCTGTGTGTGTGCGTGCGTGCGTGTGTGTGTGTGTGTGTGTGTGTGTGTGTGTGTGTGTGTGTGTGTGTGTGTGTGGTGATGTTCACAGGATTAAAGTATCATCTTTCTGGCTTACAGAATGATTAATCTGTCTCTCCCTCCATCTCTCTCCCTGTGTGTGTGTGTGTGTGTGTGTGTGTGTTATCTATACTCATTTATCATTTATTCTTTGATTTCGAGGATAACGCAGTAGACACTATCATGCTTTTTTCATCCAGTCCCCGTGTGCATGCGGTTTTATAATTTTTGTTACCCGTTCCAAACGGCACAATGGCATACTCTTCCGAAAAGTGCAACAAGTTTTCATGTGTGTGTAAGATGTTATGGGCACGTTCGCACACGGGGCCTTGGTTTATAGTCTCATCCCAAGGACTTTCGGAGGAGTGAACTTGACTCTGATGTTAACTCTAAGGGAATTAACAGTGTGTGTGTGTGTGTGTGTGTGTGTGTGTGTGTGTGTGTGTGTGTGTGTGTGTGTGTACGTATAATAATGGAGTCTTTGTCTAATGGATTTTCCATGAATATCTAACAACGGAGCAAACTTGAGGGTGAGAAAACTGATCCAGCACTGAAATTCAATCTGGCTTTAATGAAGGGAGCTGCGTTTTGTTTTTACATACAATTTTCGGAGGTGATGACACGTCACCCTTGCAGGAAAAAAGAAGAGAAACAAAAAAACAAAGAAGAGAAAAAGAAACCTTTGACTGATTCAAAGCAATCGCACCTCATCTCATTCGGGCCTTCCTCCCCTCTCCCACAGGAGATGCAGATACTGGCTTGTCTATAAATATGCGGGGTGTAGCTCCGAAGCCATAGACTACGCTGTTTGTTTCCCTTTCCTGACTTTTCTTGTTCTTGTTCCCCTCGTTCTTTCTCTTTCTCTTTATGTTCTTGTTCTCCGTGCTTTTGTTCTTGTTCTTCTTCTTTGATTCTTGTTCTCCGTGCTTTTGTTCTTGTTCTTCTTCTTTGTATTCTTGTTCTCCGTGCTTTTGTTCTTGTTCTTCTTCTTTCTATTCTTGTTCTTCGTGCTCTTGTTCTTTGTATTCTTGTTCTTGTTTTCGTGCTCTTGTTCTTGTTCTTGTTCTTTGTGTTCTTTTCTTGTTCTTCTTGTTCTTGTTCTTTCTTTTGTTCTTCTTGTTCTTCGTGTTCTTGTTTTTATTCCTTGTAGTTCTTTTCTTGTTCTTCTTGTTCTTTGTTTTGTTCTTCTTGTTCTTGTTTTCGGTGTTCTTTCTCGTGTTCTTGCTTTTGTTCTTCTTGTTCTTTGTTTTTCTTTTTCTCTTTCTTGTTCTTCTTGTTCCTCGTGTTCTTATTCTCCTTGGGTATCTTTTGTTGTGCTCTGGAATTGTGACAAAATATGCATAGTCGTGTCACACGCGAGGTGACAACTGCATCAACGGCAGCTATCTGGGAGAATAGGAGTCCGAGGTGGTTTGAGGAATGAGGATGCAGGCTGGAAGGAGGAGGAGGAGGAGGAGAGGAGAGAGGAGAGAGGAGAGAGGAGGAGAGAGGAGAGAGGAGAGAGGAGGAGAGGAGGAGAGAGGAGAGAGGAGGAGGTGAGAGGATGAGAGGAGAGGAGGAGGAGGGAGGAGTGAGGATGAGAGGAGGAGGAGGAGAGAGGAGAGAGGAGGGAGGAGGAGAGAGGAGGAGCGAGAGATAGAGGAGGAGGAGGAGGAGAGGGAGAGAGGAGGAGAGGAGGAGGAGAGAGGAGAGGAGGAGAGGAGGAGGAGAGGGAGAGAGTGGACAGGAGGAGGAGAGAGAGGAGAGCGGAGAGAGGAAGGAGAGGAGGAGGAGAGGAGGAGGAGGCGGAGGAGGAGAGAGTGGAGAGGAGGAGGAGGAGGGGAGAGGGTGGGAGGGAGGGGAGGAGGGAGAGAGGAGGGGAGGGGGGGGGTAGGAGAGAGGGGGTTTGGAGGAGGAGAGGAGGAGAGGAGTGGACGAAGGAGAGGAAGGGAGAGAGGAGGAGGAGGAGGAGGAGAGAGGCGGTAGAAGGGGGGAAAGGGGGGGGAAAATTGTGAGGAAAGAGCGGGGAAAGGGGGGGGAAGTACGGAGGAGGGGTTGGGGGGGTGATTTTAAATGTTAAGAGGATGCTGATGTAAACCTTGGGATGAGACGATTGCTTTTTTTAAAAATTTGTAAAGAACTAAATTCAAAGGTTAAAATTTGCTCTGCCAAGCCGTTTGTTTTTTGTTAGTTTGTTTTGATTGTTTACTTATACAAGTAAGAACCACTGATTTGAAAATTTTAAGGTTGATTTGCCGATTTATTTGGTCCAAGTTGACATTTTTTATATAAAACTCTAAACATTGAATTCCATTGACTAAAACTGCTACTGACTCTTTTGGTTTCTTTTACAAAGCTGCGTGGAGGTTATGATAAACTATATTATAAATGAATCATGAAATAGCCTTCCGCACCTGGGCTTTATCAAAGTTCTTGAGTAAACCATTGACGCTGGGGGCAACAGCAAAGTGAGAGGCTGTATGATCAGTGGCTTTTCCACTCATGGAATTCCACTTTACAGCTTAGTCTTTAGTGATCGACTATGACTCTCTGACTAGGAGGCTGGACAGCACAGTCCTCATGTGCTGCAGCCCTGGGGGCTTGTTAGCTGTTGGGAGAGCATCTCCAACGCCCACTGTCCTTAAGCCCACTTGGAGTAGGGGTGTGCTGTGGGCAATGCACCTCCACTGTAATCAAATTTCTGTCCAGTTTCCAAAACAGCAGCTGCCTCCTCTGCTGTTTTGGAGGTCATCGTTGAACACGATGGACAAACTTTATATTTATAATAAGATATCTATATAACTCTCACCTTGCATTTCAGCTCATCAAAAAGTCTCGACTCTTGAACTTTCAAAAAATGCGTGCGACAGGGATGTACGCAGAGCGACGGCGAGCGAGCGAGAGAGAGAGAGAGAGAGAGAGAGAGAGAGGAGAAGAGAGAAAAGAGAGACAGAGACGAGGAAGACAGAGACAGAGACACATAGGACAGACAACAGAGCAACAGACAGACAGACAGACAACAGACAGGTAAAGAGACAGTGAGCATACAGAAAAAAATACTTGGGAATAGGGAAGCAGCTCTACTTCAAACAAACAGACAGACAGACAGACAAACAAACAAACAAACAAACAAGCAAGCAGGCAGACAGACAGAAAAAACACACAAACTGACAGACAGACAGACAGACATGCAAGGAAAAGGACACACTCTTGTCTTGTGCCCACCAGGCACTAGTCTTCCAGCCACTGAGCTTCGCTCCCCAGAGGAAACTCTGTACAACAATGGACCCAGCGGGACCCCTTTGCCTACGCCTCCCTCCATTCACATGTCAGGCCTCAGGGGACAACAGAAGGGGATCTAGGGGGGCAGGCGCAGGGGGATTTAATCCCTAGAGTGACAAGGAGGAAGGAGTCAGCTATCTGATGACTGTGGGATTTGTTTTGAAGAAGAGGAAAGAAGTCAGACAGTCACCAGGTGAATGCTTGTCAGGAGTCTAGTCCCGAAATTTCACAGTAATGTTGGCCGTCAGTTTATTCTCAGGCTGCTAGAAGGTTAAGAAATACTTGGTCTGAGCAGGATTAAAAAAAAAGTAATGACCACCCATCTTTATCCAATTTTTGGACCTTTTTGTTATATAAACACAATACAATTAGAAACAGTTGGTTTGAACAGGCTTTAAATAAACAGCAACCCATTTTATTCAATTTTTGCATATCAAATTCTTTTATAAACACAATACAAATGTAACCGTAAATACTATAAAAAACCCACTTTATTTTTGACCCCCACTCCACGCATGAAACTAATGTACATGATCATACAACACACAACATTTCTTCAGCTTATTACAGGGTCTGAACAAGGATTTTTTGTCAATTCAGAAACCATAACAGTTACAAAAAAAGTATAATGCATTGAAAACATAGAAAAAGCGTAACAAAAGAAGCTCATAGCTTGCAGCGTGTTAAAATAGAACACACACATTAGTACGCGACAGTCTATGTGATATTCATAATATAAAAAATTAAAGAACAACCCCCCCCCCCTCTCTCTCTGAGTACAAGAAAGAGAGAGAGAGAGAGAGTAACAGCTATGTCAGGAAAGTAACATAAGAGTAACCAGAATGATAGAAATGATCCTTTTGTTTTCTGTAATGTTGAAAATGTGTATGGTCACTTATACATATTGAGTTACCTACCTTCACTGATCACACAGTTGATCAGATATAAATGAGTGAATTGGTGATGTGCATACTTATAGTGGGGTTAGGTTTGATAGTAACAGTTTCTTTCTTTCGGTTTAATTATTTTGTAGGTTAAAAAAACAAACAAAGAGAAAATATAAGAAAAGACGAGGGGGCAGAGGTAGCACAAGAAAACGGATTTTTGAATTAATAGGTTTAAAAAAACCCACAACAACCTATATTCTGTTTTAAGGATCTAAACTTTTCCTGCTCAACAACTGAAAGGGGAGGTTATTCCCATCTGGGCAGGAGTGCTGTACCGTCTTCAATAGTTATGCTCTCTTGTTTCCAGTCACAAGACTGACTGGGGTCTTTTAGCCCTCAGTGACTGTGACTTGACACATTGTATGATAATAATAAAAGATGTGTTTTAAAAGACGAGGAGGGACTGTCAGGGTTGGGAGAAAAGCGTAGTAAATAATAAAGATGGAGAACCATTCAGAAGACAAAACTGCACGCGATGCGCGCGTGGCCCACAGGGACACAGAGAGAGAGAGAGAGACAATGACAATGACAATGACAAATTATTTTATTTCGAGGATAATGAATAAACACTCATGTGGTTTTCTACATCCAGTCCCCGCCCGCCCGTAGGGATACATCTTAATAATAACCCAATACTCATACTCTCACACAGTAGAAACAAAGGGAAATAACCTTTAAAAAAACCCAGAAACAAAACAAACAATAACAACAAAAGACCAAGCAAATAAAAGAAAACCCCCAAAACAACACCCCAACCAAAAAAAGAAAAGAAAAAAATACCCCAACAAAAAGAGCTCCCCCCCCC
>CM054150.1:51679195-51696695 GCA_028751875.1 Rapana venosa | reverse complement strand
GCTTTACCTTCCCTGACCCTAAAGCGGACAGGTACCCATTTACAGCTGGGTGAACTGGGGGAACTGTACTGAAGCCAAGGCGCGCAAACGGTCACCCATCCAACTGGTAACCACGCTCGACGCTGCTTAACTTGGCTGGGGGAAAGCGAGTGCTCCGACCACTGAGCTATCCCGTCCCCTCAATCATAAGACTGACTGATAATTATGTATAGAAGCAGGGTGGGGGTGGGATGGAGGGGGTTGGGTGGGTGGTGTGGGGTGGGGGATGGCTTCAGATTTCAGTGCACAAGGCAAGGCCACAGTCAGAGATAATATGAATAGTGGAGGGTAAATGCTGGATCAGGGGCAATCTGTGTTCAGAGTGTTCTGATACCAATAAAATGCTTCACTTCACTTCACTTCACTTCACTTTGCCAGCTGAATAGGGGGTATCAGGGGGAAGTGTGTGTGTGTGTGTGTGTGTGTGTGTGTGTGTGTGTGTGTGTGTGTGTGTGTGTGGTTTAAATAGTTTTTATTCAGAAACGAGTATAAGCATTGAAAACAAACAGCATTTTGGAATCATACATCAATAAGCTTGTAGCTTATGGTGTGCTCAATTAAACAATGAAGATTAACATGAACATAGCGGCTGCTGAGCTGCAAAATATAAACCAACAAAAACAAACATTTTCATCGATTGCAATCTTTGCTAATGTAAGAAAAAAGGAAAACAACAGAAAGAAACGTATCAATTTGTAGAGTAAACACACATAAAAAAACCAAAAAAAAATAGTTGGAATAGGAAAACCAGAGAGAGCGAGAGAGAGAGAGAGAGAGAGAGAGAGAGAGAGAGAGAGAGAGAGAGAGAGAGAGAGAGAGAGAGAGAGAGAGAGAGAGAGAGAGAGAGAGAGAGAGAGCAACTTAGGAAAATAACATCCACAAGGCCCAAAATACTCTTAGTTAATATAATACTAAGGGTATAATTTACATAAGCAGGACAATTATTAAATAAATCGTGTACTATGTCAGCAATCATTGCAAAACATTTCTATTCATCATTAGAAAATGTTTCTTGCTCTCTTTTCAACAGTCACACATACATCAGTGGAGAGCAAAAAGAGTTCATTAAGTACCTCCAGCCTGAATGAAGACAACCTCAAATAGGCTACCACCCGACAAGAAATATTACAACAATCTTTTTGAATCAGATATAAACTGATGGACAATTTCAACAATAGAAATGTTTGTTTTCATACTGAATTCAGGGATGCCTGATAAAAGAATTTGCAAATGAACATACTCGGGGGGAAGGGAGGCAATTGTGTAGGCACGTACTAGATCAAAGTTAGGACAGAACAGCAAATAGTGTTAGGCTGTCTCTTGCGCGTTACCACAGGCACATGATGGATCGTTTGCTATATGGCGATGAAACATATCATATATTAAATCACTTATTCCGAGTTGAAGTTGACAATGCAACATCTGTTCTTTTCTTTCACCATGATAAAAATACAAAAGTACAACTGGATCGTTTGGAGATAAATATCGTTTGAGCTGACTTAAAGAATGACTATTTTAAATACAATCTGGTAAAGAGTTCTACAATAAAGTAGTAGAGGAAATGAAAGATTTTTTAAAAATATAATTATGTGCTGCACCGTGGTAAGCTGCGTTCAAAAGGCCTTCTTTTATGGTAGGGATTTATCTGTGTTACTAGTGCAGGAACAAGATCAACTAAGTAGTGGGGACATAAACCATTTACCATTTTAATAATAATAATAATAATAATGATAATAATAATAATGTATGGGATTTATATAGCGCTGAATCTGGTAAAGTAAACAAATCAAAGCGCTTGCATTCAAATCATTCACACGCATGCAACCGTTCACAAATATCAAGATAAACAAATATCAAATTTATATACACAACACACTTAGGTGGGGTGGTGGTGAAGGTAGCTATTGAAAAGTAGGAACAGATAACAGAGGAAGATCTCAAGTAGAGTATAAGTGCGTTTTGAGGCTAGATTTGAAAGAATCAAATAAAGGCTTTTGGCGAAGTGGAAGAGGGAGGTCGTTCCATGTGGAGGGACCGGAAACAAAGAAAGAGAGACAGCCAACAGTGGTTTGTTTAAATCTGGGGGTTCGAAAGCACAACGTATCTATCTACAGCTGAACGAAGGGAACGGGACGGAGTGTACAGGTGAAGACAGTTACAGAGATAAGAGGGTGCAGATTTGTGGAGACATCCGAAACAAAAGGGTATTAATCTTATATTTTATTCTTTGTGAGACAGGCAGCCAGTGAAGAGATCGCAAGAGAGGAGTGATGTGTTCACATTTTTTCTGTCTAAGGACTAGTCGAGCTGCAGAGTTTTGTATGCGTTGAAGGGAGTGGATGGATGATCCCGGCAAACTAGCCAAGAGAGAATTACAGTAGTCCATTTCATTTATTTATTTTTCATTTATACCACTTTAAGTCACGAGATTTCTCTGCGTGAAATTCGGGCTGCTCTCCCAGGGGAGAGCGCGTCGCCACAAGAGCAGCGCCACCCTTCTTTTTTTTGTTTTGTCTGCAACTGTATTTCTTTCCCTATCAGAGTGGCTTTTTTCTAAGAATTTTGCCAGGGACAACTCTCTTGTTGCCGTGGGTTGTTTTACGTGCGCTGCGAAATTTTCTGAACACACGGGACCTCGGTTTATCGTCTCATCCGATAGACTAGCGCCCAGACCACCACTCATGGTCTAATGGATGGGGGAAAAGTTTCGGGCCCAGACGGGATACGAACCACCGCACACTTCCGACCCGGACTTTTCACTTTCTAGACAGGCGCGTTACCTCTAGACCACCGATCCACCAAAAAGAATGAGAGATGTGACAAGTTTGGATGTTGCGTCAGTAGACAGATACTTGTGATTTGCACTTATTTGTGATAGTAACGGAGTTTGTTTCTGGTTCTTCGCTCTTTTAGAGTACAGAATCCAGACTCTTGGTGCAATTTTTCATGATTTGTGCCATGAACAGCTCCTACTAGCTCTGATTGCGTCAAGCTGCAACATTTCTCATGATTTGGACTGTGTTTTGGTACAATTGTCCCACACTATGGCGGCATAGTCGAAATGAGGGAGTATAAATGACTGGTACATTGTTTTAAGTGTTTTTCTACTAAGTTTATATTTATAGCTTTTGAGGCACGAGACCAACATAGTTACAGTATTCATTATGTTTTTATATGCTCATCCCATTTGCAATTGTCCTGAAGAATTATACCTAAGTGTTTGTGCATGCTTTTATTTTGAAGGCAAGTTGAATCAAATGAGAGTGGTAGGATCATGTTATTGTTGCGAGAAAAAATTAACAGTTCTGTTTTGTCTGAATTAAAACTAGCTTTCCAGCACTTGGCTAAGAATCTATTTTTTCTAAATCGAAATTAAGTGTTTCGGCACGAATGGTTGGATCGTTTAGACATGCTAGTATTGTCAGCGAAAAGTCTTATATCAGATTCTATATTGTTCACAATATCATTTATATAAATCAGAAATAATAGTGGACCTAAGACTGATCCCTGAGGAACACAGGCACTTGTTGATGTATTACCTTTTATAACTACTGCTTGGGTACGATTTAAAAGATAGTCAGTAAACCAGTCTAATGATTTACTACGTATACCATATGCTTTCATCTTGTGTAGAAGCTCCTTGTGCCAGACACGGTCCAACACTTTTGATATGTCAAAATACACTGCTTGTGTTGTAATTCCACAATCAAATGAGGAACAAAGACTGTTATATATACAGAGTAACTGGTTCACAGTGGAGTCTCCAGGAGTAAAACCTGATTGGAATGGAGAAAGACTGTGGTTAGATGATAGGAACTGATAGACTTTTGAGTGAATACATTTTTCAAAAAACTTCCCTACACAACTTAACAATGAAATTGGTCTATAGTTGTTACATAGTTCTTTTGATGCTTTTTATGAATAGGATTTACTAAAGCTGTTTTTCAAAGTTTTGGGAACCTTCATTCGTTTAGACTTCTATTAAAGAGATTAGTAAGCAGATTTAGAATAGATGGTAGAGATGATTTTAAGAGTTTATTGTTAACTAAATCTAATCCTACTGCTTTATTCGTATCCAGGTTAAGAATGACATTTTCAACTTAAGAAGGGATCATCGTCATCATTTTGCAGAGTAGACTGGGAAATAAAAAAGCTCTTGAAAATATTTGCCTTGTCCCTACTTGAATAGAACACGTGTTGTTATACAAAATAGGAGGGATTTCGTAGGCATCTATTCCTTTCTTCTTTAAAAACAGTTTCACTAGCTTCCACCACTCCTTTTGTCCAAACTTGGACCGACTGGAAACCTTGACTTCTAGTTCTGTGGTGTATTCTAGCTGTCTTTTTCTTTGCACACAATTCACATAGTTTCGAAACTGACGGAAACGAAGCCAGTTTTCAGGTGTGTTAGTTAATTTAGCTGTTCTGTGAATAACCTTACGTTCGGCAATTAACATTCTAATCTCATCTGTCATCCAGGGTACATCATTCGGACGAACAGTAACAGTTTTAACTGGCATACATAATTTAGCTTTTTCCATGAGAACCTTTGAAAACATCTCAGCACTTTCATCTAGAGTTTCAGCATACATAACATCATCCCAATTCACTTCCAACAACAGATGGCAAAATCTAGTTTTATCTAGTTTGTTGTAGTTAAATATTATTCGTTTTAACGGCTGTTTTTTGGTAATGGTATTTTTGACAGTGGAACAAGGAACACTGTGGTCGCTACAGATAGCTGGCAGAACTTCAACTGAGTGTACTAGGTTCTGAATAGGTTGTGTACTCTGTGTGTGTTGTGTGTTGTGTGTGTGTGTGTTGGTGGATGGATGGGTGGGTGTTTGTTGTTGCGGTGTGTGTGTGTGTGCTTGCGTGTATGTTTGTATGCGTGTGTGTATGCGTGCATGCGCGCGGGTGTGTGTGTATGTGTGTGCGCGCATGCGCCTGCTCAAGTGTGTGGAACATGAGTGCTTGAGCATGTACATAAGTGTGCTGTGTGTGTGGGGGGGGGGGGGGGGAGGTGGGGAGTGTATATCCTGTTGAGACAGTTATTTTTAAACAGGCTTCAGCAGACAAGTGATTATTTCGTCGTTGTGTTGTTGTTCTCATTTATCGTACTTCGTTATTTCATCAAGGTTGGTTTGGCTGTGTATTGGTGAGTCTGGTTTAGTTATCTATAGTGTGTGTGTGTGTGTCAAGTCAAGTCAAGTCAAAATTTTATTTCCAGATGGTACATTGAATAAGCAATGCATTTGCTTTTTTTCATCAAGCCATCTATCTAAGAACAAATTTCTTAATGATTGTGTGTGTGTGTGTGTGTGTGTGTGTGTGTGTGTGTGTGTGTGGTGTGTGTGTGTGTGTGTGTGTGTGTGTGTGTGTGTGTGTGCAGTGTTTTCGCGATAAAGACTGTCTTTATATAAATCGCTGTATTACATAAACTTTTTTTTAATACATGTGATTTGTAAAAACGAGAGAAGACACCATACAACACAGAATCTACAATGTCTACAAGATTCTCACTTCACTTCACTTCACTTCCCTTCACTCCACTTCACTTCACTTCACTTCCCCATCTCACACCATTCTCCATTGTTTCCCTGGTATGACAGTCATCGTCATTGTATCTAGTTCTCATTTATAGTGTTTGATTATAATAATCATTTTTGAATGTTCATTTTTGGTGTGTTTAAAAATGTTGATAATAATTGTTTGCAGGTTTGTTTGTTTGGGGGATTTTTTGTGGGTTTTTTTTGGGGGGGAGGGGGGTGGGGGTGGTGGTTGTTGGGTTTGTTTGTTTTTTGTTGTTGTTTGGTTGGGTTTTTTTTTTTAGAGCATGGTGTAAACAAGCCTGGAGCTTATACATTTACTCTCGATAAACAGTTCGAGTTCGAGTTCATCTATCCCGTAGTCTTGTGGATCTTTAGGGCAGCCCTGAAGAGTGTGCAACCAGCTTCTTCCACTTCCCGCGGTTCTCAGCTCTCCGAAGCAAATCGTTCCACTCAAGGCCAGTCACACTGTGATGTTGTCTTCCTATAGTTTTCAGGTAGTCAGAAAGCAACTATTGTTATCTGTCATGTGATAGGAAAATGAATGGCTGCGCTGCCGTTAAGCGCCTGACAAGTCAGGCCCAGTACATCCGATATCGGCGTGAGAGAGAACTGTTATGTTTTAAGACTTTCTGCATGAAAAGGCAGGAGAACAGACCAAGAAGGCAGAAAATAGGCAAGAGAAGGAGGAGGAGGAGACAGAAAGAGAAGAAACAAAGCAAAAACAAGAGGGATAGAAAAGAGGGAATTCCTCAGCGCAGAATTTGCAGGAGGTGGGGAATGCTATTCATACTGACAGGCCCCCGGCATTCCCACTGGGGCAATCTTTGTTTCATGATCTGAACTGGAACTTGCCTTTTTCCCAGAAAGACTTAAAAGATCACGATTCTCTCCCATGCCTAAGACGGATGTGCTGGGCCTGACTCGTCAGGCGCTTAACGGCAGCGTAACACATTTTTTTTTATCATAGAAAAGACAACATTTTGCTGTCTGAGGGTTAGGCTAAGAAGAAGTAGTACGTAACAAAAATGTAATGAAAGAAAGGACAACTGTCAAGTTAGCGTAGTGGTGATCTCATAGTTTCATAATTATATGGACCTCGTCTCCATGAGTTCTGGTCCCTTAGATTAACGTCATCAACATCAGGTTTTGCTTTAATGTGCCTTTCCTGAGATTCTCAAACAAATGAAAAGGACATAATCATGTATGAGTCTCACACACCTCTCTTTTTTCTTCTGTATGTGGTTTGGTGTCCTTCATATCCCATCATTATCATTCCTTGTCTTTCTGTTTTTCCCCCCTTAGAAATGTCCACGAACAAGAGCGCGGGTCCCCAAACTCTCCCTAAACCCCCGCTAACCGGAGTAAGGCCAAGCAACAACAATGGCGGCACCACCCCCACAGACAGAGGAACAAGAACAGACAACGAACAAGGAAACCACGATACCACAGCAGCGTCAGACAGAAGAGGAGAAGGAGACAGAGGAGCAGGAAGAGGAGGAGCAGCAGGAAGAGGAGGAGCAGGAAGAGGAGAAGGAGAAGGAGGAACAGGAGGAATAGGAAGAGGAGGAGTAGCAGCAACAGCAGCACGAGCAGGAGCAACAGGAGGAGGAGAAGTAAGAGGAGGAGCAGGACCAGGAAGAGGAGGAGGAGAAGGAGGAGCAGGAAGAGGAGGAGTAGCAGCAACAGCAGCAGGAGCAGGAGCAACAGGAAGAGGAGGAGGAGAAGTAAGAGGATCAGCAAGAGGAGGAGCAGGACCAGGAAGAGGAGGAGGAGCAGGAAGAGGAGGAGTAGCAGCAACAGCAGCAGGAGCAACAGGAGGAGGAGAAAGAGGAGAAGCAAGAAGAGGAGGAGGAGGAGAGCAAGAGGAGAAGGAGGAGGAGAAGCAAGAGGAGGAGGAGGAGGAGAAGCAAGAGGAGGAGGAGGAGGAGAAGCAAGAGGAGGAGGAGGAGGAGGAGAAGCAAGAGGAGGGGCAGGAGTGGCAGCAGGACAAACAGCGAGAGGAGGAAGGAGAGGAGAAGCCATCCAAAGACTGGCCCAAGACCTGGACCTGGAGAGCAAGCTGAGGGAGAGGAGGCAGCACAAGCGCCACAGGACACGATGGTCCATCCCGCTGTCCTTGCAAGAGGCCATGGACAAGGTGCCCATGGTCATCCGGCTGGAGGAAGGTCACAGGGGTCAGCGGGAAGAGCTGTCCCTGTCCGCTGGGGACACCATGGCCATGGAGGGCTTCCTCCTGCACCGCGGGGGCCGAGTGGTCATGACTTACCATGTGGTCAGTGCCTTGTGTTGTGGTGTTGTAGCGTGTGTGGTGGGGATGGGGGGGGGGGGGGGGGTGTTGTAGTGTGTGTGTAGGGGGGGGGGGGTGTTGTAGTGTGTGTGTGTGTGTGGGGGGGGGAGGGTGTTGTAGTGTGTGTGTGTGGTGTGTGTGTGTGGGGTGTGTTGTAGTGTGTTGTAGTGTATTGTAGTGTATTGTAGTGTGTTGTAGTGTGTTGTAGTGTGTTGTAGTGTGTTGTAGTGTGTGTGGTAGTGTGTGTGTGTGTGTGTGGTGGGGGGGGGGGTGTTGTAGTGTGTGTGTAGGGGGGTGGGTGGGGGTGTTGTAGTGTGTGTGTGTGTGTGTGGTGGGGGGGGGGGGTGTTGTAGTGTGTTGTAGTGTATTGTAGTGTATTGTAGTGTGTTGTAGTGTGTTGTAGTGTGTTGTAGTGTGTTGTAGTGTATTGTAGTGTAATGTAGTGTGTTGTAGTGTGTTGTAGTGTGTTGTAGTGTACTGTAGTGTGTTGTAGTGTGTTGTAGTGTAATGTAGTGTGTTGTAGTGTGTTGTAGTGTGTTGTAGTGTGCTGTAGTGTGTTGTAGTGTGTTGTAGTGTGTTGTTGTGTGTTGTAGTGTGTTGTAGTGTGTTGTAGTGTGCTGTAGTGTGCTGTAGTGTTTTGTAGTGTGTTGTAGTGTGTTGTAGTGTATTGTTAGTGTGTTGTAGTGTGTTGTAGTGTGTTGTAGTGTGCTGTAGTGTGCTGTAGTGTATTGTAGTGTATTGTAGTGTGTTGTAGTGTGTTGTAGTGTGCTGTAGTGTGCTGTAGTGTGTTGCAGTGTGTTGTAGTGTGTTGTAGTGTGTTGTAGTGTGCTGTAGTGTGCTGTAGTGTGTTGTAGTGTATTGTAGTGTTTTGTAGTGTGTTGTAGTGTGTTGTAGTGTGCTGTAGTGTGCTGTAGTGTGTTGTAGTGTGTTGTAGTGTATTGTAGTGTGTTGTAGTGTGTTGTAGTGTGCTGTAGTGTGCTGTAGTGTGTTGTAGTGTGTTGTAGTGTATTGTAGTGTGTTGTAGTGTATTGTAGTGTGTTGTAGTGTGTTGTAGTGTGTTGTAGTGTAATGTAGTGTGTGTAGTGTGTTTGTAGTGTGCTGTAGTGTGTTGTAGTGTATTGTAGTGTGTTGTAGTGTGTTGTAGTGTATTGTAGTGTGTTGTAGTGTGTTGTAGTGTGTTGTAGTGTGTTTTGTAGTGTATTATATGTGTTGTAGTGGTTATTTGTAGTGTAATGTAGTGTGTTGTAGTGTGTTGTAGTGTGACTGTAGTGTGTTATAGTGTGTTGTAGTGTGTTGTAGTGTGTTGTAGTGTGTGTAGTGTGTGTTTAATGTGTTGTAGTGTATTGTAGTGTGTTGTAGTGTGTTGTAGTGTGTTGTAGTGTGCTGTAGTGTGTTGTAGTGTGTTGTAGTGTATTGTAGTGTGTTGTAGTGTGTTGTAGTGTGTTGTAGTGTGCTGTAGTGTGTTGTATTGTAGTGTGTTGTAGTGTGTTGTAGTGTGTTGTAGTGTGTTGTAGTGTATTGTAGTGTGTTATAGTGTGTTGTAGTGTGTGTGTAGTGTGTGTGTAGGGGGGGGGGGGGTGTTGAAGTGTGTGTGTTTGTGTGTGTTGTGGTGTGTGTGTGTGTGGGGGGGGGGTGGGGGTTTGTGTGTGTGTGGGGGGGGTGTTGTTGTGGTGTGTGTGTGGGGGGTGTGGGTGTGTGTGTGTGTGTGTGTGTGTGTGTTGGTGTGTGTGTGTGTGTGTGGGGGGGGTGGGGTGTGTGTGTAGTGTGTGTGTGTGTGCGTGGACGTGTGTGTGTGTTGTGGTGTGTGTGTGTTGTGGTGTATGTGTGTGTGTGTGTGTGGTGTGTTGTGTTGTGTGTGTGTTGTGGTGTGTGTTTGTTTGTGTGTGTTGTAGTATGTGTGTGTGTGTTTGTGTGTGTGTGTGTGTTTGTTTATTTGTGTGTGTTGTAGTGTGTGTGGGTGTATGTGGATGTGTGTGTGTTGTAGTGTGTGTGTTGTAGTTGTGTGTGTGTGTGTGTGTGTGTGTGTTTGTTCGATTGTCCTCGATTTTACGTCTGTTCACTCTCAGTGATATTAGTAGTGTGTGTTGTGTGTGTTGTGTGTGTGTGTGTGTGTGTGTGTGTGTGCTTGTGTGTGTGTGTGTGTGTGTGTGTGTGTGTGTGTGTGTGGGTGTGAATGTATGTGGGTGGGTGGGGGTGGGGTTGTGGTTGGGTTGGTGTGGCTGTAGGGGTGAGGGGAGTTGTGGTGTGTGTGTTGAGTGGGTTTGTGAGTGGGTGGGGTTGTGGTTGGGTGGGTGTGGTGGGGGTGGGGGTTTGGTGTGTTTGGTGGATTGTGGTGGGGTATGGTTGTTTGAGTGTGTGTATGTGGGGTGGGGTGGGGTTTTTGGGGAAGTGTGTGTGTGGATTGTGTGTGTGGGGTGTTGTAGTGGTGTGTGTGTGTGTGTGTGTTGTATTGTGTGTATGTGTTTGTTGCGCGCACGTGCGTTTATCTGTGTATCTGTGTGTGTTGTGTGTATGTGTGTGATAAGTGAGAGACAGGAGGCAGGAGAAGGCAGTGAAGAGACAAGGAGCGAGAGGAGGAGAAAAAAAGAGAGAGAAACGATAAGATGATACAAAAAAGAACAAAGCCAAACATAATCATCTAATGTAGAGGCAAGAATAAAAGGAAAAGTGGAAACCCCCTCCCTCCAACCCCAAAAAGAAAAAAAGGGAAAAGAATTAAAAAAAAAGGGAACAAGAAATCCGAAATAATAATTGATGAAATAGAAAAACACCAACAAAACACACACCCAACACACACACACCACACAAACACACACACATACAACACAAAACATATACAACACACAGATAGCGAGAGAGAGTGAGAGAAAGAGAGAGAGCGAGAACAGAGGAAGATGAGAGATACGAGAGAGAGAAGAGATAGAGGAGAAGAGGGAAGAAAGAGCGACAGACGATGACAGAGAGAGAGAAAAGAAGAGGAGAGGCAGACAATTCAGCAGATAGGCAGGCAGACAGAGACAGATAGAATGGAAGAATAATGAATGAATGAAAGAAGAATGTATGGACGAATAAATGAATATAAAATGTATTTTTGAGGGTTACGATAAGTTTACATTTTTTTTTAACCCTTGCAAATGAAGGTCAAAAAAATCAAACAAAGAAGAAGGGGGTCAGTAACTTTGATGTAACAAACAGATTAATATATACATTCGCCGAAAGACAAAATCCTAAACATTAATTTACTAGCTATATATCTATTAAATTATTTTTAAGTAAATAGATTGCTTTGGGGAACAGTAAAGAGATGCAGAGCTTGAGAGAAAGAAAGAAGGGAAGAAAGGAGAGAGAGAGAGGAGAAGAGAAGAGAGAAGAAGAGAGATAAGGAGAGAAGAAAGAAGAGAGAGAGAGAGGAATGACACTGAACAATGAACATGCTGGAAATGATTTAATTTGCCCAGTGGCCAAATAATTTGTTGGGGGAAGAAACAAGGGGATTAAATTGAAGGCAAGACAAAAAAAGATTTAGGACTCTTAGAGGGAGGAAAGAGAGGGAGGAGAGAGGGGAGGAGGAGAGGATGAGAGGAAGAGAGTTGAGAGAGAGAGGAGAGAGGGGGAGAGGAGACGGGGGAGGAAGAGAGATGAGAGGAGGAGGAGAGAGGAGAGAGAGAAAGAATGAACTCGAACTCGAAACTCTCGAACTCGAATTTTTTTAATGAGGGTAATTGGATAAGCCAGAGGCTTCTTTAACCAGGCCCTCAAGGGGAAAAAGTGAAACAAACATGAATAAACCAATTGATCAATAAACAAGATAATGTCAAAAAGCAAAGAAATTGAATCATTCAAAGCCTTCAATTTTTGACTGAAGTCATGAAATCAATGAAAAAACACAGAAGTAAACCAATTAAATGAATTAGACAAAACCAATTAAACATGACAAACCCCCCTCCTTGGACACCCCCCTCCTTAAACAGAAACCCCGTCCCAAAAATCAACATACACCAACACACAAACACACACACACGCACGCACGCGCGCACGCACGCACGCAGGGCACGCACCACACACACACACCACACACACACACACACACACCCCACACACCACACACTACGCGTACATATGCAGGACACGCAATACACGTGCGGCTTGACAAATCACACAAATCGTCCGGGATCCCACATGTACACTACCTCACATATTATAACACCCTTTTATGTCATAATCATCAAAATACCATAACCACACATTACCGTAAAAACCCAAAAACAATGAACATTATTTGAAGCCGAGAGAAAAAACAACCCACAGAGCATCAAGACAACCCTTCCCCCCCACAACAAAAGTCACACACACACAAAACCACACACACACACACACACACACACACACACCCCACACACACACACACACACACACCACACACACACACACACACAGAACAAAAACACAAAAACACTCACACGCCCTTTACACACAAAACATTCACACACACATACACACATTTGCGCACGTTTTTGCACGCACACACACTCAAACCACCGGAGTTCAACAAGCACGCTCACCCAATGCATATTACAGAAATTTAAACAAGTGGTGTGGTCCCGCTTTTTGAAAGATGATAGGCTACTTTTCTCTTTTATAAGACTGGGATTTCGTTCCAAAATTTGCTACCAGAATAAACAAAGGGATGACATAAAAGATTGGTTCTTGGCGAGGAGAAACAAACACTGCTATTGTTACGAACAGTTTTACAGGGAACCTCTGACAAAGATAATGATGGGCTAGTTTATTATAATTTTATACATAAATACACCTTTATTAAAGAGAAATGTAAACTAAAAGAAAGAATGTTAAAACTCTTTGTAGCTATTAGTTTCTAAGGAATTTAGTTTCAAGCGAATTAACTTTGGAGAGAACGTTTATATACTCTCTCAAGTTGTCGTAACAGTTTTTACTTCCCAAATCCAGCATGTAGATGCATATCAAGATCAGGTTTATGTAAGCGTAGAGAAGAATAGTTTTCGTGTATGCTGATCAAGGAAATGTTTTATTCGGTTAATTTGGGAAATAGCTTCTTAGTTAATTTTTTGGAATATACTAAAAACATAAATCGGGCCATGACAGTTATTATCTATATGTAGAACCAAGTAGTTTTATGAGCTGACTTCTTCTAATACTTTATCGTAAATCTTTATTCCATTTAGTTTGGTTTTAAAGTTTTGGCGCTTTGTTTGTTGAAACAACCATGATTTTGATTTCGTGGATGGAGAGCCATGTGGTTGCACTCTGTCCTGCTGCTAGATTGTTTAATTTCTTTTTGCAAAAATTTTACCTACAGAGTTCACATCATGATCCCGCTGTATGTATGGTATTTGTCGTCGGCAACAAGGGGTTAAAAGTGGAAAAAAACATGGGAGGAAGTCATTGATATTATTGAAAAGAGGACTGGCCTAGCACGGAACCTTGAGGAATACCATACTTTACTGGCAAAAAGGGACGACATAATTGAATCTTGTAAACGCTTGTCTTTTTTTATAAAGAAAAGGAGTTATTAGTTTTAGTGAGTCTGCGATAATCTACATACCCAGTTTCTTTAAGGAGGTTGTGTAAATACAGTCAAATGCTTGGCAAAAGTCTACAAAAATTGCTCCAGTTAAGATTTTATTTTTAATATTTAAATGCCATTGCTCTATGAGATTGGTGAGTGCTTTTTATGACTGAATGATTTTCCCCTAAAGCCACTTTGTTAGGTTTGAAATAAGTTATGTTGTAAAGTTTTGACAGAAGATGTTGCTTTAGATGCTTTTCTAAAGGTTTAGATAAAGTAGATTAGAATCGAAATAGGTGCATAGTTGGAAAAGGGTCATTTGGATTCTCCAGATTTAAAAAACGGGTTTATAACTTTGGCATCTTTAAAATTTGAGGGTTAGCAACTTTTTTCAATACAGAGTTATAGATATATGTAGATGTTCAGAGATTACTTGCGCGGAAATCTTCAAAATTTTGCTTGTCTAAATTATCTAAACCAGGGAGCTTGTTTGCTTAATGAACACAATTCTTATGCACTTCATGCACACCTATATTTTGAAGGACAGTTTAGACTTAATTGACTTGGATTTTACAAAATCCTGTATAAAAGAGGTAAGTCTTTTGAATTCTGAGCGGTCAATGTTTTACAATTTTTTCTGCAATAGAAACAAAAGGGTTTATTGATCTTTTCTGCAGATGAACCATACCTGATGAAGCACATGGTGATGATGATTTACCGGCTAACTGTTTAAATTGTTTTTCCATAGGGGACTTTGTGCCCTTCTTAGATGATATTAACTCACTAAAATTATTTCTTTTTGCAATTCGTTTCATAAATGTCACTTTATTACGTTGCTCCTTAACTTTTCATCTTTTCCTGTTTTTTAATAAGTTATCTCGGACAGTTTATAGCTTCAGTGAGTTCATCCGTTAACCAGGGTAGTTTAATCTCTAGCTTTTACATGTTTGATTCTAAGAGGGGCTTGACATCAAGATTGACAAAAAGATACTAAAACCAAAAATTTCAAGTGCTTTGTTTGGGTCAGTAAAACTGATAAACATTAGAAAAAAATTTGCTTTACATAAGTCGAAAAAAAAAATTTCTGCCCTTTAAACGTTCTTTTAGCTGCGAAAAGAAATGTATTTGTGTTTGCATTTGGGTATTTTAGCACCTTTTTTAGACCCTGTAATTTCAACAGGAAAGTGATCCCCTAAGACCATAGACAGGTACAGACAGTTCTACAATGTTAAGTGGAGTGGTTGTGTATATTTTATGGTAATTCAGTGTTTCAGAATGTAGTGTTTTTTCCTTGTGGGAGGTTTACTAATTGCGACAGATATACACCTCAAATATTTTTTCCCCTTTATCATTAGGCCTTAAGTAATTTAATATTTGAAATCACCGGTAAAATAAATTTTGTTGAATAGTTACAAGTCAGAAGAGAGAGGGGGAAGAGAGAGGGGAGAGGAGGGTGGAGAGAGAGGGAGGAGAGAGGAGAGAGAGGGACGAGAGAGAGAGAGATGAGAGAGGAGAGGAGAAAGGGGAGAAGAGGAGAGAGAGAGAGAGAGAGAGAGAGAGAGAGAGAGAGACGAGAGAGGAGGGAAGAGAGAGAGGGGGAGGAGAGGGGGGAGGAGGAGAGGGAAGAAGAGAGGGAGGGAGAGAGAGAAGGAGAGAGAGGGGAGATGGAGAGAGAAGAGAGAGGAAAAGAGAGAGAAGAGAGAGTGGGGAGATTGATTGGGAGAGAGAGAGAGAGGGGACAATGACAAGACAATGAAATGAAAAATTCTTTATTGAGGATAATGAAGACAAATGTGCTTTTTTAACCCGTCCCGGTTGGGATACTCTTATATAAATTAACAATACTTAAACAGTTCACAAAAAACAAGGGGAATACGAGGAGAGGAGAGGAGGAGAGAGGGAGAGAGAGAGAGGAGGAGAGGAAGAAGGGAAGAAGATGAGAGAGAGAAAGAAGGAGAGAGAGAGAGAGCCCGGTTTTGACACCAGTGAGTAGGGTTTTCTGTGTTGATGTGGGGCCTTAAAAACAAGAAAAACAAAACAAAAACAAAGAAAAACAGAAGAAAAGACGCGTGTGTTGAGTGGGGATTTATGTGGTCGCTAAAAAAGGGAGTGGGTGTAGAGGGGTGTTGTGGGTGTGGGTAATGTGGTGGTGTGGCTATGTGTTGTGTTTTTTGGTGTGTGTTGGTGTGTGTGTGTGTGGGGTGTTGTGTGTGGGGGAGTGTGTGTGTGTGTGTGTGTGTGTGTTGTTTTTAGAATATGAATCTTCGGTTACGCCAAAAACTTATGCAACACCATTCAACTCTGTCTTGTCTCGGGAATATTGTATATGTATGTATACACTGTGGGGGTGGCTGTGTGTGTGTGTTTGTGTTGTGTGTGTGTGTGTGTTGTTGTTGTGTCTGTGTGAATTCTCTGTGTGCCTCTGTGTGTGTGTGTCTCAGTATTTTATATATATATAGTATATATATATATATATATTATATATATTTTTATATATATTATATATATATAGATTGATAATATATATTTTTATTACGACTTTATTACAATGCGGTATTAGAAAAGAAAATAATAGAACATCAGCAACTGATATTTTGAATTGCTGTTTGTCATACGAATCTTATTGAACAATAGTACAAGTGTTCATGATAATGACATTGTAGAACTCGCCTTATGAATATCAGACTATTTATTTATTATTATTTTATTTATTTATTCTTTTATTTCGAGGATAATGGAATAAGTCAAGTCAAGTCAAGTCAACTCAAGTCAAAATTTTATTTCCAGATGGTACATTGAATAAGCAATGCATTTGCTTTTTTTCATCAAGCCATCTATCTAAGAACAAATTTCGTAATGATTATACTAAGTCACTACATTATAGCATCATTTACCATTAAATTTTAAACCCGTAAAAAGAAAAAAAAAAAAAAAAATTTGTTAAGGAAATACATTGAAAATACAAATTACCACATATACATATACACGCACAACAATACTCATTCACACCTGTGCGCGCTCACCCTCCACCCCACCCTTTAAATAAAAAATGTTTTAAGAATTAAAAAAAGAAAAGCATTTTAAAACGTCAGGACAAACAAATTACTTCACTTACTGTTTCATCCATTTTTCACGTTTATACTTTAGATATAAAAAAAGGGACAGGAAATAAAACGTTAGAAAATCTAGGCATTCGTCCCTTACTGATAATATTACCTTCATGACCTCCCTCCTCTCCTCCCCCACAAGCAAAGGGTTTTGCTTTTTTTTTGCGCTCATTTCTTTTCAAATAGCGCTTTTTAAAAATGACATAAATTACACAATAAACTATCCAAGCAAAGAGAAGTCAAATAAGATTACATAATGATTATTATAATTTGAGATACAATTATAAACAATATCACCATCACCATGAGGGCAAAAAATATAACAAATGATCCCCATCACCATGAGACAACAACATAACGATGGGTAACAGAAAAGCATTGGAAAGGATGGGGGTGGGGAGGAAGTTAAGGGGGGAAGGGGGAAATACACCTTCAATCAATAGGAAATAATTTAATTTAAAAACCCCAAATTTTTTCAAACAAGTAGAAAACCCCCATCGATACATAATTCAAAAGCCCTAATCAACTGGACTATCAAAACTAAAACAATATCAAACTAAAACAGTATCGCTTATAAAAATACTAATAATTCATCTCTAACTGCAATTAAAATAGCATATGTGCTCTTTTACATCGAGTCCCGTTGTGGGGATGCAGTTTTATAAATGTTGTCATCCGTTCCAACCGGTACACAATGGCCTATTTCCGAAAAGCGGAAGGGTTTTCACGTGTGTGCAAGTGTTTTTGCGTTACTTTGCACAGGGATTCGGTTTATAGTCTCACCAGAAGGACTTTTGGGGGGAGTTTGGGTCGGCACTGATGTTACTCTTGAGGAAAATCTCTTGAACGAGATTCGAACCGGGTCAATAGATCACGAGTGCAATGCGCATCCCTCTAACCACTAGGTTGTCCCGTCCACTCATGTTTGTGTGTGTGTGTGTGTGTGTGTTTGTGTGTGTGTGTGTGT
>CM054150.1:51656695-51674195 GCA_028751875.1 Rapana venosa | reverse complement strand
CTGGGAGCAAAGGCTGGTTGTGAGGTTTCGGGCGATGGTTTTCTATCTGATTCTCTTTATGTGTTGGGTTGTTTATGTGGCTCGTCCGCAGTGCAGCCAGTGAGCGTCCTCAGTAAACCATCACCATTGGCCAGGGCGTTGAGACAAGGAAGAACAGAAGCCTTCCTGTTTTGAATATGACTATGTATGGTTGCACAGTTTTCATCTGAGATTGAAAAATCTTACGAGATGACCTCCCCCCCCCCTCCACCCCTCCCCCCCTAAATATGGCCCATGTGGTCGGCAGAGCTATAAACAACAGGTTTGGGTTGGATTGTGTGTTGGGAGGAGGTGGGGGAGGTGGGAGGGGGAGATGAAGAGAGAGAGAGAGAGAGAGAGAGAGAGAGAGAGAGAGAGAGAGAGACAGACAGACAGACAGACAGACAGACAGACAGACAGACAGACAGAAAGACAGAGACAAGCATGTGTATGTGTGGCGCAAGTGCATGTGTGTGTGTGTATGTGCGTGCGTGCGCTCGCGCGCGTGAGTGCGTGTATGTGTGCTTTTTCGTGTGTATGTGTGTGTGCGCGTCAGTGTGTATGAGTGTGTGTGTGTGTGTGTGTGTGTGAAAAGATAGAGAGTTATGTATGTATGTATTTACGTGTATATATCTATATATCTATATCTATATTTATCTCTCTCTCTATATATATCTATATCTATATATCTATCTATCTATCTATAAATATATATATATATATATATATATATATATAAATGTTTGAGAGAAAGATGCGTGTGTGTGTTTGTGTATGTGCGCGTGTGTGTGTGTGTGTGTGCGCACGCGCGTGCGCTCATTCGCGTTCGTGCATGTTTGCGTTGATTCGTAGTATTTTCAAAAGACACCAGCGATGCTACTGTATTCTGAGAGTTCATATTAATCAACCTCAATTTTTGCAAAGGATGCAGACTGAAGGACTTCAAGAGAGGCATTTTCCGCTTTTGTAGGGGAAAAGCACTTGACAGAGTTACACAAGTGGCTACCTCCAGACTGCAGACTCCACTCTCCCCAAAAGTCCTTCGGATGAGACTATAAACCGAGGCCCCGTGTGCGAACGCACGCAGAACATCTTGCGCGCACGTAAAACCCTGTTCCGCTTTTCGTAAGAGTAGGCCATTGTGTGCCGGTGGGAACAGATGACAAAATTGACAAAACCGCATACACACGGGGACTGGATGTAAAAAAGCACATAAGTGCTTATTCCATTATCCTCGATATAAAGAATAAAATGAAAAAAAAAAATTTAAAAAACCCCAAAAAACCTTGGTCGTGTCTCAGATAGGCTTCGTTTCAGTTGAACGAGAATTAATGACGCTATTGAAAAGTGTGTGGTCGCCCATGTCCTTTACTTTCAACAGAATCTCGCGTTCAAGAATAGGAAACTTTAGGCCATACAATTTCATATAGGAAGTCAAGTATTCTTTTATTATGAATTCTATAGGTTAGCTGGCTTAATTTGGCAATTGGTTTTGTTTGTTTGCTTGTTTGTTTGTTTTGATAATGCTTCTACTACTACTCCTACTCCTGCTGCTACTCCTCCTACTTCTCTTACTCCTCTACTCCTACTACTACTTCTACTACACCTGCTAATCCTCCTCCTTCTCCTCCTCCTCCTCCTACTACTACTACTCCCCCTCCTCCACCTCCTCCTCCTCCATTTCCTCCTCCTCCCATTACCACTACTACTACGTCTACTCATCCTCCTCCCTCTTCCTCCACCTCCTACTACTACACCTACTACTACCCTTGCCACTCCTACCCCTTCTATTACTATTCTCCCTCCTCCTCCTCCTCCTACTACTCCTGCTCTTCCTCCTCCTCCTCCTCCTCCTCCTCCTACTACTACTACTACTACTACTGCTCTTCCTCCTCCTACTCCTGCTACTACCACCACCTCCACCACCACCACCACTACACAACCACTACCACCACCACTACACCACCACCACTACCACCACCACCACTACACCACCACCACTACCACCACGCCCACCACCACTACACCACCACCACTACCACCACCACCACCCCCACCCCCACCACCCCAACTACCACCACTACCACCACCACCACTACACCACCACCACTACCACGACCACCACTACACCACCACCACTACCACCACGCCCACCACCACTACACCACCACCACTACCACCACCACCACTACCACCACCACCACTACACCACCACCACTACCACCACCACCACTACCACCACCACCACTACACCACCACCACTACCACCACCACCACTACCACCACCACCACTACACCACCACCACTACCACCACGCCCACCACCACTACACCACCACCACTACCACCACCACCACCCCCACCCCCACCACCCCAACTACCACCACTACCACCACCACCACTACACCACCCCCACTACCACCACGCCCACCACCACTACACCACCACCACTACCACCACCACCACCCCCACCACCCCAACTACCACCACTACCACCACCCTCACTAACACCACCACCACCACCACCACCACCACCACCACCACCTACACCACCACCACCACCACCACCACCACCACCACCACCACCACACCACCACCACCACTCACTAACCACCACCTGTGTCAGTCATGACATTGGCGTGTCACTGCTGCTGTTGGGCAGGCGACAACAGCTACATCAACGTCAGTAGCATCACCACCACCCCCCACCACCCCCCCCACCACCCCACCACCACCACCACCACCCAGCCGTCGCTCCTCTGAAGGGGAAGGAGTCATGGACTTTGCCGACGACACGACGACCTCCCCCTCCCCCTCCTTCCCTGTCCAGAGCCTCATCCCCGGGCGATTCTGCTCCTCCTCCTCCTCCTCCTCCTCCCTCCCCTCCTGGCGGAGTGAGGGAAGGGGAGGGGGAAGGGGGAGGAGAGAGGACACCTCCACAACCACCACTCACCCCCGAAAGGCCACGGCCCCGCCCCTACCTCCTTCTTCCTCTTCTATCATCCTTCAGTCATTTTCTTCGTTCGGGAGTTTTCGTGCGTGCTTTTTAGGTGTGGATGTGTGCTGTGCTGTTTTTAGGTGTGGGCCGGGTCGTTTTAGTGCGAGGACGATTTTAGGTGTGGTGTGGTTTTTTAGGTGCTGTGGTTTTAGTTGTGGTTTTCGTAATGCGTGGTTTACTCGTAGTTGTTTTAGTTCTGGTATGTCGCTTTTAGGTGTGGTGTGTGTGGTGTTTTTACGTGTGCATGCTGGTTTTTTCAGTGTGCTGGTTTTCAGGTGTAGTCGGGCTTTTAGCAGTGTGGTGTTTTAGGTGTGGTGTGGTCGGGCGTTTTTAGGTGTGGTGTGGTGTGTTTTTTACGTCGGTGCCGTGTGGCTTTACGGCGGTGGGGTCGTTTTAACGGTGTGGCTGTGGCTCTTTTACGGTGTGTGGGTGTTTTAGTTGAGAGTGTTTTAGTGAACACGGGGGCCGTTTTAGGGTGTCGGCTTTTTAGGTCGTTGGTCTTTTTCACTGTGACAGTGGTTGGCGTTTACTAGGTGGGTGTCGGTGTATTTAGGGTGGGGGTGTTTTTCATGCGATGGAGTGCCTGGTAAGTGGAGGTGTTTTTAGGTGGGTGTAATTTAAGCGGGTGGTTTTTAGTGCAATAGTGCCCTTTTTAGGTGCTGTTAGTGTTTAGGTTGGTGGTTTTTCACGTAAGGGTGTGGCCCACCTTTAGTGGGTGTGGTGTTTTTAGGTGGGGCTGGTTTTTTACGGGTGTGGCGTGTTTTAGCTCACAGTGGGTGCTTTTCACGCGAGGCTGCTTTAAGGTGAGGTTTTTAGGTGGTGGTCTATTCAGCGCTGCGCCTGGTGTGTTTCAGCAGTGGCTTTGGGGTTTTAGGTGTGGTGTGTGGGTGTTTTTAGGTGTGTGGCTTCTAGTGTGGTTGTGTGTTTAGGTGTGGGGGGGGTGGTGTAGGGGGTGGAGGGGTGGGGGTTTTTAGGGGGTGGTGTTATTGTGTGTGTGTTTTTAGGTTGGTTTGTTTTGTTGGGTGGTGTTTTTGTGTGTGGGTTTTTAGGTTGGTTGTGGTGTGTGTGGTGGTGTTTTTAGTGTGGTGGTGTTGTTTTTAGGTGGTTGTGTGGGTTTAGGTGTGGTGTGGTTTTTTAGGTGTGGTGTGGTGTTTTTAGGTGGGTGGGTGTTTTTAGGTGTGAAGTGGTGTGGTGTTTTTAGGTGTGGTGTGGTGTTTTTAGTGTGGTGTGTGTGGTGTTTTTAGGTGTGGTGTGGTGTGGTGTTTTTAGTGTGAATGTGTGTTTTTTAGTGTGGTTGTGTTTTTAGGTGTGGTGTGCGTTTTAGTTGTGTGGTGTTTTTAGTGTGGTGTGGTGTGGGTTTTTAGGTGTGGTGTGGTGTGGTGTTTTAGGTGTGGTGCGTTGTGCGTTTTTAGGTGTGGTGGTGTGGTGTTTTTAGTGTGGTGCGTTGTGGTGTTTTAGGTGTGGTGTGGTGTGGTTTTTAGGTGTGTGTGGTGTTTTTAGGTGAGAGTGGTGTGGCGTTTTTAGGTGTGGTGTGGTGTGGTGTTTTTAGTGTGGTGTGGTGTTTTTAGCTGTGAAGTGGTGTGGCGTTTTTAGGTAGTGGTGTGGTGTTTTTAGTGTGGTGTGGTGGGTTTTTTTAGGTGTGGTGTGGGGTGGTGTTTTTAGGTGTGAAGGGGTGTGGTGTTTTTGGGTGTGGTGTGGTGTTTTTAGGTGTGGTGGGGGCGTTTTTTAGGTGTGGGGTTGGTGTTTTTAGTGTGGTGTGGGTGTGGGTTTTTTTAGGTTTGTGGGTGTGGGGTGTGGGGGTTTTTAGGTGTGGTGCGTTTGTGGCGTTTTTAGGTGTGTGGGTGTGGTGTTTTTAGGTGTGGTGCGTTGTGGTGTTTTAGGTGTGGTGTGGTGTGGTGTTTTTAGGTGTGGTGTGGTGTTTTTAGGTGAGAGGTGGTGTGGCGTTTTTAGGTGTGGTGTGGTGTGGTGTTTTTAGTGTGGTGTGGTGTTTTTAGCTGTGAAGTGGTGTGGCGTTTTTAGGTGTGGTGTGGTGTTTTAGTGGGTGTGGTGTGGTGTTTTTAGTGTGTGGGTGTGGGTGTTTTTAGGTGTGAAGTGGTGTGGTGTTTTTAGGTGTGGTGTGGTGTTTTTAGGTGGGTGGTTGTGGGTTTTTAGGTGTGGTGTGGTGTGGTGTTTTTAGGTGTGGTGCGTTGTGGTGTTTTTAGGTGTGGTGTGGTGTGGTGTTTTTAGGTGTGGTGTGGGTTTCTAGGTGTGGTGTGGTGTGGTGTTTTAGGTGTGGTGTGGTGTGGTGTTTTTAGGTGTGGTGTGGTGTTTTTAGGTGTGGTGTGTGTGTGGTTTTTTAGGTGTGGTGTGGTGTGGTGTTTTTAGGTGTGTGCGGTGTGGTGTTTTTAGGTGTGGTAGGTGTGGTTTTTTTTGGTGTGGTGGGGTGTGGTGTTTCTAGGTTGGTCGGTGTGGGTTTTTAGGTTGGTGTGGTGTTTTTGGTGTGGTGTGGTTTTAGGTGTGGTGGGGGTTTTTTTTGGTGTGGTGGGGTGTTTTTGGTGTGGTGTGATGTTTAGGTGGTGGAGGGAGTTAGGTGTGGGTTAGGGGGGAGGGGATTTGTGGTGGGTTTTAGTGGGGGAAGGGAGGTGTAGGTGTGTGTTTAGGTGGGGAGGGGGGGTGTAGGTGTGTTTTGGGTTTGGGGGGAGGGAAAGGTGTAGGTGTGTTTTTAGGTGGGGGGGAGGTTAGGTGTGGTGTTAGGTGGTAAAGGGAGGTGTTTAGGGGGGGAGGGGAGGTGTTTAGGTGGGGGAGAGGAGGTGTTTAGGTGGGGGGAGGGAAGGGGTGTAGGGGGTTTTTTGGGGGGGGAGGGGGGAGGGAGGTTGTTGGGTTGGCGGGGGAGGTGTTAAAGGGGGGGGAGGGGAGGTGTATGTGGTGTTTGGTGGGGGATGGGGAGTGTTTAGGTGGGGTGGGTGGGTGGTGTAGGTGTGGTGTTTAGGTGGGGTGGAGGGGAGGTGTTTAGGTGGTGGTGAAGGGAGGTGTAGGTGTGGTGTGGTGTTAGGTTGGTGGAGGGGGAAGGTGTGGGTGTGGTGTGGTGTGGTGTGGTGTAGCTTGGTGTTGGTGTTTGTGTGTTTTTGTGTGGTTAGTGTGTGTGTGGTGGGATTAGTTTTAGTGCGGCATGGTTTGGTTTAGGTGTGGTGTGATATGGTTTGGTTGTTTGGTGTGGTTTGGTGTGATGTGGGGTGGATGTTTGGTGTGAATGTTTAATGAAGTTTCTGTTAAGAGAGCGAGCATAGATGACAATGATGAATTACGACGATGGACGACGGATGTTTTAATGTGTTGCGATTAAAATTTTATTAATATATATTAATCTTATACATCTCCAAAAATTCTTTTAAAAATCTTCATTTCTCCAACTAAAATTTTAAAACTCTTAAAAAAAATCATCTACTAATATACGGAGGCCTTTTTTTAAAATGGTTTTGGAAAAAAATTTTTAAGATGGAAAACCCCCTATTTTTCAAAAATATCTTTACGACACCCTTTTTTATTACACCTATTTTAACCATGCATCCGTCTGCCCTTTTTTTATTTCCCCCCCCAAACCCCAAAAACCCCCCCACTTAACCACCAACCAAAAACCACCCCAAAACCAAACCCCCCCCCTACAACCAAACCACCACCCCCTCATAACCACCAACCCCCCCAACCCACCCTCATAACCCCACCACCCACCACCCCCCCACAAAACCCCCCACCCCACTACCCAAACCACCCCCCCTCCACCACCCACCCCACACCACCCTCACTAACCACCACCACCAACCCCACCACCACCCTCACTAACCACCACCACCACCACCCAACCACCACCACTAACCACACCACCACCACCACCAACCACCACCACCACCCTCACTAACCACCACCACCACTACACCACCCTCACTAACCACCACCACCCCCCACCCTCACAACCACAACCACCACCACCACACACCACCCTCACTAACCACCACCACCACCACCACCACTCACTAACCACCACCACCCCCCTACACCACCCACTAACCACCACCACCACCACCACCACCTCACTAACCACCACCCCACCACCACCACCCTCACTAACCACACCACCACCACCCCCCACACTAACCACCACCACCCACCAACCACCACCACCACCACCTCACAAACCACCACCACCACTACACACCCTCACTAACCACCACCACCACCCTCACTAACACCACCACCCTCACCACCACCACCACCACCCTCACAACCTCACCAACCACCACACCACCACCACCACCACCACCCTCACTAACCACACCACCACCACACCACCACCACCCCACAACCACCACCCACAACCACCACCTCACATAACTCACCAGCGTCACCACCACCACACTCAACCCTCACTACACACCACCACCCCACCACCACCACCACCACCACCACCCACCACACCACCACCACCACCCCACCTCGCTCCTCACTGAAGGACAGCACCACCACGGACCCTCATATGCCACCACACACCCCACCCCCACCACCCTCACTATACCTCCACCTCACCCCAGCATCCTACCCACACCACCACCCCACCCTCCTCCCCATCCTGCGGTCAGTCATGATGAGTGACAGGCGTTGGGCAGGCGAAAAGACACCTCCACGTACAGTAGATCACCACCAAAGCCCACACGCCTCCCCACCACTCCTCTTCTTCCACCCCTCTTCCTCACCAGTCCGTCGCTCTTGTGGGGGGAGTTTGGTTTGCGTGAACTGTCGGTTTTTCTTAGGTGTGGTGTCCGGGCGATTCTGGTGTGTCCGGTCCTTGTTTTTCATGGTGGTTTTTTGAGGTGTAAGGGGAGGGGTTTTAAGGGGGGGAGTGGTGACACTATTACCTGTGAAAGGGGCGAAGGTTGGCCTCTTTTTTCTTTTCTGTGGTTCTTTTCAGGTCAGTTTGTTTCGTTCGGGGGTTTTTTGTGTGGTGTGGGTGTTTTTTAGGTGTGGTGTAGTGTGGTGTGGTGTGGTGTTTTTAGGTGTGGTGTGGTGTTTTTTTAGGTGGGGGTGATGATGGTGTGGTGTTTTTAGGTGTGTGGGGTGTGGTGTTTTAGTGTGGTGTGGTGTGGTGTTTTAGGTGTGGTGGGTGGTGTTTTTAGGTGTGGTGTGTGGTTTTTCAGGTGGGTGTGGCGTTTCTAGGTGTGGTGTGGTGTGGTGTTTTTAGGTGTGGTGTGGTGTTTTTAGGTGTGGTGTGGTGTGTTTTTTAGGTGTGGTGTGGTGTTTTTTAGGTGTGGTGTGGTGTGGTGTTTTTAGGTGTGGTGTGGTGTGGCGTTTTAGGTGTGGTGTGGTGTGGTGTGTTTTAGGTGTGGTGCGTTGTGGTGTTTTAGGTGTGAAGTGTGTGGTGTTTTTAGGTGTGAAGTGGTGTGGTGTTTTTAGGTGTGGTGTGGGGGTTTTTAGGTGTGGTGTGGTGTTTTTAGGTGTGGTGTGGTGTGGCGTTTTTAGGTGTGGTGTGGTGTGGTGTTTTTAGGTGTGGTGTGGTGTGGTGTTTTTAGGTGTGGTGTGGTGTGGTGTTTTTAGGTGTGGTGTGGCGTTTCTAGGTGTGGTGTGGTGTGGTGTTTAGGTGTGGTGTGGTGGTGGGTTTTTAGGTGTGGTGTGGTGTTTTTAGGTGTGGTGTGGTGTGGTGTTTTTAGGTGTGGTGTGTGTGGGTTTTTAGGTGTGGTGCGGTGTGAGTTTTTTAGGTTTGGTATGGTGTGGTGTTTTAGGTGTGGTGTGGTGTGGTGATTCTAGGTGTGGTGCGGTGTGGTGTTTTTAGGTGTGGCGTGGTGTGGTGTTTTAGGTGTGGTGTGGTGTTTTTAGGTGTGGTGGTGTTTAGGTGTGGTGTGGTGTTTTTAGGTGTGGTGTGGTGTTTTTAGGTGGGGTGTGGTGTTTTTAGGTGTGGTGTGGTGTGGTGTTTCTAGGTGTGGTGTGGTGAGGTGTTTTAGAGTGTGAGTGTGGAGTTTTTAGGTGTGGTGTGTGTTTACGTGTGTATGGTTTAGGTGTCGTGTGGTGTTTAGGTGTGGTGGGTGGTTTAGGTGTGGGTTTAGGCGTGGTGTTTAGGTGTGGTGGGTGTTTAGGTGTGGTGGGTGTTTAGGTGTGGTGTTAGGTGTGGTGTTTAGGCGGGGTTTAGGTGTGGTGTGGGTTTAGTGTGGTGTTTAGGCGGGTGTTTAGTGAGTGGTGTGGTGTTTAGGTGTGGTGTGGTGTTTATGGGGGTGTAGTGTTTAGGTGTGGTGTATAGGTGTGGTGTGGTGTTTAGGTGTGGTGAGGTGTATTAGGTGTGGTGTGGTGGTTAGAATGGAGGTGTTTTATGTGGTTGGTTTTATGTGGTGTTTAGGTGTAGTGTTTAGGTGTGTGTGTTTAGTGTGGTGTGGTGTTTAGGTGTGGTGTGTTGTTTAGGTGTGGTGTTTAGGTGTGGTGTGGTGTTTAGGTGTGTGTGGTGTTTAGTTGTGGTGTGGTGTTTAGGTGTGGTGTGGTGTTTAGGTGTGGCGTTTAGTTGTGGTGTGGTGTTTAGGTGTGGTGTTTAGGTGTGGTGTTTAGGTGTGGTGTTTAGGTGTGAAGTGGTGTTTAGGTGTGAAGTGGTGTTTAGGTGTGGTGTATAGGTGTGGTGTTTAGGATGGTGTTTAGGGTGGTGTTGGTGTTTTGGTGTGTGTTTAGGTGTGGTGTTTAGTGTGGTGTTTAGTGTGGTGTATAGGTGTGGTGTGGTGTTTAGTGTGGTGTTTAGGTGTGATGTTGTTTTAGTGTGGTGTGGGTTTAGGTGTGGTGTGGTGATGGTGTTTAGGTGTGGTGATGGTGTTTAAGTGTTGGTGGTTGGTGTTATAGGTGTGGTGTGCTGTTTATGTGTTAGTGGTTTTAATAGTGAGTGTGGTCATAGGTGTGGTGTGGTGTTTAGGTGGGTGTGGTGTTTAGGTGGGTGTTTAGGTATTGTGTGTGTTTAGGTGTAGCATGGTGTTTTTAAAAAAATGTATTCATTTTATTATTTTATATCGAGGATAATGGAATAAGCACTTATGTGCTTATTACATCCTGTCCCCGTATGTATGCGGCTGTGTAAATTCTGTCATCTGTTCCCACCGGCACACATTGGCCTACTCTTACGAAAAGCGGAGCAGGATTTAACGTGTGCGCAAGATGTTCTGCGTGCGTTTGCACACGGGGCCTCGGTTTATAGTCTCATTCGAAGGACTTTGGGGGAGAGTGGAGTCTGCACTGATGTTAACTCCAGGGGAAAATATCCCCTTGAACGGGAATCGAACCCGGGTCGTCAGATTGCGAGCGCTATGTTCTAACCACTAGGCTATCCCGTCCCCCTGTGTTTAGGTGTGGTGTGGGGTATGATGTGGTGTAGGTGTGGTGTGGTGTTTAGGTGGGGGAAGGGAGGTGTTTAGGTGGGGGAGGGGAGGTGTAGATATAGTGTGGTGTGGGTTTAGTGGGGGGAAGGGAGGTGTTTAGGTGGGGGGAGGGAGGTGTAGATATAGTGTGGGGTGGTGTTTAGGTGGGGGGAAGGGAGGTGTTTAGATGGGGAGGGGAGGTGTAGGTGTGGTGTGGTGTTTAGGTGTTGGAGGGGAGGTGTTTAGGTGGGGGGAGGTGAGGTGTTGGTGTGGTGTGGTGTTTAGGTGTTGGAGGGGAGGTGTTTAGGTGGGGGAGGGGAGGTGTAGGTGTGGTGTGGTGTAGGTGGTGGAGGGGAGGTGTTTAGGTTGGGGGAGGGGAGGTGTTTAGGTGGGGGAGGGGAGGTGTTTAGGTGGGGGAGGGGAAGTGTTGGTGTGGTGTGGTGTTTAGGTGGTGGAGGGGAGGTGTTTAGGTGGGGGGGAGGGGAGGTGTTTAGGTGGGGGGAGGGGAGGTGTTGGTGTGGTGTGGTGTTTAGGTGGTGGAGGGGAGGTGTTAGGTGGGGGAGGGGAGGTGTAGATATGGTGTGGTGTTGTGTTTAGGTGGGGTTAAGGGAGGTGTTTAGGTGGGGGAGGGGAGGTATTTAGGGGGAGGGGAGGTGTAGGTGTGGTGTGTAGGTGGTGGAGGGGAGGTGTTTAGTGGGGGAGGGAGGTGTAGGTGTGGTGTGTAGGTGGTGAGGGGAGGTGTTTAGGTGGGGGAGGGGAGGTGTAGGTGTGGTGTTAGGTGGGGAGGGGGAGGTGTTAGGTGGTGGAGGGGAGGTGTGGGTGTGGTGTTTAGGTGGTGGAGGGAGGTGTTTAGGTGGTGGAGGGAGGTGTAGGTGTGGTGTTTAGGTGGGCGAGGGGAGGTGTAAGTGTGGTGTTTAGGTGGTGGAGGGGAGGTGTTTAGGTGGTGGAGGGAGGTGTTTAGGTGGTGGAGGGGAGATGTTTAGGTGGTGGAGGGAGGTGTAGGTGTGGTGTTTGAGGTGGAGGAGTGGAGGTTTAGTGTGTGTTTTAGGTGGGGGGAGGGAGGTGTGGTGTTTAGGTGGGGGGAGGGAGGTGTAGTTGTGTTTTTTTAGGTGGGGGAGGTGAGGTGTAGGTGTGTGTTTTAGGTGGTGAAGGGAGGTGTTTAGGTGGGGGGAGGGGAGGTGTTTAGGTGGTGGGAGGGGAGGTGTTTAGGTTGGGGGAGGTGAGGTGTTTAGTGGGGGGAGGGGAGGTTTTAGGTGGGGGAGGGAGGTGTTTAGTGGGGGGAGGGAGGTGTTTGGTGGGGGAGGGGAGTGTAGGTGTGGTGTGGTAATTAGGTGGGGTGTAGTGAGTGTAGGTGTGGTGTGGTGATTAGGTGAGGAGGGGAGGTGTGTGTGGTGTGGTGTGTGGTGTGTGTGGTGTGGTTTGGTGTAGCATGGTGGATTTTGTGTGTTTTTGTGGTGTAGTGTGGTGTGATTTAGTTTAGTGCGGCATGGTTTGGTGTGGTGTGGTGTGATATGGTTTGGTGTGATGTGGTGTGGTATGGTTTGGTGTGAATGTTGATAATTAACTTTCTGATAAAGAGAGCGACGCCATAGATGACAATGATGACAATAACGACGACGATGACGACGACGACGACGATGATGATGATGACGATACATACATACATATATACGTACATACATATATACATACATACATACATACATACATACATACATACATACATACATACATATATACATACATACATACATACATACATACATACATATATACATACATTCATACATACATACAGGCAGACAGCCAGTGACTTAAAATGGTATACAAATAGGAAAATAAATACAGACAGATAGGCCTACCAACCTACCTACCTACCTACATACATACATACATACCTATCAATCTATCTAGTACTACCTACCTATCTATTGATCTACCTACATGAATCCATGCATCCTTGCATCCTTGCATACATCTATCCCCCAACCCATCCATCCCTCTCTCCATTCCATCCATTCATCCATCTCTTTACCACCATCCATCCCTCTCTCCATCCATCCATCCATCTCATTCCCAACCACCCATCCATTCCATCCATATGCACTCCTACCATCCATCATCGTCCATGCATGCATCCATCTATCCGTTCATCCTCCACCCACCCATCCATCCATTCACCTACCCACCCATCCTCCATCTATCTCTCCACCCTCCACCATACCACCGTCCATCCAACCATCTCCACCATCCATCCAATCCATCATCCACCCTTTCCCACTCTCCACCACCCCCCACCCACCACCCATCCATCCATCCATCCATCACTCCATCCACCCCCCACCCACCCATCCTCCATCCATCCTTCTTTCCCCTCCCACCAAAACCCACCCACCCACCATCCTCACCACACTACTGACCAGTTCCAGATCCTTCCCCATCCCCTCCTCCCACCCACCCAGCTCCTCCTTTCCGCTCACCCAGCCACCCCCACGTCCCCCACGACTGTCACCAGAAGACCGACCCTCCGCCTCCCTCCCAAGGACAGCCAAACCTTCTGCGGGGGAGGAATGGGAGGAGGGGACGGGGGAGGAGGAGACGGGGGAGGAGGAGACGGAGGAGGAGGAGGAGGAAGAGGGAGAGGGGGCAGAAGCGGGCTTTGGCATTCCCACTTTTGCCGAGTTGTTCAGTGGCTCCAGTTTTCAACTTAGTGAGTTGTTGTTGTTGTTGTTGTTGCTGGTGTTGTTGTAGTTGTTGTTGTTGTTGCTGGTGTTGTTGTTGTTGTTGCTGTTGTTGTTGGTGTGTGTTGTTGTTGGTTGTGGTGGTGGTGGTTTTGTTATTGTTGTTGTTGTTGTTGTTGTTGTTGTTGTTGTTGGTGGTGGTGGTGGTGGTGGTGGTGGTAAACGTTCCCCAGCTTAACACTCTGGGGGTCACCCAGAATGCGCACTCTGACTCAATCATCCCACCTAGGAATCACCGTGAGATTGAAACTGCACACGGAATGATAAGTTTGCGTGAATGACCGTTTTTTACGTAGGCTACCTCGCCACATAGGCAGCCATACTCCGACTTTAGAGGATTTTTCTTCTTTCTTAAAGGAGAGTGCAGGTTGTTATGTTAAGAGCTTGTCACGACTGAAGGCAATCTCAACACATTTTACAACATAGTGAATGAAGACGAAGTGTTTGCTGAAACCGGGATAGTCTTGATCATTTTGACAATGAAGAAATGAGTGAACAAGTGAATGTGGGGAAGGAAGGAAGGAGTCAAATAAAATACACGTAGATTAACAAGAGAACGAACATAAAGCCCAACCCCCCCAAAACCCACCCCCCCCCAAAAAAAAAAAACCAAGACAAGAGTAAACAAACAAACTGACGAGCAAAACGATTGATTGATAAAAGAATTAACAAACAAACAAACAAAATGAATGAATGAATGGATGGATGGATCAATCAATTAGTCATTCAGTGACAGAGAGACAGAGAGAGACAGAGAGAGAGACAGAGAGAGAGAGACAGAGAGAGAGACAGAGAGAGAGAGTTAAGTGAACGGCCCAATACTGTGCTGTATGTTTGTCCGTCGTGTTCGACGATGACCTCCAAAACAGCAGAGGAGGCAGCTGCTGTTTCGGAAATTGGGCAGAAATTTGATTATAGTGGAGATGCCTTGCCCGCAGTACATCCCCACTCTTTCGGCCAAGTGGGCATATGGACGGTCAGCGTTGGAGATGTTCTCCAAAGGCCAACTAGCCCCCAGGGCTGCAGCACATAAGGACTGTGCGAGTCAAGCCTCCTAGTCAGAGAGTCATAGTCGATCACTTGAGACTAAGCTGTAAAGTGGAATTCCATGAATGGGAAAGCCACTGGTCATACAGCCTCTCGCTTTGCTGTTGCCCCCAGCGTCAATGGTTTAATCAAGAACTGTGATAAAGCCCAGGCGCTGACGGCACTCGGCCCAATACATAAAATGATTATTACTGACTGACTGACTGACTTCTGTTGATGAACGGATGGATAGGCTTAAAAGGATGATGAATAACTGAATCATACATACAATACATGAACAGTACACAGACACAGACAAAAAAGACAGAAAAAAGACAGAAAGAAAGCAAAATAAACGGACAAAGATAACTATGAAAGAAAGAAAAGAAAACGAAAACGAAAGAGAGAAAGACAAGAAACAATCAAGAAAGAGGAAGAAAGAGAAAAGAAACGATTTTCCCTCAGTTGACACCTATCAAGACTTTTGAAAAATATAACATGCATACTAGATCTACATGACACGACATATTAAACATTATTATATTAGGTGGAGGGGGGGGGCAGGATAGCTTAGTGGTCAGAACATTGCGCTCGCAATCTGACGATCCGGGTTCGATTCCCGTTCAAGGGAATATTTTACCCTGGAGTTAACATCAGTGCAGACTCTAATCTCTCCAGAAGTCCTTCGGGTGAGACTATAATCCGACGCATGCAGATGGCCCTGGATAAAGTTTCCGCATGGGCTGACAAGTGGTGTGTGTCCATTAACCGGGACAAGACCACAGGCACCCTCTTTACGCTCTCATCAAAAGCAAGCCCTGGACGCCTCACCCTTGGCAACACGACCCTCAAGATGGAAGACCAACAGACATACCTTGGGGTCACATATGACAAGAAGCTGACCTGGAAACAACACATCACCCAGGCAGAAGGAAAAGCAAGGCGTAAGCTCAACATCATGCGCAAACTTGCAGGGACACAGTGGGGAGCCAATGAACACATCCTGAAATCAGTCTACCAGGGCACTGTACGACCCCATCTTGAGTACGGATCAAACTCTTGGATGACAGCTGCCAAGACACATCGGGACACCCTGGACAAGGTACAGAACCAAGCCTTGAGAATCATCACAGGCGCGATGAAATCCACCCCCATAGAGAAGATGGAGCAGGTGACTGGCATAGCTCCTCTCATCACCAGAAGGAAACAGAAGACGTTGCAACAGGCTACCAAGTACCAGTGCACCAAAGACCATCCAATGAGCACAAGACTGGAGAAGCTGTCCTCTGGAAGACTAAACCGCTCCAGTTTTGCAGTCGAAGCTCGTGCACTGCAGAGAGAGCACCAAGACAAACTGCCAGCAGTACAGCCCATCACCTTCTCCCTTGATGATCCTCCATGGCAAGAAAGGACAGGAAAAGTGACAGTCAGAATGACAGTTCCAGGAATCACGAAGAAAACTGAACAGGGCGACATTGTCAAAAGAACTCTAACGGCAGCCATGATAGAAGATCAATACCCTCACGAGGCATGGCTCCACGTCTACACAGACGGCTCTGCAACAGATGCCACCAGATGTGGAGGAGCTGGGGCCTACATCTGGTATCCCAGCAGAGAATGGGAGACTCGGTCAATAGCAGCCGGCGTCTACTGCACCAACTACAAGGCCGAAGTGGAAGCGATCATCCTTGCAGCAAACACCATCCGCAGCAGAGTGGATCACAACACCCAGGTCGTCTTTCTGACCGACGCTCTGTCTGTGCTGCAAGCCTTCAACAGCGGCCAGCTTCCACAACTAGAGATGGCACTACATAACATCCAGTGTCTTCGCACCGTGCTGCAGTGGATCCCCTCACACTGTGGCATCGAGGGCAATGAGCAAGCTGACAGAATGGCCAAGATAGGCGCCCGAGATGAACAGCCCGAAAACCCTGTCTGCCTTGCAGAGAGCAAGACCATCATTAAGGCTCTCTACAGGAAAACGCCACCACCAGACAGCTACCACAGCCTCACCAGACAAGACCAGGTGACCATCTTCCGATTAAGAACAGGCCACTGCAGGCTGAACCAACATCTGCACAGGAAAATGAAAGTGGTACCCTCCCCCATGTGCTCATGTGGGGAAGCTGAGCAAGACACTAGCCACATCCTGCAGGACTGCAGGGCCTTCAGGCAGCTGAGAGAGGAAATGTGGCCGAACCCATTACCCCTAGAAGGAAAACTGTACGGGCCGGTGGATGCCCTACAGACGACTGCTACATTCCTTAGGCGAACTGGTCTCTTAGTGTAAAACAAGGCATCGAAAAGAAGAAGAAGAAGACTATAATCCGAGGCCCCGTGTGCGAACACACGCAGAACATCTTGGCACACGTTAAATCCTGTTCCGCTTTTCGTAAGAGTAGGCCATTGTGTGCCGGTGGGAACAGATGACAGAATTTACAAAACCGCAAGCACACGGGGACTGGATGTAAAAAAGCACATAAGTGCTTATTCCATTATCGATATAAAAGGATAAAAAACAGAAACAAAAATAAAACCACTAGCGTCAGTGTGTGCGTGACTGCATGTGCGAATTCTAGAGTGTGCGTGTTTCTTTTCTTTTCTTTTCTTTTGTCTTTTAGTCTTTTATTTCGAGGACAATGGAATAAGCAATCATGTGCCTTTTTACATCCAGTACCTGTGTGTATGCAGTTTTGTAAAGTTTCTCATCCGTTCCCACCAGCATAAGGTGGCTTACTCTTCCGAAAAGCGGAAAGGGTTTTAACGTGTGCGCAAGCTGTTTTGCGTGCGTTTTTGCACACGGGACCTGGGTTTATAGTCTCTTCCGAAGGACTGTTGGGGGAGTGGAGTCTGCACTGATCTTAACTCCAAAGGAAAACAATCCTCTTGAACGAGATTCGAACCCGGGTCAGCAGATCACGAGTGCAATGCGCATCAGTCTAACCACCAGGCTGTCCCGTTCCCTTTCAGACATGGAAAGCAGCACAGGCAAGCACGGTGTGACCCACTCTGACGTGTTACTGCCAGAAAATGTTTCCCCGGACAAAGAAAAGGTAAAGCCTAGCTGGGTGACTTTTCCTCCTCTTATCTGTAGAAGAAATCTTCTTCTTCTTCTTCTTCTTTCGTTCTTTCTTTCTTTCTTTCTTTCTTTCTTTCTTTCTTCTTCTTCTTCTTCTTCTTCTTCTTCTTCTTCTTCTTCTTCTTCTTCTTCTTCTTCTTCTTCTTCTTCTTTTCTTTCTTTCTTTCTAATTCTTCTTCTTCTCTTCTTCTTCTTCTTCTTTCTTCCTTCTTCTTTTCTTTCTTCTCTTTCTTCTTCTTCTCTTCTTCTCTTCTTCTTTCTTCTTCTTCTTCTTTTCTTTTTTTCTT
>CM054150.1:51631695-51654195 GCA_028751875.1 Rapana venosa | reverse complement strand
CCTCTCCTTCCGTGGACCAGAGGAATGAGGATGAGGAGGGGGAGGAGGAGGAGGAGGAGGATTATGAGCAGGAGTACACGATGATTGATGAGAGCAAGATGGATCCTGTCTTTGACCAACCCTCGAGGTCTTCTGGTGGTGGTGGTGGTGGCAAAACGCGCAGTGGCAGAAAAGCCAAGCAGCACAGAGGTGGGCAAGGTAAGAAGGGTTCAGAATAGGTTAAGTGGGATGTTTTCTGTTTACTATTATAACAAAAAAGTAGTTGAAGTGTCTGTGTGTGTGTGTGTGGGGGGGGGGGGGGGGTGGTTGTGGTTGTGGTGTGTGTGTGGGTTTGTGTGTGTTGTGTGTTGTGTGTGGTTGTGTTGTGTGTGGTTGTGTGTGTGTGTGTTGTGTGTTGTGTTGTGGGTTGTGTTGTGGGTTGTGTTGTGTTGTGGGTTGTGTGTATGTGTGTTGTGGTGTGTTGTGTGTGTGTGTGTTTTGTTTAATGTCTGTTCACTACTTGGTGACTTAGACACACCAGCAGTCACACCACAGCGCCTGTACACACTTCATCTCTCATTCATCTCATGTGCGTGTGCGTGTACACACACACACACACACACACACACACATCACACACACACACAAACACACACAACAACAACACACACACTACACACACACACCACACACACACATATACACACACTATACATCAGAAGACACACACACTACACACACAGCCGCACACTCACACTCACACCGCACATCCACCCACTCCACTCCACTCACTAAAACTACCGCGCTGACGACACCTCCACACACACACACACACACACACACACACACACACACACACACACACACACACACACACACACACACACACACACACACACACACACACACACACACGTCATCATCGTAAACATCACTTCATCAACGCCATCGTCATCATTGCTACCGTTATTATCACATCATCACCAAAGATACTGTTCTTTCATTATCATTGTCAACATGATCGTCATCGTCGTCATTGTCGCTTTTATCATCGTATTTTCATCGTTCTACTAGTCACATCACCAGAGATGCTGTAATTTTCATTATCATTATCAACATGATAATAACCGTCGTCAATTTTGCCAATAATAATAATAATAATGATAATAGTAATAATGATAATAATAATAACAACACTGCTGCTGCTCCTGCTGCTGCTGCTGCTGCTGCTGCTCCTCCTCCTCCTCCTCCTACTACTACTACTACTGCTGCTGCTGCTGCTGCTGCTGCTGCTGCTGCTGCTGCTGCTCCTGCTGCTGCTGCTACTACTACTACCACTACCACTTCTAGTAATAATAGCAACAACAACAAAAATAACAACAACAGAAACAACAACAATACTACTACTGCTACTACTGCTGCTGCTGCTGCTGCTACTACCGCTCCTCCTCCTCCTCCTCCTCCTCCTCCTCTCCTCCTCTCCTACTACTACTACTACTACTACTACTACTACTGCTGCTCCTGCTGCTCCTGCTGCTCCTGCTACTACTACTACTGCTACCGCTGCTACTACTACTACTACTACAACATACTACTACTATACTGCTACCGCTGCTACTACTACTACACTACACAACAACTACTACTACTACTACTACTACTACTACTACTACTACTACTACTACTACTACTACTACTACTACTACTACTACTACTACTACTACTACTACTACTAAAACAACGAAATTCATAATTATAGGGCTATATCTTGTAAAAAAAAAAAACAACCATCTGATCCTGTCCTGGTATTCTCTTGGCCGGCACAGCCACAGAAGCGGCAGTGCTGAAACCAGTTCTGCGCGTGCACCCTTCCGTTCCCAGCAGCCAGGCTGTGACGTCACAGGTCACGTCATCCTCGTCCAGCCGTGCACAGGGAGACAGGAGACCCCCCCTGATGTCACCGCAGGCCATGGCCCCTGTCTCCAAGGTGTCCCCGACAGCGGGGAAGTCCCAACCTTCCCATTATCCCAAGATGCTAGCCCAGAGCAGTGTGCCAGGTGAGTTGTTGGCGTGCTGCGCGGTGAGATCTGCAGGTAGTGGGATGGATGGATTCCTTGAGCTTCCACTCAAGTTCAATTAAGTATTCCAAGGTTGTTGTTTTTTTAATTTTAAATTTTTATTTTTTTTATTCTTTTATATCGAGGATAATGGAATAAGCGCTTATTGCTTTTTTTTTTTTTTACATCGAGTCCCCGTGTGTATGCGGTTTTGTAAATTCTGTCATTTGCACCCACTGGCACACAATGACCTACTCTTACGAAAAGCGGAACAGGATTTAACGCGTGCGCAAGATGTTCTGCGTGCGTTCGCACACGGGGCTTCAGTTTATACTCTCATCCGAAGGACTTTTTGGGGGGGAGTGGAGTCTGCACTGATGTTAACTCCAGAGGAAAATATCCCCTTGAATGGGAATCGAACCTGGGTCGTCAGATTGCCAGCGCAATGTTCTGACCACTAGTTTATCCCGTCCCCGGGGTCAAGCAGGGAATGCTTTACCTTCTTCGTTACAGCTGGGCAGCTTTAGATGGAAGACTGCGAGCGCCGCGCTGGATGAAAAAAAAGAGCTAAAGTCCTTCGGGTGAGAATATAAACCGATGTCCCGAGTACAAACGCACGCACGCACGCAGAACATCTTGCACACACGTTAAAACTCGTTCCGCTTACCAGGAAGAGTAGGCCATTGTGTGCCGGTGGGAACGGATGACAAACTTTACAAAACTGCATACACAGGGAGACTGGTTGTAAAAAATTCACACGAGTGTTTATTCTATTATCCTCGAAATAAAATAGATAAATAAATAAATAAACGAACAACGACAACAACAAATAAAGTGCATGCACACTGGTGCCGTGTGTAGACATCATCCTGAACATCTGCTTGCAGCTTCCTTAATGGTGGGCAAACGATGACATACTTAGAATCTCACCATCTCTGAACCTCGGGATCTGTAGTCGAGGAACAACAACAACAAACAACAGCAACAATAACAATAACAGCAGCAACAACAACAACAAGAACAGCAACAACAATATCAACAACGAAAGAAGGGATAATGTAGGATTTTTATTCTGTTTAAACTCGACACTTCGTCGCAACTTCATACTCGAGCACAAGCACCCCTCCCCCCACCCCCCACCCCCACTACTACCACCACCACCACTCTCCATCATCACCACTTTTACACACAAACAACTTCCTTACCTTCGCGTTCAACAATGAAGACTCGAGATGTAAGTGGATTTGTTACTGACCTCCTTGATACATCGCCAGACGATGTCATGAAACGAAACAACAACAAACATTAATTAGGATTTTGTTGAGCAAAACTTGTTTTCAATAATAATATAACTAGGAAATAATTATCGCCATAGTTTTAGAACATAGCTTCAGCGTCGTCATAGTTTTATGCAGTTTTGATTGATAATCAATTTTTATTGAATTTCCTGAGGATGTGTTTTTTGTCTGAAGACAACAGATTAAAAAGCTGTAAACCTAGATCGTGAATATAGATGTTTTCAAGGTGAGACGGTGGTTTTTTTTAAAATAACTTTCAGAAAATGTGGGTCATCCCGTTTAAACGTGAGAATCGAGACTATATACATACACCGTTTATATTTACGTTGTTTTTTTAGATGATTTTTGCAGTGCAATGTTTATGACTTTTCTTGTTTGAAGTGGCAAAGAATCATTCTTACATCTTAATCTGCATAATAAAATCATGTTATTGCGTTGTCACTCATCGGCATAATTTTGCCCCTATATCAATCTTAATAAGACGAAAGACATTCAACATACTGGTTGCAGCTTTCCTGACTTGAGGATCATTCTTTAATGCTTTACTGATGTTAAGACATGACTCGCAGATTCTTAGCAGTGATCCACTTGAAAATCTGCCTTCTCTCTTGACAAATATGGACTACTGCCTTCAGGATATCCAAAACTGGATGACACAACAAATTACAGTTAAACGCAGAGAAAACCGAAGCCATGCTCGTAGTGACTAAACACACACTCTCTCCCATCACAACAGTTTCTGTAGAATTCGGCAAAGCATCAGTCCCTCTATCCACTGCTGCGAAATATCTACGGGTCGTTATAGACAACACACTCTCAGTGCAAAAATTCATCACCCAGACCTGCCAGTCGTGCTACTATTAATTACGGCGAATTAGTGCAATTCGAAAGTACCTGTCTACTGATGCAACATCCTGTTGTGTTCCTGTAGGAGCAGATGATAACATTTGCAAAACCGCATACACACAGGAACTAGACGTAAAAAAGCACATGAGTACTTATTCTATTACCCTCGATATAAAAAAAGAAAGAGCATACACGCATCTATCTATCTATCTATCTATCTATCTATCTATCTATCTATCTATCTATCTATCTATCTATCTATCTATCTATCTGTCTGTCTGTCTGTCTTATCTATTATATATATATATATATATATATATATATATATATATATATATATATATATATATATATATATAAGAGAGAGAGAGAGAGAGAGAGAGAGAGAGAGAGAGAGAGAGAGAGAGAGAGAGAGAGAGTACATAGATACATAGATGTGTATGTTTAATATCAAACCAAATATCATATAAAATACCTTCTTTTCTTTTCTTTTCTTTTTTTTACACCAGATGACCATTCCAGCAAGGAAGACAGCGATCCCCCCAAAATGGTCACGTGCCCTCTGCAGGATATGACGTGTAACGATCTCTGCGCGCGTTTCCGGCAGTGTGGCATGCCGGGCCTGGCCAAGGTTTGCCAAAGCAAGTCACTGGACGGCCTCTTCTTCTGCTCGCTGACAGACGAGGCTCTGAAGCAGCCGCCATTTTCCCTGGACTCTTTGAGGTGGACACCAAGCTGAAAATGGTCAAAGCGGGTTGGGTGCCTAGATGAGCAAGAAAATGGGATCACGGTATCTCGTGTTGAGTTTGCAACCAGCTTCCTCTACTCATCGTAGTTTTTCCAGATAATGCGATTTTAACACCTCTCCCCAAAAAAGCGAAGCACAGCAAACTTGACTGCGAAGCAAAAAGAGAACAGCACAGCATAGTACATCACAGTACAGCAGAGTACAGCACAGTACAGCACAGTACAGCACAGCACAGTACAGCACAGAACTGCACAGCACAGTACAGCACAGTACAGAACAGCACAGCACAGTGCAGTAAAGCACACAAAAAACCCCAAATGCTGCAGAGTAGAACAACAAGAAGCACATTAAAAAACAAACAAAAGCAAAGCTAAATAATTAAAGCACAGCAATGGAAAAGGAACACAAAACACAACAAAGTGAAGTAAAGCAACAACAAAAAACCAAACCAAAGCAGTGCAAAGCTGAAAACTGTACACAGCAGAGGGAAGCAAAACAACCCACAACACACACACAGACAAAGCGCAGCAGGGCAAAACTTAAGCAAAGAAAACAAAACAAAACAGAAGAGAAGAAAACAAACACAGCGAAAAGAAAGCACAGCAAAACCATGCCGCCCCTGGGCTGGATCACGCAGTGGTTAGAGCGCTACACTCCTGATCTGACGGCCCAGGTTCGAGCCACCACCGAGGCACCCGTTCAAGGGAACTTTTTCTTTTGAAGTTAACATCAGTACCGACCCCACTCCCTCGAAAGTCCTTCGGACGAGACTATAAACTAAGACCCTGTGTACGAACGCACGCTGAACATCTTGCGCACACATTAAAACCCGTTCCACTTTTTGGAAGAGTAAGCTGTGCCGTAAGGAACAGATGACAAATGAAAAAAAACCTAAATGCATACACAATGGTTTCGTGTTTAGATATCACCCCGAAGTCGAAATGCAGCTATCTTCATGTTGAATAAAAACGGTTCCAACTCAAAATCTCATCAGAGCTCAAGCAGCGTGTTCGTCACTTGTACATGGCTGAGTTTCCCTCTGGCTGGTCTAAAAAAATACCAACAAAAAACAACAAACAAACAAAAAAGAAAAAGAAAATCAACTTCGTAGTGAAGTCGACAGCTGATTAACGATGATCCATAGACCTCATTGAAAAGTATTTCCTTGATGAAAAAAAAATGGTTTGTAATTATTTCTTTACAATTTGATAGCTCTAGAGCAGCTTTGTCAATGTTTCAATATCCTTTGTGAAATCTCAAAGATATTTTTTATGTTGTGGTTTTTTTTGCTTACAATGAGTTTGTCAATAGGTTGGGTTTTTCTTTTTAATGGAGATAGTGACTATGCAATGTCGTGTGAAGATCAGGTGTGTGTGAACACTCAAGCTTGTGGTGTTTAGTCATTTCTGTGCTTGGACAAAACGCTACAGGCTGGCCTTACAAGGGCAAAACCTCAAAAAGGACCACTCTTGGTTAAAGGACCGCTTTAGTGCAGCGTAGTGTAGTGCAGCTATCCGGACATTCCACTGTGTTGAAATTTGATTCCCATCCATGCTCGTTTTCCTGAAAACCATTGTCATAATTGTTCAGAATATAATTCCATGAAAACTTTCTATAGGAGAAATCTTGGAGAAAAACGCAATTTAAACTGTAGTGATTTTTTCCCTTTTTGTTTTAGATGTATTGAAATCTGACCTTCTATTTCGAGGATAATGGAATAAGCACTCGTGTGCTTTTTTACATCCAGTCCTCGTATGCATGCAGTTTTTGTAAATGTTTTCATCCGTTCCCCAGCTTGAGGAGTATCAAGCATAATATCTTTTCTCGATGTCATGTTAAAATCCAGTGTGTGTAGACACTGTGATAGAGTCACTACTATGAGAGATAGAGGGTCGCTTATTTTTGATGTGGATTGAAGTTGATCTTTTAACTTGATATGTACCGAACATATCTCCTCCCTGAATTGCACAAGAAGAGTTTGTGTTTGCGTTTTGTGTGAGGTCTTTTGGTGATTTTTTTGTGGGGGTGGGGGGTGGTGTTTCGTTGTGTTGCTGCGATGAAAGGGCTTGCACAGGATCATCTCAACTCTGTGGCCTATGGTGCTTATGGAGGCACGAGAGCTGGTACTGCCAAGTGTGTGAGATACTTCCAGCCAGTGCAGCAGTGATGGCTATTATGTGGTGTTCAGAGTAGGCGTGTCATAGAGTTTTCCCACCAGTTAGCTTTCCCCCAACATTTCCCCTATCCTATGTCCCACTAGTACCAGCCAGCTGGAGAGTGATATGATGATGTTTTATTGTGTTGTAGTGTTGTTGTTGTTGTTGATGCTGCTGTTATTATCGTGAAGGAGGTGGATGATAAGAGGGAAGGTTCCGAGAAGGGAGGGTGGAGGAAGAATGTCCACTGTCATGTTAGTTTTATTTTCGTCGTTGTTGTTGTTGTTGTTGTTTATTTATTATTTTATTTTGTTATTCTTTTATTTCGAGGAAAAAAGAATAAGCACCCATGTGCTTTTTCATCCAGTCCCCGTGTGCATGCAGTTTTGTACATTTTGTCATCCGTTCCCACCGGCACACAATGACCTACTCTTCCGAAAAGCAGAACGGGTTTAACGTGTGCGCAAGATGTCCTGCGTGCGTTCGCACACGGGACCTCGGTTTATAGTCTCATCCGAAGGACTTTTGGGGACGAGTGGAGTCGGCACTAATGTTAACTCCAGAGGAAAAATCTTCTTGAACGAGAATCGAGCCCGGGTCAGCAAATCACGAATACATCACTATAACCACCAGGCTATCCCGTCGTTGTTTTGTGTGTGTGTGGGGGGGGGGGGATGAGTGTTTGTTTGTTTGTTTCTGTATATTCATACCTGCTGAGAGTCAATAGTCATACAGAAAACAAATGAAAGCATTCTTGATGAACTCTTATTCCAAAGACAAGTGTTGGCTTCAAATTGACAAGAAGAAGATTGAGACACGTTGAGCAACAAACAGACAAATCTGATGACGACCGTTCTCCAAGTTAAAGTTGAGGACAGAAGGAAAAGAGGCAGACCACCAGCATCCTGCATTGCCAGCATCACTGAGGTCAGTGGTCAGGGAGGAGGGCTACAGGAGATGGTAGAACTCAGCAGAGACATGGAAAGATGGCGAACCCTGGTGGTGGCATTGCGTGGAGCTCCTACCGACGACAGCGGCGATGGAGACAGTCGAGTTGAGTTTGATCTGTATGGTAAATTTAAAGAGAAAAAAACAAAATGAGGGGTGGGTATGTTTATGTTTCAGTTCAGTTCAAATACTTCTTTTATCTCACAGACAGAGAAATCCTGTGATATTTCTGTCATGTACAGTTGGCTGTGATAAACGACAGAAGTTCAAATAAGATATTTGATCTTTTACACAGGCTGACATGAAGGAGGCAATATGGCTGTCATAATAATAATGATAATGATAATAATAATAATAATAATAATAATAATGATAATAATAATAAATGGAATTCAGATAGCGCTGTATCTTGTACAGACAAATCAAAGCGCTTTCACTCAACTCATTCTTACACATTCATGCAACCAATAACAAGTAATAGTTCTATCAAGTCCAAATGCGCGCGCGCGCACACACACACACACACACAACACCACACACCACACACACACACACACACACACACACACACACACACACACAGGTTATACACTTTGGCAGGGTGATGGAATTTTTGGCTGTTGAAAGCAGGGATAGCTATGAAATGAAACAGGAAAGGAAAATCTTAGGCTTGAAACAAATATGTCTTGAGGCCAGATTTAAAAGTGTCACAAGAAGGCCTTTGGCGAAGAGAGATAGGGAGGCCATTCCAAATCGATTTACCAGAAACAGAGAAAGAGCGACGGCCAATGGTGGACTGGCTGAATGACATGAAAGGTTTACCTGTACGATGACGAGAAGGATAGTTCTCATGGTGTTTTGGTCATCCTGTGTGTGTGTGTGTGTGTGTGTGTGTGTGTGTGTGTGTGTGTGTGTGTGTGTTTGTTAATGTGTATATGTTGTGTGTGTGTGTGTGTGTGTGTGTGCGTGTGTGTGTGTGCATGCATACATGCACGCATGTGTTTGTGGTGTGTGTGTAATGTAAGTGTGTAATGTTTGTGTGTTGTGTTTGTTGTTTGTGTATGCGTGTAATGTATGTGTGTGTATGTTTGTGTGTGTTTTGTGTGTGTGTGTGTGTGTGTGCATGCATGCACGCTTGTGTGGTGTGTGAGTACGTGCATGCATATTATTACGTGTGTGCGTGTTTTATTATTTTATTTTATTCTTTTATTTCAAAGAAAAAGTGTGTGTGTGTGTGTGTATATGTTTATTTGAAATGTATGGTATATGTTTATCCCGGTGTAGTTATGCTGATCCAGAGGGCTGTTTCAATAGTCAGTGTCCTCATTCCTCCATGCGACACAGACACAGCTATACATGTCAGTAATATGCTCTGCTGGATTGCGCTCCATTCTTCATTTTATGTTTATTTTTTAAATTTGTTTTCTTATTTTTTATTTCGAGGATAATGAAGTAACCATTCATGTGCCTTTTACATCCAGTCTCCGTGCGTATGCAGTTGTATATTGTCCTTATTGAAATTGAATTACAGTCAAATGAAAGAAATAAACAACAACAATCCAAAAGGAGTGAGACATCTGATGTGTGTGTGTGTGTGTGTGTGTGTGTGTGTGGTGTGTGTGTGTGTGTGTGTGTGTGTGTGTGTGTGTGTGTGTGTGGAGAGAGAGAGAGAGAGAGAGAGAGAGAGAGAGAGAGAGAGAGAGAGAGAGAGAGAGAGGCCGTATGTTCAATCCTTCTTAAGTTGGGGCTAGTATGACATCACCTGCGATATTCACTTTTTAAAAATTTTGCACTCACGGTGAAAACTGAAAACTGCCTAGCAAACATGTAACATTTATCTATCTATCTATCTATCTATCTATCTATCTATCTATCTATCTATCTATCTATCTATCTATCTATCTATCTATCTATCTATCTATCTATCTATCTATCTATCTATCTCTCTCTCTCTCTCATATATATATATATACATATATATATATATATACATATATGCTTTTCTTTTTTTGAGGGCTGTGAAACTGAAATTGGGTTTGATATCCTCCTCCTCCTCCTCCTCCTCCTCCTCCTCCTTCTCCTTCTTCTTCTTCTTCTTCTTCTTCTTCTTCTTCTTCTTCTTCGTCGTCGTCTTCTTCTTCTTCTTCTTCTTTCACTTTATTGAGTAAAATGCGTAGTGCCTGGTCTTCTCCTGTGCTTGTAACTCTGTGAAGATCTATCCCCTGGCCTCAGCCGAAACATTCCAACTTCAAGGCACGTCATTTAAAAAAACTCATGAGAGAAAAAAAAACCCACTAGATTTACCTGAAAAAAGACAGAAGAATGGGCTGGGTGGGCAAAAACTAAAGTAAGTGAGGGAGGGGACAGAGAAGTGAGGGAAGAGGCAAAAACAAAAGCGGTGATGGAAAAGGGGAATTTTTTTTGGCACAGAATTTCTAGAAAGTGGGGATCCTGTTCAAACTGACAGAGCTCCCGGCATCCCCACGAGGGGAAATATCGGAATTAATATTCAGTCAAATGCAACATCCACTCACCCCCACCCCCTCCAACAACAAAAAAGAACTTCCAAATTAAAAGAACGGAAGATTTGAAGCGTGTTGAATAGAGAAGCTCTCTGACAATAATTGCTGTACTTTGCATATGTGTCTTTTACCATTCGACAATGCAAGGTTCCAGTCTTTAAAGACGAAGTGGTCTGGGGAACAGACATACACGCTAGATCAGATATACGCGGGAACAGACTGGAAGGATGCTATTCTTCACCCATTACGCCAACGAAGTCTGGCAGTATGTAATGGCATGATCGTATTACGTAAGGAAATCGAGGATAACTTGTTCTGGTTGTTTGGATCTCCTGCATGCATGTAGTATGCCCGAAGGAAAGCAACGTTAGCTCTCCAAGGGACTTAAATCAACAAGTGCTTTCTTTCGTAAATTTCTGGGGTTGTGATGTCCCTTGAACTGTATATAACTCTCCTCTCCTTCTCTCTCTCTCTCTCTCTCTCTCTCTCTCTCTCTCTCTCTCTCCACGGAAGGTTGCAGCAAATGACGGAGAAGCTGAAGATGTCCACTTCATGCAACTGACATGAGACAGTGCACTGCTATGACATGCTGTGTTGAAGGAAATGTTTACAAAGATGTTTCTTGATTAATGTGTTGTACACTTCCGACTGATTAACAAATGACGAAATGTGGTCCATTGATGGACAACTAATGTAGACATGATAGGAACAGAGAGACTGTTGGGCTGTCATAAGTAGATTATGCTTTTCGTTCATTCTGATTTTGCCAGTCCCATGCCACTGTCCCTATGTGAATGCTTGATCTTATCACAATCAAACTCTGTCATTTCATTGTCATGTCATTGTCATTGTCTCTCTCTCCTCATCTCTCTCTATCTTCTCTTCTCCTCTGCTTCTCTCTCTCTCTCTCTCTCTCTCTCTGTTCTCGCTTCTTCTTCTCTCTCTGTGTATCTCCAATCTTTGGTTTCATTTCATCTACCCATACGCAAGTTGGCTGTTTTTTTATTGTTGATATTTTTGTATTTTTACTTCACTCATCATGTAGTATGTGATGAACCTTTTTCATACTTAAATTATATCACTTTTTCGTGACATATTGCGGGTTGTGATTCTGATATTTTATCTCTCTCCTCTCTCCTTTGTTTCATTTCTCTTTATACTGTATCTCCTTACACATCTCTTCTCTTACTCTCTCTCCTCTACCTTCTTCCATCACTCACTCCACTTCACCCTTACTGACTCTCATTTTCGTCTCATACTACCACATCACATGCATCTATCATCCATCTCTGCACATTACACACACACATCTATGCATACCTTTCATACTACCACCCTTGACACATACACAACGCAATGAACATACTCCCCACCATGACACCATACACACCACACTGACACCATACACCACACCACTGACACCATACACCACCACTGACACCATACACCACCACTGACACCATACACACCACTGACACCATACAACCACCACCACTAACACCATACACCACCACTGACACCATACACCACCACCACTGACACCATACACCACCACTGACACCATACACCACCACCACTGACACCATACACCACCACCACTGACACCATACACCACCCACTGACACCATACACCACCACTGACACCATACACCACCACTGACACCATACACCACCACTGACACCATACACCACCACCACTGACACCATACACCACCATACCACCATACACCACCACTGACACCATACACAACCACTGACACCATACACCACCACTGACACCATACACCACCACTGACACCATACACCACCATACACCATACCACCACACTGACACCATACACCCACTACCACCATACACCACCACTGACACCATACACCACCAACCACTACACACCACTGAACCACCCACCACTGACACCATACACCACCACTGACACCATACACCACCACTGACACCATACACCACACCTACACCATACACCACCACCACCTACACACCATACACCACACACACTGACACCATACACACATCCCATACCACTACCACCATACACCACCACTGACACCATACACCACCACCACTACCACTATACACCACCACTGACACCATACACCACCACCACCATACACCACCCACCACTACCACCATACACCACCACTGACACCATACACCACCACCACCATACACCACCACCACTACCACACATACACCACCACCATGACACCATACACCACCACCACTGACACCATACACCACCACTGACACCATACACCACCACTGACACCATACACCACACTACCACCATACACCACCACCACTACCCCCACCCATACACCACCACTGACACCATAACCCAACCACCACCACTACCATAACACCCACCATGACCACCATACAACCACCACTGACACCATACACCACCCCACTCCACTACACCACATGACACCATACACCACCATGACACCATACACCACCTCACTGACACCATACACCACCACTACCTACTGACACCATACACCACTACCACCATACACCACCACTACCACTGACGCCATACACCACCACTGACTCATACACCACCACCACTGACAGCGCTCGCTGACACCAGTGACAGTACTGGCTGTATACATCAACAGTAACGACATCGTACACTAGCATCTCTGACATGACACCCTGACACTTGTTTCCTTATTGCGGAGTGTCATTTTTGAAAGCTGGGTTATCTGCTCCTTCTTCGTCGTCCTCCTCGAATGCTCAGACAGCAACTAGTGTTGTGGGTCATTGAGCCACGTTGTGCTGCCGTTAAGCGCCTGACAAGTCAGGCCCAGCACATCCGACTTCGGCGTGGGAGAGAATTGTTATGATTATCTTAAGTCTTTCTGGGAAAAAAAAGGCAGGAGAATGGACCAAGAAGGCAGAACATAGACAAGAAGGAGGTGACAGGAAGAAAAGGAACGAGGCAGAAACAAAGAGGAGACAGAAAAGAGGGAATTGAAATCCTAGTACAGAGTTTCCAGAAGGTAGGATGCTGTTTATACTGTGTCTCTGAGTCAACAGATTTGCCCATAATATGATTATTGTTAAACCTGGCTGTTGTGTAGGTCGGAGTGTAAAAGCTTATTTGTTTTGGTTTTTTTGTTTGTTTGTTTGGGGAGGGGGGGGGGTTGGGGGGGTTGTTTGTTGGTTTGATTGGTTGGCTTTTGCTTGTTTATTTTGGTTTCTTAAGTTTTTTTGGCTTTGCTTAGTTTGTTTGTTTTTGTCTTAAAGCACATGCACTTCCATTACATCATACTCATCGTGGTTTTTCGTCGTGTGATAAAAGGACATTGTCTCTGATTCAATGGCCCTGGTTGCCATGGTCTGACGGTGACCTTAGACTCGGTTTCCCCGTACACTAGCTTCTGTGCCTGATAGTCAGCTTGTATCAAAGCCTTCAAGGTTCGAGGTCCGCGTCAGAAAGTCGCTGGAGGAACGATGTAGTCATAGCCATCCATTCCCCCCCCCCCCCCCCCCCCCCGCACCCCCTTATCGGGCGTCTCAGTCTGGCTATGTGACTGAGCTACTACTGTCGTTGGTAGGGGGATTAGAAGAGGGTGTCATGCGTGTGTTAGCTCCAAATAGGCACCGCTGAACACCACCAAAGTGACCCAGCAGCAATGCAGGACGCCTCTGGCAGCTGGTCACACAGCGGCCTAATACTGATGGGCTACCTGTGGACTTCAGTCTCTAAGGGTGCGACATAACGAATCTGAGTAGAGCTGGGGAGGGGGAGATAATAGAGTACTTGTAATCGTTAATGCTTTTGTGTTGCACTTGAGCACGCGTGTGTGTATGTGCTCGCGCGTGTGTCCATGGTGAGTGCGGAGGTGCGTCTGTGTCCATGTGCGTGCGCGGGCAAAAAGACCTTAAACGAACCTGCAGAGGAGTATGTGTCAGACAGGAATGAAGACAAAACTCCCTCAATGAGACTATTCAGTTTTTGGTGGTTGTTTTACTGGTTGATTCTAGCGAGATACAAAGACTCTTTGATGGACTTAAAAGTTTAAAGAATAGGAGTCCTATTTAAAAGGACGGCCTCTTTTTAGTCTGTGTTTACATTAATGTTGTCAATGTATTCTTCATTCCTTTTTCTTCTGGAGCTTTTCTGTTCCTCTTCTGTTTGTCTTCTTATAATTATCTTCTTGTCTTTTTCGTTTCACTTTTTCCCGTTCACTTTCCTTTTCTCGCTTCTTGTTCCTCTTCTGTTGGCTTTCTCGCTTCTTACTATCGTTTTGCTTTTTATTCGTCCTCCTGTCCCTATTCCATTCTTCATATGACTGTTGCTTCATCGTTTTCTTCATAGCTGTTCTCCTTTCGCCCTCTCTTTCCTTTTCTCTAATGGAAGATGACGTGAGCCGCAAAGAAATATTGTCCTAATGCCATCATTGCAAAAGAGAACAGAAAAACAATCTCTATAAGCTATTTAAACTGCAAAAAAATTGTTTGCAGTTGAATGCTGACTTTCAATCGAAAATGGAATTGTATTTGGACAGGCCTGAATATGGCATTATGTTGCTAGGAAGGTTGAACGATCGAAAACAAAACCTGGCTTAATATCGTGTAAAATAATAGCTTGCTAAATTGTAATGAAAGATAGATCAATTAAAATTTGAATATTCTTCCTTTTCATTTGGAAACATTACATTTTTGTAGAACACACAATCAAAAAAGCAAACCAAGGCAGGTTCTGTATTGGACTTCCGTCAAAGAATGAAAGTGAACATTTTTTCTGACTAGATGTGTGTTATTCAAAACGACAAAGAATGCATAAAGACAGATAAAATAAAAACAATCCATCACATAAACCCCAACTTTGTGCATAAGCCCTAGAAGTCTGTTTTTGCCAAGTAAATGCTTGAAGAATTGTTCTCGTTAAAAATACACTTCATCAGATAAAATGTTTCACATAGCGGCATGGTGAGAACAGAACAGAACAGACAAAAAGCTTTTACTGTGTCTACACTGGTTTTCTTTTCTCACCCGAAATATTAATTTCGCTAAATCATGCTTTCTTGTTAGCCTGTTAGAAACTTATCCAAACTATAATCCTCTCAGTTGATCTGCTTGTTTGTTTGTTCGTAACAGGATCAAAAGTCGGAATAAACGCACACAGACTTGTCCATTGCTCCGATTCATTCCATTTGATTTCAATCTGAGAACGAACAGCCTGACAAGTTGAGGAAGTAGTTTTGGCCAACACTTCTTTGTCGTCACATCTCTTCAGTTAACAACTAAAACTAATCATGACCTTTAAATGAAAACACAGACGTGAATCGAGACTATTCATTTCATAGAGTAGAAAGCAAAACAATGCTGTAATAAGTTGAAGAGTTTAAATAAAGTAGGAATGAGTTTGGGTGAAGTTCACACACACACATTTTGTGGAAAAGCAGGTAGGGATGAGAAAAGGATATGGTTAAGGGAAGGGGAGGAGGTGTAAGACAATCTAACACAACATGTTTGCAGTTGCTTATATAATGACTGCAATTTCTGGCTTGATGAAACAAAAGCAAATATTTTTTTGTTTGCTTATTCAGTGTACCGTCTGGAAGTAAAATATTAACTTTGACAGAGCAACAAAACACACAACACACAACACACCCCAACACACACAAGAGAGAGAAGACGAAGAGAGAGAGAGAGAGAGAGAGAGAGAGAGAGAGAGAGAGAGAGAGAGAGAGAGAGAGAGAGAGAGAGAGACAGAGAGAGAGAGAAGACAGACAGACAGACAGACAGACAGACAGACAGACAGACAGAGTCAGAGACACAGAGAGAGACAGAGACAGAGACAGAGAGAAAGAGACTTACTTTACTTTTTCCTTCCGCTTGTACCGGTGGGCGTCACGAGGAAACACAGTGGTCTGTCTGTCTGTCAGCAGCAAGGCAGGAGGGGGGCCTGGAGAAGGTACAGACATCTCGTGGGCTCTGAGGGGGTCTGCCTGCCACGGAGTCGCTCCATCGTCATTTTGGTCTTCCACTGGCTCTCCAGCCAGAGTATCTGCTGTTGGATGCCCGAAGAGTTGGTTGGTTTGGGGGCGTATGTGTCAGGTGTCCGAACCACTTGATCATCTGTGGTCAATGTGTTGTAGGACTGGTGTTGCTCCTATCATGTCTTGTATCACCTCATTTCTGATCTTGTCTCGCCTGGTCTTGTTTACTGCTTTCCTCAGGCATTTCATTTCACAGGGGACCAGTTTTCTCTCGAGGACTTTAGTTAGGGGCTGTGTCTAGCGTTGGTCTGTCAGCGTTGGTAGAAAAATAGTGTTAGATGAGTTTCGCCTTAGTGCTGGTGGGAATGCTGGGGGTTTTCAGGAGAGGGGCCAGTTGGCAGCTGACTGCGTTGGCTTTCTGGCATCTGGTCTCGATTTCTCTGTCTAGCTTGCCATGTTCAGTGAAGATGCTGCCCAGGTATTTGAATTCACTGGCTTGCTTCAGCTGGATTCTATCGATGTTGATATCTTATCATTCTTCATCATTGCCTGGTCGTTCGCAAACATGAGTTCATTGTGTGCCTCAGGGTCTGGGTTGGCTTCCTTTGTGATCTGATCCATGTAGATTAGGAAGAGCAGAGGGGAGATATTACAGCCCTGCCTTACTCCCGATGTCACTGGGAACCAGTCAGATGTTCCATGGCGATGCAGACTGCGCTCCTGCTATTGGCGTAGATGGCCCAGATGTTGTCTAACAGCTGACCCTTGACATTGTACTGCTGGGGGACCTTCCATAGCTTGTCTCTGTTGACTCAATCCAAGGCCTTTTCTTGGTCAACGAATACCAGATGGAGATCTTGGTCGTACTCAATTGCCTTCTCACACAGTTGTCGGAGTGCAAAGATTGCATCGGTGCACCATCTTCCTTTTCTAAAGCCAAACTAGCGAAATAAAAGAAATCAGCACAGTCTTCTCAAGATCATAAATAAAGGCTAATTTCTGTATATACATGAGCATTGCTTGTTGTACTCATTTAATGTATTGGTGCTATGGTTTTCTGAACTAATACAATTTTGTTTAAATCAATAAAACTAACACTTGATCAAGAGCTTTATTCAGAATTCCATTCATGAAAGAGTAAGTGTGTGTTTACAAGTGTAGTATGTGCACAAGATCTCGTATACATGTATATATTTTATGTGTAATGCTCTCTCTCTCTCTCTCTCTCACACACACACACACACACACACACACACACACACACACACACACCACACACACCCCACACACACACACACACACACACACACACACACACACACACACACGCCTTACCACGCAAAACACAACAAACAAAACACAAAACGCAACAGACACACAGAAACAGACACACAGAGACAAAGACAGGCAGACAGACAGACAGACACACACACAACACAACACACACAACACACACACACCCCACACACACACACACACACACACACACACACACACATATCAAAGTGGCACAATTAAGCTTGAAGACCAGAAAGTCAAAACCTGTAAGAAGAATTAAACACAATAAAAAATGGTTTGACTCAGAATGTAACAATACGAGAAAAGAAGTAAAGTCTTTACTAAATGCAATAAATAGAAATCCGTATAAACCTGAACTTCGACAAAAATATTTCATGAAAAGAAAACAGTATAATACTTTAATAAAAAAAATAAAAAAAGAAAACAAAAAAAGAAAACCTTCAAACATTCACTGGTATCACAACTGCATGATGCCATGGACGAAGATCCGAGTATATTGTGGAAAACTTTACAAAAATTAAAAGAAAGCGAAGATGATGGATTAAAGCATCATACCCATATTAGTAGCAGTAAATGGACTGAACACGTATTGGAAAAGAACCACAAATAGATCCAGACCGCAAAAAGCAAGTACAAAGCAGGCTCAATGATTTAAAAGTATATAATAACCCATTCCTAGATAAGCAAATTACAACGGTGGAAATTACCAAAACAATAAAAAGGCTAAAAAATAACAAATCGCCTGGAAAAGATGGAATTACAAACGAAATGATTAAATCAGTTTCGTCTTATGTAATAGAGACAATGCGGAATATGTTCAATTTAGAATTACAAACGGGTATATATCCCTGTGACTGGAAAGTAGGAGTAAATTTTCCAAATTAAAAAAAGGGATGCTTTCAACCCGAAAAAACAGAGGAAAAACTTGACAAACACTTTTGGGAAAAAACTTTTTTTTTTCAATACGAATCATTAATTTCTAAATATTTAGAAAATAAAATATTTGCAGAAAACAACGGTTTAGAAAAACTGCAGAACAAGGGACCAATCTTCCTACTTACATTAATGGTATGCACTAAAAGTAAAAACTAAAAATTTTTTTGCGTTTGTAGTTTTAAAAAGGTTTTCGATAATGTGGGGCCGGGGGTTTTCAAAAAATTAAACGAAATAGGAAAACGGGAAAAATTTTAAATGTCATTAAAACATGTTTTCCCAAAAAAAATTTGCAAAAAATTTTCAAAAAAAATACGAGGCAAAACACACAGATGAAATATAGTAAAAAAGGGGGGTACATCGGGGAAAAAACTTTAAGTTCTACTTTTTTAAATGTAATGTCAATGAAAGTTCAACTATTGTGAGGAAGATTCGCCATAAAACCGCAAAAGACAAAATTCCTTGTTTCTCTAAAGCTTTACCTACTTTTTCTTCAACAACCAAAATGGTCCTTTTAAACTAAATGAATAAACGCAAGAATACTGTTCTAATTGGGTTTAAAAATGAAAAAGCAAAAACAAAGGGAATAGTTTTTACGAATCACCTCCCCAAAATTCCAACTTTCAAATGTTTGGAAACTGTAATTGAAACAGTAGAAAACCCATAAATATTTTGGGATCGTTTTTAAAAAAATGGGAAATTTCAAACAGCACAAGAACATTTTGTAAAACCAAAACAACAAAGCAATTTTCGCCTTTAAAAAAAGCATTCAGGACAAAACTTAAAGACTATTATAATCAGGTTTATTCGACTCACGATAACCCCTGTTTTAACCTAGGATAGAAGTTTGGTTTTTTTTTTTGTTTTAATGGGAGAAGAATTTCATATTTTAAAAACGGTTCAAAAGGGTGTTATCTAACTTTTTTTGATGAGGGTTTTTCATGTAAAAAATTTTTTAAACAAATACAGGGGTTCCTAAAAAAAGCATAAGTATACCCCTTTGGTAAATGGAAGATTTCCACTGCCCTTAAAATCACAGGAAATAATATCCTTTTGGGTTCATTTGAGAATCGAAACCCGACTTTAATCAAAGTATACGACTAAATGTTCAGACGAATACAAAATATGAAAATGGATCAAAACAGTGAAAAAATTTTTTTACACAATTGGATTCAAACATGTCTGGAAGAACCAAAGCACTCTTAATGTTCATTGTTTGAGTTATGCTGTTAGAAAAAAGCTTGAGGACATGTATAAAATATTTTGGATCTACCAGAAGAAAGAGTTTGCAAAACTAAAACTTTATGATTAGGCTATTAAAGAATACACACTGGAACCATATTTAATAAACTATGAAAACAAAACCCATAAGAAGACGTATTGTAAATTTCGCACAAGCTCTCACAATCTAATGATAGAGAAAGGGAGGCACCAAAATATATCCAGAGAGGACAGAAAATGTAGCTACTGTACCAAAATAGAAGATGAATTTCATTTACTCGATGAATGTATTTTATATGATGAACTCAGAAATAATTTGTTATTAAAAATCAAAACGAAAGACAAAGTACGCAAAAACTGTGTACATAAATTAAGTGACATAATCACAGTTGATATATATCCAGCAGATATCATCATATATGTGTATGAGTATTTTGAATAAAGAGAAAAAGAGAGAATACATGTTTTTAGTGTACATCACTTTTAGCCAAAATAGATAATAATTATAATTGATGTTTTTGTTGTGTCAAATAAGTCTACATGACTTAAACGGCAATAAAATATTCTGAATCTGAATCAAATACATATATGTGTATATATATAAGCGCGCACGCGCACGCACTCCCCCTCACCGCCCCCCCCCCCCCCCCCCCACACACACACGCACACATACACGTACTCGCGCATTTTTCCAAACACCCACACAATGTGCAGCAGATTCAGAGCGCCATGCATGTGTGGTAAGAACAGATGATACAGATTTTTTTCTAAAAACAGCATGCACGCTGGGGTCATGTTTATACATCATCCCGAAGTCGGAATGCGGTTACATTAATCGCTGAAAAAAAAGTTTGTACACGCAAAAATCTTACTCAGGATGAATCTCGGAGCATTAGTCGAAGAAGCAAACAAACTAACGCAACTAAACTAAAACTAGTAACCACAATGTTACACATGGCTCTGTAACCAGTAAGCCAGAAGAAACAATCAAAATAACGCAACTAAACTAAAACCAGTAACCACAGCGTTACACATGGCTCTGTAACCAGTAAGCCAGAAGAAACAAACAAAATAACGCAACTAAACTAAAACCAGTAACCACAGTGTTACACATGGCTCTGTAACCAGTAAGCCAGAAGAAACAAACAAAATAACGCAACTAAACTAAAACCAGTAACCACAGCGTTACACATGGCTCTGTAACCAGTAAGCCAGAAGAAACAAACAAAATAACGCAACTAAACTAAAACCAGTAACCACAGTGTTACACATGGCTCTGTAACCAGTAAGCCAGAAGAAACAAACAAAATAACGCAACTAAACTAAAACCAGTAACCACAGCGTTACACATGGCTCTGTAACCAGTAAGCCAGAAGAAACAAACAAAATAACGCAACTAAACTAAAACCAGTAACCACAGCGTTACACATGGCTCTGTAGCCAGTAAGCCAGAAGAAACAAACAAAATAACGCAACTAAACTACAACTAGTAACCACAGCGTTACACATGGCTCTGTAACCAGTAAGCCAGAAAAAACAAACAAAATAACGCAACTAAACTACAACTAGTAACCACAGTGTTACACATGGCTCTGTAACCAGTAAGCCAGAACAAACAAACAGAAAATAATGAACGTTTGCTGCTTATGTTCACTCCACCCCCACCCCACACCAACCCACCCCTCTAAAAAAAAAGAGCCCTCAGAAAAAAAGAAGGAATAAAAAGAAAAACCCACTACACGACTGGCAAATAATAAAACCCACCAGGCATTTAGTGGCACTATCACTGAAGACTTTTCAAGCACTTTCTTTGTCAGTTCCTTTTCTTCTCGTTTGAAATGACAAATGATCCCGAGTGGGCCACAAGAGGCAGAGAAAAGTGCACAGGTTTTAAGGAAAGGTCACACACAGAAACAATAAAAAAAAAACCTGAAAAAAACCCCGTTTATATCAGACTTCGTTGAACATTGACGGTAGCTTTTTTAACATTTTTTTTCCGTTTTCCTCTTACGCTGCTTTCCTCATTCTATCCCTCTTTTGTAGCCAAAAGAAAAAAAAGCATCTGTTTTAAAAGCATCTTTACCCTGCACTACTTTGAGGTGTTTGCATCCACTGATTTATAGAAAATGGTCACAGGTTGTGAAACAATATCATCCAGTAGACCAAGGCCAAACGTGGATGGCTGAGAATTTGGAGATAAACCTGCTCGAGAAAGCTCCAGAAGGGTACAGTAAACATAAGCCAGCTTATAAAAAGACGTTCTTCTTTACACACACACACACACACACACACACACACACACACACATATATATATATATATATATATATATATATATATATATATATATATATTAGAGAGAGAGAGAGAGAGAGAGAGAGAGAGAGAGAGAGAGAGAGAGAGAGAGAGAGATATCCAAAATGCCTTCCTAAGACTAGATGCAACATCATGTATCTATCCTAGGATGCGCACCCAGGAAAACTATCTTACCATGGGTATGCATGTGAGATCTAGCGGATGAAA
>CM054150.1:51611695-51626695 GCA_028751875.1 Rapana venosa | reverse complement strand
GGTGGTAGTGGAGATCAAAGACCAGATCAGCTCGCATTGCACAGGCCTGTTTCATCAGTTCCCCCAGAGGAACCCCCACCCCTACCCCCCAGCTGCCTTTGATGTCTTTAATAACATCTTTCCACAACCTGGCAGAACCAGTTAACGCTAAGCCGCAACAAGAACCTGGTCCATGACTTCCCTGTTGAACAAAGCAGCTCACCCCTTGTCTCTCGCTTCTTGAGCTTCCTGGTTGATAAGGAAGGAAACTAAAGCTAACGGCAAATTGTCCGGGTGATCCAGTTTGGAATTAGCCCGTTTGAGAGAAGCGGGGTCTAAGCATACGAGAAAGCTGCGAGTCCAGACTATAATGACAGACTGCAACGACCTTCATTCTTGCAGAGTATGAGTTTTGTCCAGATTTCTTTTCTTTTTTTCAGGACAGAAGCATGCTCTCATTGCACAGAACAGGCATATACCTGAACTAGACTAAGATAGGGAATGTTCTAAATATGATATGGAACATGTCCTTTGCCTTGCAATAAGATATTTGCTCTAACACAGAAAGACATAGCACACTAGAATTGAACATTTAAGGCGGCACAATTTCAATCATAATGGTCCCAAATTCCTGAGGTTTTGGATCTCGATAGCATCTGAAAGGTTACAGTTAGAGAATTTTACCCTCTCCCAACTCAACTTTTTATGTTGTAGACCTGCATGTGCCTTGTTTCCGCTTTGGGGACTGGGATAGCCTAGTGGTTAGAACATTGCACTCGCAATCTGACGACCCGGGTTCGATTCCCGTTCAAGGGGATATTGTCCCCCTGGAGTTAACATCAGTGCAGACTCCACTCTTTCCAAAAGTCCTTCGGATGAGACGATAAACCGAGGTCCCGTGTGCGAACGCACGCAGAACATCTTCCGCACACGTTAAATCCTATTCCGCTTTTCGTAAGAGCAGGCCATTGTGTGCCGGTGGGAACAGATGACAGAATTTACAAAACCGCATACACACGGGGACTGAATGTAAAAAAAGCACATAAGTGCTTATTCCATTATCCTCGATATTAAAGAATAAATAAAAAAAATAAAAAAAATTGTGTGCACACGAATGCCGATGGTCAGTTCTTCGGATGAGACAAGAGACCCAGGCCTCACGTGCGAACGCACGCTGACCATCTTGCACACACCTTAAAACGCTTTCGCCTTCAGGAAGAGAAGGCCGTTGTGCGGCAATTGGAACAGATTGCAAAACTTACAAAAGATTATACACATGGGGACTGGATGTAAAAACACATAAGTGCTTATTCATTCTGCTCAAAACGAAAGAATTGGATCGAAATGAGACACTGGACTGGGTATACATGTTAAAATATGCTGTAACTTACATAACGCAGTCCAGATACTGCCACAGAACCACTGGCAACCCGGTAAGGCAGATGGTATGATGACATCCAGAAATACATGGGTGTGACACGGCACAGAGAGGCACAAGACAGCAGGAACCGAGGGAGGGAGGGAGGGAGGAGGGCTGCTACAGAGGGAGAGCACCATCCTGCAGTAGACAGACAACGCCTAGCTTCTAAGCGGCTCTCGTTCTTCGCAATTTTGAAAGTTGAAACACGAAACTGCCCACCATGAAGCCAAACTTGGCAATTGACTTATTCCAGAATCTGTTAAGTGTAGCACTCATCAGAGATGGTGTGGCGCATGATAATGGACTTTTTTGCTGATTTTTTTTTTTGCTTTCTCAAGAACAATAATACAAACAGTTTGAAACTAAAACAAGTTATAATGGCCTGACATTCCGTCCCTTCGATACTTAATCACAAAGATGCAAAGCAAACAAACAAAACAGAAAACTGGCAATCAATTTCGGTAATGTTAGTTTACGTAGTAAAACAACATGCACAAGAAATCTGATTTTATGGCTAGAAATATTTACATGCAGGTCCAGTAAGACTATAGCTCTACGTTCATTTTTATTGGACATATTATTGACATGTTTCCATTTTCAGAGGGACAATATTCAACTTGGGTCACAACTTGTGTGAGAGGTGCAACGTACATGTGTCAGTTATATCGTGAAAGGCCATCCTGACCTTTTTTAAATTCCATACATTATTATTGTTATTATTATTATTATTATTATTATTATTATTATTATTATTATTATTATTATTATTACTATTATTATTATTATTATTATTATTGTTGTTGTTGTTGTTATTATCATTATTGTTATTATCATCATCATCATCATCATCATCATCATCATCATCATCATCATCATTAACCAACAGTCTTTAAAAATTCCTTAACCATTCACATATTTATAGACAATGCTGAAACCTAACCCTTCCCAATCCACCCCCTCCTCAACACCCCATGCACCCCGCCCCCATCTCTTCGAATTCATTCTCCTTCCCACAACAGTCACTGCCTTCCAGCACCTCCATCATAACACAAGGTTTGCCCGTTTCTTCCAAGGACAGTTTCTTTCTTTCTTTCTTTCTTCCTTTCTTTCTGATTCCCAACAATCACGTGACGCTTGTCATCCCTCGCTCCTTCAGTTTCTCATCAGTTGTACTGTGGCGCTGCTGCAATGACCGTTGTGGAAAGGTCATGGTGCTCATCTTCAAATAAGCTGCTTCTACAAACAAAGCTTGGAATTGGAAAAAACAACAACAAAGAAACAAGCAAGCAGACCAAAGAATGTAGCCTAACAAGAAATATCTCTGTTGTTGTTGTTGTATTGTTTTGTTTTGAAGTTTAAAGTCTGTATCAGATTTGTTTACCACGGCATGTGTTTTTAGCAGAAGAACTAGCAAACACAGAACGTTGTAGGGGGAATAATGAACAGGTTGTACATCTTGCTCCATAAGACAAAAGAAGTGATGATCATCGCCTTTGGAAAGCACGCTAATTCTCAAGGAGTGTACACGTTTTGTTCGTAGTTAATGGTTTACGACTGATTAATTGATGAAAGAATGAAGTGATAGATAAATGAGGAAATAAAAATAATTTGATACATCAGGAAAGCGGAAGAAGAAAATGAAAAAGTAAAAGAACAGATCGCACAACAACATTCCACCCCCCCACCCCCCCCCCACCCCCCCATCCCCCGCCTATCCCGGCCCATCATGCCTAAGAGCCACATTCCACTTTTAGTTTGCAGGCCATGTCGTAGCTTGTATGGAATGTAGTCGACGAAAATGTTTCTGCTGGTTTTCATAGATGTTTTTCTTCTGTATAAAACAGGCATGCCCTGTGTACCAGGTAGTCACGAGACAGTTGGAAATGATCATCACAATAATTATGAGCATTGCTTGTTTTCCTACAGTGTTGACCCCCGCATGAATAATTATTGTGATTAGAAAACTAGCAGCTGTTTGTTTGTCTGTGTGTCAGTACCTGTCTGTCTGTCTGTCTCTCAGCTGATAAAAATGTTTGTGGTAGCTTTGGTTCTATCATATTAACTCAAGGTGGCTGAGAGACGAGAGGACTGGAGAAAGGTGGTTGACAAAGCTTCGAAGGCGCCCCAAAGGATTCAGAATCTGAGGGATCGGTGACGGTGACAGTGACGATTAACTCAAGTATTGTGTCTGTTCTCCATTTTTATGTAGCTTATAAGTGTGCGTGTGTGTGTGTAACGTTATATAATGGTTTTCCTTGTATGTGTATGTGTTATTCGTGTGTATGTATGTATGTGTGTGTTTATTTTATTTTATTTATTGTTTTATTTATGTTATTCTTTTATTTCGAGGATAATGGAATAAACACATGTGGGTTTTTTTCGTCCAGTCCCCGTGTATATGCCGTTTTGGAAGTGCTGTCATCGTTCCCACCGGCACGCAATGGCCTGCTCTTCCGGAATGCGGAACGGGTTTTAACGTGTGCGCAAGATATTCTGCGTGCGTTCGCACACAGGACCTCGGTTTATAGTCTCATCCGAAGGACTTTTGGGGAGAGTGGAGTTGGCACTGGTGTTAACTCCAGAGGAAAAAATCCTCTTGAACGGGAATCGAACTCGGGTCAGCAGATCACGAGCGCATCTCGCTAACTACCAGGCTATCACGTCCTCCCATGTGTGTGCGTGTGTGTGTGTGCGCACGCGCGTGCGCGAGTAAATATGTGTGTATATTACGTTATACAATGGTGTTCTTTTTAGACACGTGGCGTCATTTTTTTCTTATGATTCTATGAGATTCATATGTATGGATGCTGTTGTTATTGGGAGGGGGGGGGGGGGGGAGGCGGCTTGTTTGTTTTTACGGTTTTCTTTGTGTAGCTTTTTCTTCTTTTTTGGATATATATATAATCCTTGTTTTGCTAAGGGGTTTTACGTAGAAAAAACACGTGCCTGCTTCTTCATGAGCCTAAAAAAAAGAGTTACCTTGCAAAAACAAAACGAACAAAAGACACACAACACAAGCATAGAAGAAGAAGAAGAAGAAGAAGAAGAAGAAGAAGAAGAAGAAGAAGAAGAAGAAGAAGAAGAAGAAGAAGAAGAGAGAGGAAGAAGAGGAAGAAGAAGAAAATTAAACAAGCTAGAGTGATAATGACAGTGTAAGTAAATAAGAAGATTATTTTTTTAAATCACAAAACAGTCATTAACGATTTGTTGTATGAACAATAATCTTTTGAATGAAACATTAAAAAAATCAATCAAGTTTTTAGGAAATAAATGATAATCAAGTCAAAACGGGGCAAAACATTCAATCAAATCAATTAGTCAATCAATCATTCAATAACGTCTTCTTCATTTATCCGTAGCGTCTGCAAATCAGCTGTAGCAGAGATCAAAGATGAGATCAGGTGAGATTACTCCTCAGCTTTCCTAGCAGGAAGTACCCTCGGCTGTCTTTGATGTCGTTAATAACCTCATCCCCCATATTTCCTAGATGCTTTTTCTCTTTGTTTTTTGCATTAAGCCACCAGCTTCTGAACCCAAACAGAAAAGCTTAACCCATTACCTTTAACAAATCCTGTTCGTGACAAGATGTGAATCAGAATCAGAATAAAATAAAAAGATAAAACCGAAGCCATGCTTGTAGGAACCAAACACAAACTCTCTTCCATCACAACAGCTTCAATAGAATTCGGCAATACGTCTGTCCCTCTATCCACTGCTGTGAAATATCTAGGGATTGTTATAGACAATACACTCTCTATGCAAAAATTCATTACCCAGACCTGCCAGTCGTGCTACTATCAATTGCGGCGCATCAGTGCAGTTCAAAAGTACCTGTCCACTGATGCAACATCCAAACTAGCCACGTCTCTCATTCTTTCACGTCTGGACTAATGCAGTTCTCTTCTTTCTGGTCTGCCAGCATCATCTATCCACTCTCTTCAACGTATACAAAACTCTGCAGCTCGCCTGGTCCTCAGAAAGAAAAAATCTGAGCACAGTACTCCTCTCCTGCAATCTCTCCTTTGGTTGCCTGTGCCACAGAGAGTAAACTATAAGATCAGTACCCTCTGTTACAAATGCCTCCATAAAACAGCACCTTCCTACCTCTGTGAATGTCTTCACCTGTACACTCCTTCTCGTACCCTCCGCTCTGCTGCAGATACCTTGTGCTTAAGAATACCTAGATTTAACCAGTCCACTGTTGGCCGTCGCTCTTTCTCTGCTTCTGGTCCATCGACCTGGAATGACCTCCCTCTCTCCCTTCGCCAAAAGCCTTCTTATGACGCTTTTAAATCCGGCCTCAAGACACATTTATTTCAAACCTAAGATATTCCGCTATTGTTCCATTTCATGTTTTTTCCCTGCCCTCAACAGCCCAAACCCCATCACCCTGCCGGAGTGTATAACCTTCATGTGTGTGCATGAGTGTGCGTGCGTGCGCGCGAGCGTGTGGGTATACATTTGAATTTGTAAAAAAAACAACCCACTATTAATCGTAACTGGCTGCATGTGAATGAGCAGGATGAATGAAAGCACTTTGATTTTTTTCTTTTGCGAGATATAGAGCTATATTAATTCCATTTATTATCTATTATTAGTATTAGTAGTAGAATTGGAATCAGAATTAAAAATGTAATCAGAATAGGAATCAGAATCAGAATCGGAATCAGAATCAGAATCAGAAAAGTTTATTGACATTAAGGTGTGAACATGGTGCCTACAGTTTTAGCAACAGCTGAGGTGAGCGGGTCAAAAATATAGACAGCTAGCATAGCTGTACTGTCAGCATAGCTGTACTGTAGCTGTACTGTCAGCATAGCTGTACTGTCAGCATAGGGCACTACAGCAGAGCACACACACACACAAACACACACACACACACACACACACACACTCACACACACACACACACACACACACACTCACACACATACCCCTTCAGCGGGCAGTGGTACTGGTTGTATCTGGATTTCTTTTGAGGACAACAACGTGTGTGTGTGGTTTTGTATATTTTATGGTGTTTCGCACTGGTACACAGTGACCTACCCTTTCAAAAGGCGTGTTTGGGTTTTAGCGTGCGTGCAAGATATTCTGCGAGTGTTCAAACACGGGAACTTGGTTTCTAGTCTCCTCCTAAGGACTTTCGGGGGGAATGGGAGTCAGCACTGATATTAACTCCAGGAGAAGAATCCCCCAAGAACGAGTACCAACGCTCGCACTAACTGCCCAAGTCTTCCCATAACCTATGTGGGCGTGAGGAGCAAGGCGTCAGACCTCAGCTTCTCCAGGGGCCAGCATATTGAGGGCAACGTCCTTCTCCTCTCCCTCGCTGCTTTACCTTCCGTTACCCTGAAGAGGCAGGTACCCATTTACAGGTGGGTGAACTGGGAAACTGTGTAGAAGCCAAGGTGAATGACAGATCGGTCGCCCATCCAAGAGGTTATCGCACTCAACACTGCTCAACCATATCTTGGACAGAGCGAGTGCCCTGACCACTGAGCTGATAGTCTGGCCCCTTAGCTTCGTTTTGTGCAGACTTCATTGAAAACCTTGCCAAGGTCTCCTGCCCAGTACATGTGCCCCTATCCCCTCCCTCCCTCATCTTCCCCCAGATCCTTGTAACAAAGGGAACAGCTATTTTTCTGTAAGTGATAATTTTTTTTTCTGATAGAAGGTGCTATTAATTTTGGGGATGTGTGTTTTCCTAACTAGAAAAATTGTCTTGTAAGGTATGACGCGAGGTCGTCATTATGGCCGCTTTCAAAATGTCCTGGCCAGCATCTTGGAACAGCTGTGTCAAGAAAGACAGCAGCACCGATCACACAATGGAGTAAGGCAAGCAGAGAACAAGTCAGCCTGCACACAAGTTTCTGTTACTTTAAGGACTGGCAATAGAAGACGGGAGACATCGACCGTAACTTGAACGCAATGGCACGTGTCATAGAAAACCTTACACAACAGGAAAAGATCACCATTTTACCAAAAGAGACAGAAACTCATAAAAGATATACCAAGTTTATATTCCACCTTTCGTGTTAAGAGTGAGTTTTAAAATAGTTTTTGAGTTTTGCTTGATAGTTGGGGTGTAACAGACTCATAAATTGACAGGAAAGATCATTCTTTGAACAAAATAGTTATATTGTATGAGGGTGCCCAGGGAGGAGGAAGCTGAGACATGTAAGTACTCAGAAAGCAGCAGCTCACATTCTGCTAAAGCAAGATTACATAACATTGCAATCCTGTAAAATCAACATAAGGAAGTGCCAAAAAATAGTCTATTCCATAAAAGTTTATATTTCGGTTGAAATTGAATGGGTTTTTTGCTTTATTTGTTTCTACTGCAATACTGAACATGCTGGATGGATATAAATTTTCTTTATTTTTCATGTCGATATTGGCTAACGTCATCCAACTACTACTAAAAAAAAAAACAACAACAAAAACTAACACACAAGGAAAAAGCCCACAAGCAAGGAAACCAAGACAAACAAATCAGCTACAGCCATGCTTTTTTTAACCAAACAAAAGCTAACGACAAAATATCAGATTCGCCGATTTTGGAATGGACCGTCAAATGCTGAGAAGAGGACACTTGTACACGATGGGATCCCACTCCCTGCTGAACTGAACCACCTAAGTGATGTTTTTTTGTTTTTTTTTTTGTTTTTGCTGCCTCATCTTCTGTGACGTCCCCCGTTCTACTGTTCCCACGCCGCTCACTCCAATCTCCCCGCCACAGCCATAACCAGATTTGTTATGTCTCATCCTCAGAGTCGGAGGTCCACAGGGAGCCCATCACTATCAGGCCGCCGTGGGGCCACCAGCCAGAGGGGCCCTGCACTGCTGCTGGGTCACTTTGGTGGTGTTCAGTGGTGCCTGTTCTGAGCTAACATACGCAGGACACCACCTACTAAGCCCCCTACTAACGACAGTATTAGCTCAGTCGCGGAACCAGACTGAGTGAGTTGCCCACCCGAGGTGGCAACCACCACAACGTCCCTCCAACGACCGTCCCCGCAAACCTCCAACCCCAAAGGCTTTGACACAAACTCCCCACAGGCACAGAAGTGTATGGGCAAACCGAATCTGAGGTCACCATGAGACCAGAGCAACTGGGACCACCGAATCAAAGGCAATTTTTTAATTGCATGATGATCAATGACAATGAGGATGACGTAATTATGCTGCTGTGGAAGTGCATATGCTTTGAGACTACTTGCCAGGGCTGTACTCTACGCTTACTATCATAATATATCCCGGCGTCAACCAGGCCCGAGAGATACAGACACCTGCAGTGTTGGTCAGGTAATTTGAGCAACACTCTCAAATTCGCATCCGTTAAGTGGATGAAGCTCGACTGTGTGGTCCCAGTCTTCCCACTGAGCCCACAGCACACTCACTCTGGGTAGGAGCCGGCCGGAGTCCGAAAAATCCCTATGACTCTTATGGGAATCGAACCCGCGACCTTCCAGTCCGTAACCCAAGGCGCTAACCACTGCGCCATGGCGGCTGGCACCTAAGTGATGTTAGTCTTTGTTTTCTTTCAAACATTTCACATCACTCAAAACGGGCACGAATGTGTGACCACCCCAACCCCCCATCCCCCACCTCCAAGAAAAAAAAGTTGAATATAGCAATGAAAATGTCCTGATCTGTTGAAAAGACATTTGATAATTTTAAAAAAGGAACAGATAAATAACTGGCCCCAAGTGTTCGTGGACGAAGCACACGCTTCTTATCCTCATGTTCCTGAACTTCTGAAGTCGGGAGGTTCAAATCCCAGCTTGTTTGCTAAGAGCAGAGGTGTACACTATCATCCAGGTCAAATTCAACCGCAGTCCAGCCAGTGCTGTCTTCGCGTTTTATGTTTATTATGCGCATGCAGAAGAAGTATGTTACTTAAGGGTCTCATAAACCGCCTAAGCATTCATTAATGCAGAACTAGTAGTGATATTAGTGGAGGAAAACAGGTGTTGGTAACCACAGGTGTTAAGCAGTCAGTGCTAAGCATTCATTAAGCTGCAGAAACACAAAAAATGCCTAGCATGCGTCCGAAGCCTGAGTAGGGCATCAGCGTGTGCAGACAGTCAAAGATCTGATCAGTTACATAACTTTACTGCTCGTTGAGATGCCAGGGGCTTATCAGAATAAAGAACATCCCCATCTTCAGAAAGCTCTGTGCTAGACATTCCCTCTTTTCTATCTTTCTCTTTGTTTCTGCCGTGTTCCTTTCTTCCTGCTACCCCCTCCTTGTCTATTCTCCTGCCCTTTTTTCCAGAAAAATTTAACAGATAACAATTCTCTATTATGCCGATGTCGGATGCGCTGGGCCTGACTTGTCAGGCGCTTAATGGCAGCACAGCGCATTTTCGCTTATATAACAGAAAACAACAGTACAGTCGCTGTCTAGGCGTTCGAAGAAGAAGAAGAAGAAGAAGATAACTTTCCAGATGCTACATGGCATAATAATTATAACACATTCCACCCGCAGTGACATAACGCTTATGGCGAACAATTATACAAATATTTAAAAAGAACCCCCCCAAAAAAAGAAAAAAAAAAGAAACTTGTTATATTATCCTAATACACAGTATATGACGTGTCTTTTCCGTAACGTTTGTCAGAAAAAAAGCTATACAGATACAGTAACAACAAAACATCCTTACCAAAAAGCAAACTAATCGGAGGGGAAAACCCTATGTGCATGCAGTCGCAGTAATTGTAGTCTCGTGTCAAGCTTTTTAAAAATATATTTTCAGGTCTTTTTTCCTTTTGTTTTAAGTGACAGAATGCTCGTGGCTCAGCTTGGGCCAGAGCAAACGGAAGGGAAGAAGTCTGCCATAGCTACCTAAGGGAAAGCTGAGTGAACAGAGTAAAAAGGCTGAAAAATGTATGGTCCACATTTACACCTTACTGAAAACTGTTATGGTCTTTTTCAAATTCTGTGGTCTTTACCCCCATCATTCACACCCACACCACCCTCCTCCCCTCCTCTATTAATCTTTCCTTTTTTTAAAGACAAATGGCAGCTTTTTTTTAAAAAAATGATCCCCCCAAAAAATAAAAGATGCTATCACTTTATGGGTTTTTTAATACACTTTTTACTTTGTCAGGGGATGGGATAGCTCAGTGGTCGGAGTACTCGCTTTCCCCCAGCTAAGTTAAGCAGCGTCGAGCGTGGTTACCAGTTGGATGGGTGACCGTTTGCGCGCCTTGGCTTCAGTACAGTTCCACAGTTCACCCAGCTGTAAATGGGTACCTGCCCTCTTTAGGGTCAGGGAAGGTAAAGCAGCGAGGGAGAGGAGATGGGCGCCGCCCTCAATATGCTGGTCCCTGGAGAAGTGAGGTCTCTGACGCCTTGCTCCCCTACGATCTTATAGGTTATGGGACATATTTACCTTTTTACCCCCCACACCCCCTTCCCTCCCCCCAAAAAACAACTAATGCTATAACTTTATGTCCATTTTACTTTTTTCTATCTATTGAATTTCACATTCATTCGTTGTGACAAGGTGTTGGGGATAGCATTGCGGTTAGAACAGTGCGCTTGCGACCTGACGGCCGAGGTTCAAGCCACCTCAGAGACGCCGTTCAAGGGAAATTTCCCCCTGCAGTTAACATTAGTGTGCCAATGGGAACAAATTACAACATTTACCAAAACGGCATGCAGATGGGTACTGGCTGTAAAAATAAAGCACATGAGTGCTGTTACAGTACCTCCTAAATAAAAAGAATCTAAATGCAAAAAAACCCCAAAACTTCAGTACCATTGTGACCTAGCTACTTTCTTCAAACATATTCTTCTTGATTGAAGGCACTTTGCAATAAGGCAACATAACACATACAAACAAGAAAAACTCGCTTAGACATTCGACCATTACACTGAAGTACATCAAATTAAAAGCATTGATAGAAGAACCGAGACTTCCTGTTGTTGACAATGCCAAAAGAAAAGAAAAAGAAAATCAAATCAAAACTACCGAAAACAAATATAACTTGATTTCTACAACAGAGATCATAATGTACATTCTTACGTTTTGCCCTTTGTTTCCACAAACAAATCAAACTATTTAAAACAGAAGAAATGGATAAGCAAAGGACGGACACCCGCTCCCTCCGAAAGCAAACGAATATCCAGTCGAAAAATATTGTTTTCTTCATTTTGTTTTCGAATTCTGTCTCAGATGCAACATAAAGACCGTTACAAGGAAACTGAAAAGAAAAAGATGGTCATTTTACAAATAAATGAGAGAAAGCTTCGAGATCCACAAAATGTAAGCAGAAGTTCAAGTATATTTCACACCTTTTTTCGTACATTGTTTTGTGAAAGTTTGTTTTGATACAATGTATAATTATTGCTCGATATAGTTATACAGGTTCAGAAATATGTAACTTCTCAAAGTTAATAAATAAATAAAGAAACAAGCTAGGAAGATAGGCAGGTAGGTAGATAGAAAGATAGACAGATATATATATATATATAGACAGACAGATAGATAGATAGATAGACAGACAGACAGATAGATAGATAGATAGATAAATAGATAGATAGAGAACACACCAAATACACAACACACACACATAACCCTTTGCCCCCACCCCTCTCCCCACCACACACACAAACACACACAACAGCATACCCTAACCCCACCACACTCACCCCCACCCACCCTACACACCCACTCACTTCACTCTCATACATTCATAGTCACACATCTCCAATCGCAGTACCAAAATGATAATGGTAAAGAAAAATTATAATAACTCACTGTGACTATTCGCCCAATGTTTGACAAGAATGAATCTTTGGCGGCACCTTCCGCTAGCGGCTCCAGTGGACTGGTGCCGACAGGAAGTCTGGGAGCGGAAACAGGAACCGATGAAACTGTGATGGATGCTGCCACACCCAGCAGATGAATTCAGTTTCTCCCTTCTTTGCGCTTTAAATGTGTATGAGCTGGTGACTATGTCAGTCGGCAAGAGAGAGAGAGAGGAGAGAGAGAGAGAGAGAGGGGGGTGAGAGAGAGAGAGAGAGAAGATGGAGAGAGAGAGAGAGAGAGAAGAGGGAAGACGAGAGAGACAGAGAGAGATAGAGGGCAGAGAGAGAGGAGAGAGAAGAGAGAGAGAAGAGAAGAAGAGGAGAGAAGGAGAAGAGAGAGAGACAGAGAATAGAGAGAAGAGAGAGGAGAGAGAGAGAGAGAGAGAGAGAGAGAGAGAGAGAATGCAAATGACAAATGACAAATCTTTTATTTCGAGGATAATGAATAAGCACTCATGTGCTTTTAAATCCAGTCCCCGCCCATAAGGATACATCTTAATAATAACCCAACACTTATTACAGTCTCACAGTAGAAACAAGGGAAATAACCTTTTCAAAAACAGCCCCCCACCCTACCAACAAGCCCACCACACCCCCCCCCCCGCCAGGGAGAGAGAGGGAGAGAGAGAGAGAGAGAGGAGACATAGAGAGGGGAAAATAAGTTATAGGAACAGATTGACAAAGAGAAAAGAGACAAAAAGAACATTTAAACCAAAAAAGAGGGACAAAGAGAAAAGAGAAAAGAATCAAAAATCAAGATGTCAATCTTTAGTACTTTGGTTCTAAGGAGGAGAGAGAGAGAGAGAGAGAGAGACAGAGAAGAGACAAGAGAGAGATAGATAGAGAGAGACAGAGAGAGAGAAGCAATCTCACAAACAGACACACATCACACACACACAACATGCACACAACATGCACACACACAACAACACAAACATGCAACACACACAGTCACAATCACTACACACGCCTTGCGAACTGTTTCAACATCCCGATATAAATCAAGCAGCTACAGGAGGAGCCGAAGTACGAGATGATAGCTAGACAGAAGGATAGCTAGACAGATGGATAGCAGACAGATGGATAATAGACAGAATGATAAGATAGACAGATGGATAGATCAGACAGATGACGATAGAGTAGACAGATGGGTGGATAGACAGATGGATAGATAGACAGTGGATAGATAGACAGATGGTAGGATAGACAGATGGATAGATAGACAGATGGATAGATAGACAGATGGATAGATAGACAGATGGATAGATAGACAGATGGATAGATAGACAGATGGATAGATAGACAGATGGATAGATAGACAGATGGGTGATAGACAGATGGATAGATAGACAGATGGATAGATAGACAGATGGATAGATAGACAGGTGGATAGATAGACAGGATGGATAGATAGACAGATGGATAGATAGTACAGTGGATTAGACGATGAGATAGACAGATGGATAGATAGACAGATGGGTGGATAGACAGATGGATAGATAGACAGATGGATAAGTAAAATATAGACAGATGGGTGGATAGACAGATGGATAGATAGAAAGATAGATACAGATGGATAGATAGACAGATGGATAGATAGTAGCAGATGGATAGATAGACAGATGGGTGTATAGACAGTGATGATCAGACATGGATAGATAGACAGATGGGATGAGAGATAGAGCAGATGGATTAGACAGATTAGGGAAACAGAGTGGATAGACAAACGGTGTATGATAGACAGATGGATAGCATGGATAATGCCAGATGGATAGACAGACAGATGGGTGGATAGACAGATGGAGATAGACAGATGGGTGGATAGACAGATGGATAGATAGACAGATGGGTGGATAGACAGATGGGTGGATAGAGGGAAAGAGGGAGGGAAGGAGGGGTGAAGGCTAGATAGATGGATTGATAGGTTGGTGTAGGGATGAATGAAGGGAAGAGTTAGCAGCCATTTTGTGTTGCCTATCAATCTATTTGTGCACCAAAGTTCGTTTGGGGTTTTTTTCTTTTAAAGATAGTGATAATTACACCAAAAATCAAAATAAAATGATAACAGGAAAACAAGACACGTGGAGTTAATGTGAAACAATCCTTTAGTGGGTGGGTGTTTGTGTGTGTGCGTGTGTATGTTGGCGGGAAAGAGGCTCAGTAAGTAAAGTGTGTGTGTACGTGTGTGTATGTGTGTGTGTGTGTGTGTGTGTGTGTGTGTGTGTGTGTGTGTGTGTGTGTGTGTGTGTGTGTGTGTGTGTGCGCGCGCGTGTGCGCGCATGTGTTGAATTCAACCGAAAAAGTGCCACCAGAAGAATTGGGTGCATAAAGCCAATATCCATTTAAACTTTGAACACATTTCAAATGTGTTTGTTGTTCTTTTTTTCTTCATCAAGAATTATACTTCATACGATAGATAACAAGACTGAGTAAACTAAACCTCATCAACATCAAACAAAACAGCAACAACAAACAAAACAACAACATCAAACAAGAAACAACAAAGCTCAACAACAACATATTTCATTTGATTACATTGCAAACACGTATAGTAGCAATGACACGAAGTGTTCTGGTCAATTTTCAGGCCCTCACATCTGAATCTAACAATTGGACTTGCAAACAACATGTGAATCATTTTCCTTGCTTCAGAGAAAAAAAATCAATTTTGTCTAGAATACTTCCTTCAGTTTTTCCTCGATTCTGAATGACAGGTCTCCTTTTCTTGCAAATTTGATCTACAGCAGACTTGTTTTTCAGGAGATAACGTCTTTCCTATCAG
>CM054150.1:51566695-51606695 GCA_028751875.1 Rapana venosa | reverse complement strand
CCAAGTGATGCTTCTGTCCCGGGTATGCCCACCTCACTCCTTCCAATCTCTCGGCCCCAGCCCTGTGCAGCCCTGTGCAGCCCTGTGCAGCCCTGTGCAGCCCTGTGCAGCTGTGCAGCCCTGTGCAGCCCTGTGCAGCTGTGCAGCCCTGTGCAGCTGTGCAACCCTGTGCAGCCCTGTGCAGCCCTGTGCAGCCCTGTGCAGCTGTGCAGCCCTGTGCAGCCCTGTGCAGCCCTGTGCAGCCCTGTGCAGCCCTGTGCAGCTTTGTGCAGCCTTGTGCAGCCCTGTGCAGCCCTGTGCAGCCCTGTGCAGCCCTGTGCAGCTGTGCAGCCCTGTGCAGCCCTGTGCAGCCTTGTGCAGCCCTGTGCATCCCTGTGCAGCTGTGCAGCCCTGTGCAGCTGTGCAGCCCTGTGCAGCCCTGTGCAGCCCTGTGCAGCCCTGTGCAGCCCTGTGCAGCCCTGTGCAGCCCTGTGCAGCCCTGTGCAGCTGTGCAGCCCTGTGCAGCCCTGTGCAGCCCTGTGCAGCCCTGTGCAGCTGTGCATCCCTGTGCATCCCTGTGCAGCTGTGCAGCCCTGTGCAGCCCTGTGCAGCCCTGTGCAGCCCTGTGCAGCTGTGCAGCCCTGTGCAGCCCTGTGCAGCCTTGTGCAGCCCTGTGCAGCCCTGTGCAGCCCTGTGCAGCCTTGTGCAGCCCTGTGCAGCCCTGTGCAGCCCTGTGCAGCCCTGTGCAGCCTTGTGCAGCCCTGTGCAGCCCTGTGCAGCCCTGTGCAGCCCTGTGCAGCCTCCTCATGTAACATCTTCACGGTCAGAAGTCCACTGAGCGCTTATCGATGCTAGGCTGCCATGAGACCACAAACTAGAAAGTTCCTGCACTGCTGCTGGATTACTTTGGTGATGTCTGGTGGTATCTGTTCTTAATGGTGGTATCTGTTCTTTAATCAGCAGACAAAGGACACCGTTTACTAAAACCCTTACAAATCACAACAGCAGCTTAGTTGCAGAACCACACTAAGAGTAGAGTGGTGACCACTACAGCATCCACAAAGCGAGTCTTCATGGTGGCTTATTGATTTAGTGGATGCTTTTATTTCATATCATCTCCACTCCTAAGTGTGTTCGCGCGCGTGTGTGTTTGTGTGTGTGTGTGTGTGTATGTGTGTGTGTGTGCGTGCTTGCGTACGTGCGTACGTGCGTGCGCATGGATTTGAAATCTGTTGTACATTATGTTTAAGGAGAGTTGCATGCGTGTAAATGATTTAAGTGCAAGCGCTTCGATTTGTTTTTAACAAGATTCAGCGCTATATAAATTCCATATATTATTATTATTATTATTATTAGTAGTAGTAGTAGTAGTAGTAGTAGTAGTAGTAGTAGTAGTAGTAGTAGTAGTATTAAGCAAATTGTCTAATGCGTCATTTGCATTGTGTACATTTGGAAAAGACCACTCAGAAAACTATAAAATGTAATGATCCTTAATTTCAGAGTTTCATGTTTTACAGAAACACATACTCTTTAGACAACACTGTTGCAATCGACAGAGACAGAAACAAAAAATAATGGGTGGCGCTGCTCTTGTGGCGACATGCTCTCCCTTAAGGAGAGCAGCCTAAATTCACGCGGAGAACTCTGCCGTGACTTAAAGTGCTATACAGTTCAACACAGTATGGATGCCTGAAAGACAAATCCACATGAAAGACAAATTCACATGAAAGACAAATCCACATGAAAGACAAATCCACATGAAAGACAAATTCACATGAAAGACAAATCCACCTGAAAGACAAATCCACCTGAAAGACAAATCCACCTAAAGACAAATCCACCTGAAAGACAAATCCACCTGACGTGGCCAAGATTCGAACCGCAATTCCACACACTATGAGGAAATGACAATCAAGTCTTGGTCTAGTATATTCAATAATATTCTATTCTGCTCTAATTCACACTAGTTGATTATTTCTGAGGTGGTTGGGTTGCTTTTGTTGCCCAGACCTGCTTTATAAGAAAACGACAGAAGCCAAAAATGGGAAAGTATATGCACTTTATTTCTGTCTCAATGATATACCGTGGATTGCAAAACACCATTATGGTTTGCTTAGGGAACCACCAGCCAAAAAACCCCCAACAACAATCAAACGCTGGAGGAAACTGCTTTCACAACACCTGTGATAATCAAGCAGCTCACCTACAACGACCTCACATGAGGAGTCCATGATGTGAGACCCAACAATAACCAGATGTGTGAAATACAAACGCAATATTACTGCAATCCTGAACCATGCAGAAGTCAGGGGCTATTTCCACATGCAATTTTCATAACTCACTTCCCTTTATCCTCTCTTTCCTTCCAACAGAACAGGAAGGAGAAGGGGAATTGTTAGGCCAGTGGAATGCGATGAAAGAGGCGGGGTGTTTTTAATCTTTGGTGTTGATTGGCTTTCAAAACACGTTAATTTGAGGGCACTGGAGCGTAGCTGTGAGGGTTTTATAGGGAGAAAGCCTCGTGTCCTGAGTTATGTTTCAGTGTTTTAAAGCACAATTTACCTTCACCTATCCCAGAGCCTGGTTGACTATGTGGGCAACACTGAAGATTTTGCAGCCAGCTTCCTCCATCCTCGCGGTTCTCAGCTTTCCGTAGCAAATCGTTCCACTCAAGGTTAGTCCACTCTCTGATGTTGTCTTCCAATCGTTTTCTCTGTCTGCCTCTTCGTTTCTCTCCTTTTCGACAAAAGCACAACAGCTATGAGTATATCTACAGACAGACAGACAAACATGCACAGAGACAGAGACACAGAGACATGTACACACGCAAACACACACACACATATACACACACACACACACACACATATATATATATATATATATATATATATATATATATATATATATATATATATATAGAGAGAGAGAGAGAGAGAGAGAGAGAGAGAGAGAGAGAGAGAGAGAGAGAGAGAGAGAGAGAGAGAGAGAGAGAGAGAGAGAGGCAGACAGATATACAGAGAGACATGAACACAAACATGAACACGAACACAGACAGACACATAGACAGATCAAACAAACAAACAAACATACATACATACATACATACATACATACATACATACATACATAAATACATATCTACATACATACAGACAGACAAACAGACAAAGTAAACAAACCCAAATGAACATCCAGACAGAAAAGCAACACAAAACAAACTCAACAATATCCTAACAAAAGCAAACTCCAAACAAACAAACCCAGACTTGCATCCTAACTCCTTCCTAGCACAATTCATTTTCGGACAATGTCTCCCAGTCTATTCCTCCTTGACCACCCCCTACAACACCGTTCTAGACACTTACCCCCCTACCCCCCCAAAAAAAAAGTCAGACCAGCCCTCTAGCGGGGGTCACTGTGGGCCATCATTAACTGACCATTGTCTTCGGGGAGACGGACGCTGGTCACCGCTGGTTCTTGAACACGTGCAGTCCTCCCTGCCCTCCTCTGCTGTTGTGCACTCTGCACAGTAACCCTCACTGATGTGGATCGGTGGTCTAGAGGTAGCGCGCCTGTCTAGAAAGCGAAAAGTCCGGGTCGGAAGTGTGCGGTGGTTCGAATCCCGTTTGGGCCCGAAACTTTTCCCCCATCCATTAGACCATGAGTGGTGGTCTGGGCGCTAGTATTTCGGATGAGACGATAAACCTAGGTCCCGTGTTGTTACACATAATTATTCAGCGCACGTAAAAGAACCCACGGCAACAAGAGAGTTGTCCCTGGCAAAATTCTTAGAAAAAAAGCCATTCTGATAGGGAAACAAATACAGTTGCATACCAAACAAACAAAAAAGGTGGCGCTGCTCTTGTGGCGACGCGCTCTCCCTGAGGAGAGCAGCCCGAATTCCACGCAGAGAAATCTCGTGACTAAAGTGGTATAAATAAAATAAATAAATAAAATACATACATACATACATACATAAATAAATTACTTCAGAGTGGAGGTGTTCAGCACACTCCATTGGACGAAGTTCTTGATACAGGAGCTTTGGAGAAGGTCAAGATTCCTAGGTACATAGTGTGGGGTGGTGGTGGTGGTGGTGGTGGTGGTGGGTGGTGTGGGTGGATGGGTGGGGTTGGGTGTGTGTGTAGGGGTGGTGATGGTGGGGAATGTGTGTTTAATAATAATATATGGAATTGATATAGCGCTGAATCTTATAAAAACGAACAAATCGAAGCGCTTGCACTCAAATCATTCACACGCATGCAACTCTCCTTAAACATAATGAACAACAGATTTCAAATCCATGCGCGCGCACGCACGTACGCACACACACACACTTTGTTTGTGTATTTTGTGTTGTGTTGTGCGTGTTGTGTGTTGTATTGTATGTGTGTGTGAGTGTGTGTGTGTGTGTGTTGTGTGTGTGTGCGTGTGTGAAAGTGAACACGTGCCTGAGTGTGCGTGTGAGGGTGAGCGCGCGTGCGCCGGCGTGAGCGCGTGCGCATGTGTGTGTGTTTGTGTGTGTGTGTGTATGTGTGTGCGTGTGTGCGTGGGTGGTTGTGGGTATGTGAGAGAGTGTGTGTATGTGTATATGTGTTGTGTTCTTTTGTGGTGTGTGTGTGCGTGTGTGTGTGTGCGTGCGCGTGTGTGAGGGTGCACACGTGCCTACGTGTGTGTATGTGTGTGTTGTGTTGTGTTATTTTGTGTTGTGGCGTGTGTGTGTGTGTGTGTGTGTGTGTGTTTGTGTGTGTGTGTGTGTGTGTGTGTGTGTGTGTGTGTGTGTGTGTGTGTGTGTGTGGATGTGTGTGTGTGAAAGAGAGTGTTGTGTTGTGGTGTGTGCGTGAGCGCGTGCTTGTGTTTGCATGTGTGTGTGCATACATGTAAGCACGCGCGCACGCGAAGACACACACACACACACGCGCGCGCACACACACACACACACACACATACACACACACACACACACACACACGCATCTAATCAAGGTAGATTTATAGCACAACAACATTAATAGACGTATCATGCCGAAGTTGGATGCGCTGGTCCTGACTTGTCAGGCGCTGAACGGCAGCGCAACGCATTTTCGCTCCTATGACAGACAGCAACAGCTTCTGTCTGAACGTTCAAAGAAGAAGAAGAAGGAGAAGATGTACGTGTACACTAAAGCTAGACAATATTTCCCGTTAATGACATACTGTTGTGTATATATTGAAGATACACGTGGAACGCTACGATGTTATTTATTTATTTATTTATTCTTTTATATCGAGGATAATGAAATAAGCGTGTATGTGATTTTTTACATGCAGTCCCCGTGTGTATGCGGATTTGTGAATTCTGTCATCTGTTCCCACCGGCACACAATGGCCTACTCTTACGAAAAGCGGAACAGGATTTAACGTGTGCGCAAGATGTTCTGCGTGCGTTCGCACACGGGGCCTCGGTTTATAGTCTCATCCGAAGGACTTTTTTGGGAGAGTGGAGTCTGCACTGATGTTAACTTCAGGGGAAAATATCCCCCTTGAACGGGAATCGAACCCGGGTCGTCAGATTGCGAGCGCAATGTTCTGACCACTAGGCTATCCCGTCCCCCATGTTGAACGTGCAAGAGATGGTCTTCTTTGTACCCTCGTTACAGAGGGGCCATTTGACCATCACCGCGACCTTGGAGATACACCACTTCTTATTGTCCACTCTGGGCAATTACCTACCTGTCCATTGGCTGACGGACAGTGGCCACTTTATCCAGAATTGGATAAACACAAATATACGTGCGTACAATTGCACACACACACGCGCGCGCGCGCGCCCAAACGTATTCTTGCACGAACAGCCAAACACACAGACAAACAGGAACACACACATGCGCGCACGCACCAACACACGTACACGCGCAAACACAAACTAACATGCATGCATACACTAGACGCAAGCACATATACACGCCCGCGTGCGCGAGCACGGACACACATACACTCAAACAGACAAATGCATGGGCACACATACACTCACGCAGACAAATTCACGGACACACATACACTCACGCAGACAAATGCATAGACACACATACACATGCACATGTGCGAGCGCGCACGATACTTGCACACACGCACACATTTAAGCACGCACACATTTAAGCACGCACACACACACACGCACACACACACGCACGCACACACACAGGAGCACAAAGTTTGCTCTATCTTTACCAAAGTTCTGGACAAATCTGCCGCTCCATTGTGTCCCCAAATACTGAGAGTCTCTTTCCCTTTCTTTCTGACTTCCACTGTGTCTCTGTTTATTTGTCTAATTGTCCATCTCTCTATCTCTGCTTCTCCGTCTTTCACTAGTTCTCTCTCTGTCTCTGTCTCTGTTTGTCTGTCTGACTCTCCTCTCTCTCTCTCTCTCTCTCTCTCTCTCTCTCTCTCTCTCTCTCTCTCTCTCTCTCTCTCTCTCTCTCTCTCTCTCTCTCTCTCTCTCTCTTCTCCTTGACTGTCTAATATAAAGACTCATTCCTTCCTTTCTTCCTCCCTTCATTCATTCATTCATTCATTCATTCATTTATTCATTCATTCATTCATTCATTCATTCTCTCTTCCACCTCTTCTGCAATCTTTCTCCTTTTTTTTCTTTCTTTTATCCTAGAATGAGAATTATTGTATCAGTCCATCCATCCTTTGACCTCGACCCCTGTCTCCTAACCCCTGGCGCCGCCACTATATCTTTTATTTATCCTTTTTATTATTTTGCATTGTCCTTTTCCCATTCTTTATTTCAGGACAATAGCAGAGGTCAGACTGGTACACTCTCTGACGGACGCCCCTGTATTCTGCCGCTGCTTCTTTCAGGCTCGTTGTCTTCATGCCAGCTTGTTTCTGCATGGATAGTGGAGCTGCTGCCATTTCTGTTCCATGGTGTGTTGTTAAAGGGAGGGGGTGGGGTGGAGGGTGGGGGTAAGCTAGTGGTTAGAGCGCTGTGCTCGCGGTTTGGCTGCCCTGGTTCATGGCTAAGTTCGAGCCACCACTGAGATACTCGTTCAAGGGGATTTGTTAACGTCAGTTCTGACTGAGTCCACTCCTTCCCAAGTCCTTCGGGATGAGACTATAAACCGAGGCTCCGTGTGCAAACGCAAGGCAGAACACCTTGCGGACGCTTTAAAACCCTTTCAGCCTTTCTGGAAGAGTTGAGGCCGTTCGTGTGCGTAAGAAGAGATGAAAAAATGTATGTATTTTTGAAAAATTAGGACTGCATGCGCACTAGTGTCGTGTGTTAAGACATCATCCCCGAAGTCGGAATGCGGCTACCTTGATGGTGGGTAACAACTGTCGCATAAGCAAACAAGTTCATCATTACTTGAACCTGGGAGCTGTAGCCGAGGGGAAAAATGTTGCTGACACTGTCACTTTTCTCACTTATTTTCAACATTTTTAAATTATTTGAATTGTATGGTCTAATATTACATGTATGCATATATTATTGTCTTCTCTTGTTTGATTTGTATGGTTTATCATTGATTAGGTTTTTTATGCTATGTCTGCATATGTATTATCTTTTTTCCCTCTTTTTTTCTTTAGATAGATGGCTTAATAAAAAAAAAAGCAAATGCACTGCTTATTCAATGTACCATCTGAAAATAAAAGTTTGACTTTGACTTTTACTTCTCTCAGGACAAACGCTTGCAGAAGCAATCATATCAAGTTCAAAACTGTTCAGGTCTGGCCTGTACTAATTCTGTGAATAAAACACAGTGAACTAGAAAAAAAAATTAAACCCACAGTAAATGCAAAGTTATCTTAATTATTCTTTTATTCCAGCCGAATAAACCCAGGCCATAATGAGAACACACCAGCCCTTCTGCTTAATTGATTATCCTCAGATTGTAAGAACATGTGTACTAAAAATAGAGGTAGCAAGCACTTCAGGGTGATGAAAATCAACAGATCTGTATGGAATGCCAAACAGGCAAATGGCATTGTTAAACGGGCAGCCTATCCCCATCCCACGGTTTACAATTGTATGACCTAGTCGCTAGAACAAAACCCTAAAGGTGCAATATCATATTACGTATTCAGAGAAAAACAAATTCCAGATTTCTTCACGAAGAAAAGGTAAAGGAAAATGCTGAAAAATAGAGGGTGTTTTTTTAAGCCAACAAGTGTGAGCGAGCGCACGCATGCACTCTGACACGCACAGAAGAGAGAGAGAGAGAGAGAGAGAGAGAGAGAGAGAGAGAGAGAGAGAGAGAGAGAGAGGGAGAGAGAGAGAGACAGAGAGACAGACAGACAGACAGAGACAGAGAGACAGAGAGACAGAGAGGCAAAGAGAGAGAGAAGGAGAGAGAGAGAGTGAGTTTATTGGCATACAATTTTCATTTGGGGTATGTTATTTGTACTAATACAGCCCACAGCACCCTTAAAGAGAGAGACAGAGAGACAAAGAGAGAGAGACACAGAGAGAGAGAGAGAGAGAGAGAGAGAGAGAGAGAGAGAGAGAGAGAGAGAGTTTACTGGCATACACTTTTCATTTGGGGTATGTTATTTGTACTAAAATAGCCCACAGCACCCTTATAGAGAGAGACAGAGAGTGCTCTGTGCTATGACACTGTTGCTATAGTCGTAGACAGTTGTCACGGGTCATGCATAAAACGGGGCAACCATAGCTGTGATTCCGCTCATAACCCTTCTCCCGAACATTCCCGATATTTTATGTGTAGACAAGGAGAAGCTAGCAAGCTAACAATTATTGTCTGTCACAGCACTGTATTCTAAATGCCTGAATCTTGAGTGCGGTACATCAACAGAGGTAGTGTGCTTCGCAGTGAAAACACTCACAGGTTTGATTGCTGAATCGTTTATGCGGCCATTACAAAACCCTTTCTCCTCACAGTGGCCACAGTTGTCTTGGGAACTTCGGAAGCGGAAGCCATAATTTTCTCTCTGGTGGTTATGAAAAAGAACGCTTCCCACGACCCATCTGCCTGGAACTATCCCTCTAAGACAATTTTATGCTTTCGATGAAGATCCAATGATGAGTGGTTTAGTTGCAGTTGCTTATTAAGTGGAACTTTTACAGTCGATTGATTGTGTGTAGTTTGTACCTGCAGTGATGGTTTCTAAAGTTTGTTGAGAAAGATCAATACATATATCTCTGTTCGTTGGAAGAGCAGCAGCCGGATGGGCTGCAGACTGACTTGCCCTGTATGTGGTTATTAGATGACTACAACAGTCAATTCTTTGATTGTGTCGTTTGGGTGGTTTTGTTGTTGTTGGTGGTCTTTCCGCTCTGTTTGCGTCTTTTTGTCTAGTTATCTGTGACAAATCTGGTGAAGAATTGTCTTTTGATAGAGCGTTGTCAGGTGAAGATATACAGTTGGTGATTGAACCTTGACTGTCTGTCTCCCGTTTTCTCCAATCTCTGCTGTATGTCTGTCTGTCTTGTCTATCTGTCTGTATCTCAGACACAATACCAAAACATTATTGTTTATTTTATTCTGTATGGTTTTGTTTCTCCAAGACTTCATCGTCCATTTCATTCTTGTCCTTTTCTCTTTAAAACTATACCTAGGTGTAGTGACTTTTGAAAAGATGGCTTTGAATTTGACGATTGTCAAAAGTACTTCAGCGAAAGTGTCATTACTCATGTCTACAAGCTGCCTAATATACCAGATGAACAAAATTTCAAAGGGGAATAAAGTATTTCTGTTGAGTATACTATAAGCTTTTTCAGTTTGCTGATACCCTTCTGTGTATATGAATATGTATGACTTTCTGAATAAAATGTGCTTGAACCAGTAGCAGAGGAGCTATTCGGCAAATCTCTCAGCAATTCCATTACCCCCAAAACGCTCGTAAAATTTGAGATGCATTCTGAAGATTTCTGTTCCTACAACTCAATAGCTTAAATTATAATTGCAAATTCTTTTATATGCATACTTTTCTGTTATACATAAAGGACATTAGGCTGTGCATAGTTAAGTAGCTTCAGATGTTTCCCCTCCAAAGCTATGCAGGAAACAGAGTAACCACAAGTGAATTGTTCAAGGTATTGTCTGTCTGTTGCCGTTCAAGTGTAAGATGATGATCATTGTAGTTTTGCATCAATTTGTCATCTTTAAGTCCTAACTGCATAGTTTTTAGTTCAACATTCTTACATTAAAGTTATATTGAATATTGGATTTGTTACGGGTTTTCAAAATGTTTTGATCATTTCTCTTTTTTAACTGTGAAATTTGTTATTAGTGACTGCTTTTAGCAGACTGTTCACTCCGAGAAACTAGTTCACGTAATCAAACTTATTATGTATATATATGTATTTTATTAGTGACAGCTTTTAGCAAGACTATTCACTCTGAAAAACTAGTTCACGTAATCAAACTCATTATCTATCTATCTCATATATATTTTTGTTATTAGTGACAGCTTTTAGCAGACTGTTCACTCCGGGAAACTAGTTCACGTAATCAAACTCTTTTTATATATATATATATATATATATATATATATATTTATATCCCCGAAGCCGGAATGCTGCTACTTTGATGGGGGGCAACAAACCAAAACGGTCGTAAACGCGAAATCTTGTCTTTGGTGAATCTTGAAGCTCTAGACAAGGAATGGAAAAAGACTATAGACTTTATTCTCTTTCTTTCTTTCTTTCTTTGTTTTTTTTCTTTCTCCATATTTACTGTATGTAACTCTTCTTCAGATTCTCGCTAAACACCAGCATCCTGAGTATTCAAATCAGATTTTAGTATATATATATATATATATATATATATATATATATATATATATATATATATATATATATATATTATATATATATATATATATATATATTGTGTGTGTGTGTGTGGTGTGTGTGTGTGTGTGTGTGTAAATATACATACATATATATCCCTCTTATAAAACAGTGTTTTTAATCAATACTCTCTCTTTGTCTATCTTTCTGTTTGTCTCTCTCTCAATCACTCTCTCTCTTTCACTCTCTCTCTCTCTCAATCTCTCTCTTTCCAATCAAACATCTTAGCCTAGTTCTCCCAACCCATTCTTTGTCATGTCTGATCACGGAGACCTTCACCCTAGATTCTCTTGAACTACTTTAAAAAGCATATTAACACATTCAGAGATCAGATTATTACAAACATTGGAATATCGTCTCCCAAAATGAAGACATACAGTTTGCTTTTATTTATTTATTTATCTATTCTTTTATATTGAGGATAACGGAATAAGCACTCATGTGCTTTTTTACATCTAGTCCCCGTGTGTATGCGGTTTTGTAAATTTCGTCATCTGTTCCCATCGGCACGCAATGGCCTACTCTTTCGAAAAGCGGAACAGGATTTAACGTGTACGTAAGATGTTCTCCATGCCTAGTGGAACCAACAAGAATAACTACAGTCAAACACACAAGAACTACTGCCCTAACTGCCCTAACTTGTTCAATGTTCAAGAAAGACAAAGCACTGCTGTACTATCACACTTTCCTCAAAATGCTATCCTGAACGCCTCCACTAAGTAAGGGTTACTGTGCAGTGTCCATCACAGTAGGAGAGGGCAGAATCAGCGGTGACCAGCGTCCGTCTCCCTGAAGACAATGGTCAGTTAATGATGGCCCACAGTGACCCCCGCTAGTGGACTGGTCTGGCTTTTTTGTCTGGAGCGGTCTTGTAGGGTGATGGCCAAGGAGAACTAGACTGGGAGGCATTGCCAGGTAATGAATTGTGTTTGGAAGACTTGGGTACACATCTAAGAGCTTTATTTTCCTGCTAGGAGTTTTGTTTTGTTTTTGGTTGTTTTTTGTATGTGCGAGGTGGTTGTTTTTTACCTTTGCTTCTTCTCTGATTGTATATGTCTGTCTTTCGGTTTTTCTACTTTCCTTTTTATCTGTTATTCTGTCTGTTTGTGTGTTTTCTGTCTGTCTGTTTGCCTGTCTGTCTCTCTGGCTCTGTCTCTGACTCTGTCTCTCTCTGTCTCTCTCTATGTCTCTCTCTCTATCTCTCTCTCTCTCTCTCTCTCTCTCTCTCTCTCTCTCTCTCTCTCTCTCTCTCTTTCTTTCTTTCTTTCTTCATAGCAAAAACGGTTTAAATTATCCCCAAACATTGCCAACGGAATTTTCTGTGTTTACCTATCATTTCCTAACATCAGTTCACCACCACTAGTTTTTAAACAAACAACAACAACAACCAGTTTGGAGAAGCCTTTTGTATTCAGAGTGACGAACAGGTTGATTTCAATGTGCCCACCTATTCCTCCAGCGTTGTATCAGGCTCAGCAAACATCTGTGCAAAGGCCTGACAGGTCATCTGGGCTGCAGGCATGCACACAGTGCGCCTCTTCTGTCAGTACAGTCCTGTCTCTAGGTGCACACAAATATTGCGAGGGAAGGCTTCACAGCAGATGAAAGAAGTGTGATTACTAGATATAGAAGTACAGACAAACGTCCTTCTGTCAGTCGGTGCCAGTCAAACGAGCAGGTCGATCAACCAATCAGTGTGCTTCTTTAACACATAATTATTTCTTGTGTTTCTGCAGCACAAAAACTGACAACTATCGTCAATAATCTGAGAACTTATCAGCGCAGTCTATTGCTGAAGTCTGTAGCTAGTAGCAATAGACTGCGCTGGTTTGGGCACGTTCAACGGAAAGCAGACCACCACATCATAAAAAGAGCAATGAACTTCGTAGTGGATGGAAAGAGACTAAAGGGGAAGACCTAGCAAAACCTAGGCTACCTGTATTGCAGATGATCTTAGAGAAAGGGGCATAAATGAGGAGGAAGCTCAAAACAGAGAGAGATGGAGAAGGCTCATCAATGTCAAACCTCCCCTGGGAGAAACATGACAAAAAAGGAAGAAGAAGAAGAAGAAGAAGAAGAAGAAGAATCTGTGAACGTATCCCTTGGCATATCGCCAAGATCCTAAAGGGGCTACATTCATGGCGGGCAAAAAACGGTCGCATGCCAAAAAAATTCACCTGCAGTGAAGCTTGGAGCTCTAGCAGAGGAGCGAAAAAACCCAACAAACCCTCGGCACATCCTTGCTTTTTTCATGTTTTAACTAGTTCACCATGGGTATGCACCTGTTTTTGTTCATCCTGTTCGACAATGACCTCCAAAAACAGCAGAGGAGGCAGCTGCTGTTTTAGAAATAGGGCAGAAATTTGATTATATATGGAGATGCTTTGCCCACAGTACACCCCCACTCTTTCTTCAGCAGGTGGACAAAAAACTCGAACAGTCTTAGGTTCAATTCCACCCCAACACACACACACACACACTCTCTCTCTCTCTCTCTCTCATATATCCCTTAGGGCGGGGACTGGATGTAAAAAAAGCACATGAGTCCTTATTCATTATCCTCGAAATAAAAGAAATTGTCATTGTCATTGTGTCAGCCAAGTGGGCATAAGGACAGTCAGTGTTCGAGATGTTCTCCAGGGCTGCAGCACATAAGGGTTGTGCAAGTCAAGCCTCCTAGTTATAGAGTTATAGTCAATCATTAAAAGACTCAGCTGTAAAGTGGAATTCCATGAGTGGGAAAACCACTGATCATACAGCCTCTCACTTTGCTGTTGCCCCCAGCGTCAATGGTTTGGTCAAGGACTGTGATCAAGCCCATGCACAGGTAAAGAAACCACTGCAGGTTGTTCAGGTTTTACTTCTCTGTGCATTTCATTTGTCTGTATACTAAGTCGTGGTTACTGTAAGGCTTACAGATTTGAGGTTGTTTGCATTTGTTGTTTTAGGAGAAGAAAAATTCTCTTCTAGTGTTCACGTTTGTCATTTCAAATTTTCGTTTCCTCGTCTCACAGTAACAAAACGGTTGTAGGTTCTAGTCATATATGTGGGTCAAGGTGGAAACAGAAGGACCGAACTGAAAGACATTTTATGATTGCATAACCTTAAATTCTCCTAAATAAAAAAGCAAGTACTTTTCCTGTTCTGTAACACGTGTCGCTAGTTACATTACCGAGAACACCCAACAATTGACTTTACATTTGAGAGTTTGAGGACAAAATGAACTTCAGGATGGCAGCAAGAGAGCTTTTCACACAGCCTCAGATTTGCCCTGGGGTCCATCATGCTACTCACAGACAGTTTTCAGCTTTGAATTTGAGAAAGCAACATTTCCTAGATTTCACACACCACTTTTGAAGCAGTCACTACACACTGCTGAACTGTGTAACATGACCGCGGCTACAGAGACATTGCCCACTAAACCCCTACTGCAACGCTTCAACACCCAGAGATTAACTTTTTTAAAGCGCTGGTCCATCTGAAAGAAACAAAATGATGCCTCTTTCATCGAAATCCACTGGCCTACTAACAATTCCCCTTCTCCTTCCTTTTCTGTTGGGAAGGAAGTGAGGATAAAGGGGAGTGGGTTATGAAAAGTGCATGTGGAAATATCCCCTGAATTCTGCATGATTTTCAGAATCGCGGCAATATTGCGTTTTTATTTCACAGGTCAGGGTATTGTTGGGTCTCATAACATTAAGTCCATCTCTGGGGTGGTGGGCGGGCTTTGTGATTATCACAGGCAGCCAGAAAGAAGTTTTATGCAGAATTTGATCGCTGAATCACGCTGAAGAATGCCTGTGCAAACCATAATGGGATTTCACAATCTCAAAGGTACCAATAGGACAGAACTGAAATGAAATGCATATACTGTCCTTTTTTCAAGTTCTGTAATAACTTATAGCTTCGGAACAATGCGAGTACGGACAAAAGAGCAATAGTGGTGTGGTGTAAATTATGGCAGAATAAACTCTGATCAATGGGTACAATAGCTGAGGGTGGGGGGGGGGGGGGGACAGATTGACTTTCGGAGCCATATGGTGCCTGATATTATTGCAGGTGGGAACCACAATGGCGTCTGATGCATTTGTTCTTTTGGGCAGCCGTATTCCGTAGTTAAATATGATTTACATGATATATTGATTTTTATGTCGGCACTTTCAGCAACACGCCAATTTTTGGCATGGATGCATATGGAACGTCATCATTTCATTTTTATTCCTTTTTTGTGTAATGTTCTCAAAAACAAAGAATCGATGCACTAGTAACATGGAACTGATTTACTAGCTACAACAAATGATGCACTTGTAACAAAGGACTGATGCACTTATGACAAAGAACTGACGCACTTATGACAAAGAACTGATGCTGGTTAACATTTGCACACAGTTTAACTAGAACAACGAGAATGAGATACACCACTGAAATCTAATTCGCAGGCTTGTTGAACAATGAGAATCGCATTCTCCATCGCTTAAGCTAGGCTACCTGTGTGCCTAACCAAGCACGTGTCACATCCTAACATTGCTACTCTGTTGTATCAGCAAACTAACATGCAGAGTAGTCCAGCACATGTTGAAACTCTCCAGATAGTGTATTCTTTGCCTTCTTCGTCGTCGAATGCTCAAACAGCAACTATTGTTGTCTGTTATATGAGCGAAAATGCGTCACGCTGCCGTTAAAGCGCCTGACAAGTCAGGCCCAGCACATCCGACTTCGGCATAAGAAAGATTTGCTATCTTTTAATTCTTTCTAGAAAACGGGCAGGAGAATGGACCAAGAAAGGAAAAAAATAGACAAGAAGGAGGTGACAGGCAGAAAAGGAACAAGGCAGAAACAAAGAGAGTGATAGAAAAGAGGAAATGTCTGCCATAGAATTTCCAGAATGTGGGGATGTTTTTTCACACTAACAGGGCCCCCGGTATCTCCTCGCGGGAATAGTATATAAACTGTAACGCCTAGTATGGTCAGTGTCAGCAGATGTGTTTCATGGTCATCTGCTGGTCCTTAGCCCTGGTCAAGAGCTGAGTCACGTCAGCTACTGGTGTAAGCTAGGAGCCAAGGCCTGCATTGAAAATTAATGGTGCCATATTTTGACAGAACAACAATATCAACAATAACAACCAGCACTACCAAGGCGACGAGGAAAAGAAAAAAGAAGAACGCAAAGAAGAAGAATGTGAAGAATACGACGACGAAGAGGATGAAGAAAAATGCAAATAGGAGGAGTGCGAAGAATGCGAAGAAGAAGAAGAAAAAGAATGCAAAGAAAAAGAAAATAAAGAATGCGAAGAAGAAGAAGAAAAAGAATGCAAAGCAAAAGAAAATAAAGAATGCGAAGAAGAAGAAGAAGAATGCGAAGAAAAAAGAATGCAAAGAAGAATAATGCGAAGAAAAATAATGCTAAGAAGAGGAATGCGAAGAAGAAGAATATCGAATGCGAAGAAGAAGAATGCGAAGAATGAGGAGACTGTAAAAAAAAGAAGAGTAAAAATAATGCGAAGAATACGAAGAATGCAAAGAAGAATTACGAAGAAGAAAGCGAAAAAGAAGAATGCCCCCCCCACCCCCCACCCCCACCCCACCCCCCAAAAATGCAAAGAATACAAAGAATAAGAATTGCGAAGAAGAATAGCAAAGAAGAAAAATTGCGAACAAGAATTGTGAAGAAGAAAAAGAATTGCGAAGAAGAAGAAAAATTGCGAAGAAGAAGAAGAAGAATTGCGAAGAAGAAGAATTGCAAAGAAGAAGAAGAAGAAGAAGAAGAAGAAGAAAGAAGAAGAAGAAGAAGAAGAAGAACAAGAAGAAGAAGAACAACAACAACAACAACAACAACAAGAACAACAACAACAACAGAAGAAGAATTGCAAAGAAGAAGAAGAAGAATTGCAAAGAAGAAGAAGAAGAAGAAGAAGAAGAAGAAAGAAGAAGAAGAAGAAGAAGAAGAAGAAGAAGAAGAAGAAGAAGAAGAACTGCAAAGAAGAAGAAGAATTGCGAAGAAGAAGAAAAATTGCAAAGACAAATAATTGCAAAGATGAAGAAGAATTGCAAAGAAGAGGAGGAAGAATTGCGAAGATGAAAAAGAGTTGCAAAGAAGAAAAAAAAAAATTGCAAAGATGAAGAAGAATTGCAAAGAAGAAGAAGAAGAAGAAGAAAACAACAACAACAACAATAACAATAACAACAGCAAAACCTCTGCTAACTGGCGCACTAGCTTTTATTTTGGGCACAACCTCATCCTGGCTTCCTGTCATGTCGTTCCGAATCACTGTCATTCCCCTTGTCCTTCGCCTCCCCTTCAACAGTTGTTCTTTCTTTCTTTCTTTACTTCCTTCCTTCTTTCTTTCTTTCTTTCTTTCTTTCCCACTGTCTTTCCTCTTTGTCTTTGCCTTGTTTATTTCTTCGTTTTTCTCTCCTCGTCTTTCATTTTAACCGCGGCTTTTTTTGTGTGTTATATTCTTGTTTTGCTTTTGATGGGGTTTCTTTTCCCACTTGTTGTTTCCCTTTGTTTTTATGTTCGTTTTATGTCTGTCTTTTCTTTCTCTTTTCAGCTTTTCTTCCCTTTTTCTTTCGTTCGTTTATTCATTCTTTCTTTCTCACTTGTTCTTTTCTCTTATTTTGATTTGTTGAAGATTTGTCTTTCTTTCTTTCTTTCTTTCTTTTATTTATTCGTTCTTTCTTTCTTTCCTTTTCTTTCTTTCTTTTATTTATTCGTTCTTTCTTTCTTTTCTTTTCTTTCTTTCTTTCTTTCATTCGTTCTTTTTTCTTTTCTTTTCTTTCATTTTTATTCCTTCGTTCACTTTCTTTCATATTGTTTTTATTCTTTTTTCTTTGTACTGTCTTTTTTCCATTTTTGTTTGCCTGTCTCTCTTTCTTCCTTCCTTCCTTCCTTCCTCCCTTTCTTTCTTTCTAAAAATTTAAAGTCAATCTACAATTTAAAAGCATACTTAATTTCTCAAAGAGAACTTTATTCTGTGGTGGGCATATAATGAATAAGTCATCCACAGCAACAGTTACAATTCAATAGTATAAGTTAAAAGTGAATCATTATGAAAAAGTACGATTGTGAGTGCGTGCGCTCTCTCTCTCTCTCTCTCTCTCTTCTCTCTCTCTCTCTTCTCTCTCTCTCTCTCTCTCTCTCTCTCTCTCTCTCTCTCTCTCTCTCTCTCTCTCTCTCTCTCCCCTCACACCACACACACACACACACACACACACACACACACACACACACACACAACACACAACACACACACACACACACACACACAGAGTTTTCTGTTTTTCTTTCTCTCCTTTTGTCTTTGTTTCTTTTTCTTCCTATCTATCTATCTATCTATCTATCTATCTATCTATCTACTATCTATCTATCTATCTATCTATCTATCTATCTATCTATCTATCTATCTATCTATCTATCTATCTATCTCTCTTTCTATCTTTCCTTCTTTCTTTGTTTCTTTCCTACCTATCTTTCTGTCTCCCTGCATGCTTTTCTTTCTTTGTTCTTTCTTTCTCCATTTCTTCCTTTTCTTTCTTTCTTTCTTTCTCATTTTCTGTGTTCTTTCTTGCTGAGCTTTTCCTTTTTTTCTTTTTAACCAATGTCCTCCCTAGATTATTCGGGACTTTCTTTTCTTTGAGGCAACATAACTTCTACTCTGTCTCCTCTCTTCCCCTTGTCTCTAAACTCTATCAGGAAATCCTAGTCCTCTACGTATAGTTATCACTACCCGGGAACTATTCAAGCCATTCCTCTGAAGACAGAATACAGGAGAGGCAGTGTTTTTCTACGGGAAAGTGTAGATTTTTGACGGAATATTTGAAAGTGAAAAAAGAAACCTTTTTATAGAAAATTGCAGACATTTCTGTGGTATGTTATTTCACGGCACTGGTTTATTTTTGGCACTCACGTTTTGTGTTTTACTGATTTTTTTTATTACTCACAACAGTCGTTTTCTTTTTCTAAACTAATGTACTTTAAAGAGCAACCAGATTTTTGTAGGGTGGGGGGTGAGGGTGGTGGTGGTTGGTTGTTTTGTTGGTTTTATTGTAGAGCTCGATTTTTGTTTTTCTTATGTTGTGGTTTTTGCTGGTAATAGTTGTTTGAAAGAGGCATTAAGTGGGCGGCGGATTTGTATCACTGTTTTTAAAAAAAATGCACACACACTGCTGTCGTATTTAGACACCACCCCCGAAGTCGATTATGCTGCATAAACACACACACACACACATACATACACACACACACACACACACACCACACACACACACACACACACACACACACACACACACACACACCACACAAAAGAAAAAGAAGAAAAAGAAAGAAGAAGAAAGAAGAAGAAGAAGAAGAAGAAGAGAAGAAGAAGAAGAAGAAGAAGAAGAAGAAGAAGAAGAAGAAGAAAAAAAAACAACAACAACAAGAAAGGTGAAGGAAGTATACACCGGCAGAAAGATGTGGAAAATATTTGTTGGAAGGAAAAAAGGAAAACTTTGCAGATTGTACACGATTCAAGATTCAAGATTTAATTTATTACACCCCTTTTCAGGGTATGGGGGGTTACAAACGATTTCAACAGGAGAATAAACCTAACAGCAACACACCCAAAAGTATTATCATTACTTAGAGGAAATGAAAAACAACATTTCAGCACGGAAGGAACAACATTCGTAAAATAATTTTTTTAAACCCGAGCAATAAACATTCAAGACATTAAAAAGGTACATCGATTTCCTTTAAAAGATACAATCTTCACTAATGAAAGATAAAAAATTTAAGTTTCTAAAAATGCTGATACAACGCTTGTGTAGAAGAAAAAAATAACAGATTTGAATACCAAAAGTAAAAAGTGGTTTGTAGAAGGAGCAAAGAAAATCCCCGAGGGAAAAATACCAAGTCTTTCTATTCAACAGATTTCCATATAATACAAACCAGAAACGTAGAAATGACAGATCTGAAAGAAATCTTCAACAAAACACTTGCAGACATTTCTGAAAAAAAGAGATAATTTCCAAAACAGTTGGAAAAATATAATGTACGAATTGACCTTTGCGTAGGATACTTGAAAAGAAAAACACAACCCTATACTGCCCATTCCAACACAACTGAAACAGACTCTGACCAACATAAAGCAGTATTGACAATCTTCGGTTTTCAATATAAAAACAACAATTGCCCGTTCTGGACCCAATAAAAAAAAGTATTTTAGACATGTAGTCCAACGATTTGCTTCCCCCCTCCCTTCCCCCGACCCCCACCCCCATCCCTTGACATAAATAGCTTGTCTCAATGCTGAATTCTAAAAATCACAGATTACTTTCCCTTTCTGTGTCTATGGCACCTTGTTCCTTTTCAATCAGTTGAGATCGTTGGCCAATGGTCGATTGCTATCCTGCTCTATTGTGTCGTTTTTAGTTTGAAATGACGACATGGCACATGGTGCAATAAAGTGGTGCATGTTCGCCGTGACGTCGATTCCAGGATAAGGTTGATGACAGAGCAGCCTGCATTAACTGAAGACTAGCATGGTGATTGAGGGAAGGAGCTTCAAGTTCCAGAAATAACGTCATTCATATGTTTTCAGATTTGGGAAAACAATAACAACAGAATATTGTGGCTTTCATGAAGATGCCGCGCGCGCGCGCGCGCACACGTACACACACACACACGCGTACGCGCGCACGTGTCTGTGTGTCTTTGAGTGTGTGTCTTTGTGTGTCTATGTGTGTGTGTGATTGTGTGCGCGCGTGCTCGTGTGCATCTGTGTGTATTACTACTACTACTACCTCTACTATAATAATAATAATAATAATAATAGAAACAGCAGTAGCAGTCTAATATAATAATAATAATAATAATACAATAATAATAATAATAATAATAATAATAATAATAATAATTATTATTATTATTATTATACTGCTGCTGCTGTTTCTGCTCCTGCTACTTTTGGTGTTACTGCTTGTGCCGCTGTGGTTACCGCTACATCTGCTGCTTCAAATACAGAAGCTACTACTGTCGCTGACATTTCGCCATGGCTCTTTGCAATACACAGTACTGTACCTTTCACTTCTTCCTCCCTCGTCCTAAACACACACACACACATACATACACATACGCACATACACACATAATAGATAGATAGATAGATAGATAGATAGATAGATAGATAGATAGATAGATAGATAGATAGATAGATAGATAGATAGATAGATAGATAGATAGATAGATAGAAAACTCATACTTGCCCTCTTGGAAATGAGAATCTAATAAACCTCTACCCTAAATCCACTGGCCATTTATTCTATTAAAACCCGTGAATGCCCGCTTTCGGAACTATTAGGGCTTGGCACATGCCATTTGTTCGATGGTAAAACTGTAATGTTCAGAGACTAAAGAAGAAACAGAGATAATTACAATGAAACTGAAAATACCCTGAAAGTGTTGATGTTAGCAAACTGCGATAAAAAATGAACCCAAACATCGAAAGTCTAGACATATTTATCTCAAAATTTCGCTTTAAGCGTCCTAGTAAATAAGTCAGTTACCAGTTCAACAGTTAAAAAAAGGAATATTTTTTTAATTACCTACAGTATTATCAGTGCGATTTTCCAGAAAAGGACCCTTTCAGAAGTGGGAGAATGAATGTATTTTCAACAACAACAAAACAGGAATTTAAAGTGCACTAACGTGCTTTTATGGACATCAGAACTAGATTGCAGCGAAATTCATTCAAGCAAACCATGAACACAGAACGTGAGGAAAGTGAAAGTCGGTCTTTGAATGTAGATACCAATTTGGAAGGAAGGAAGGAAAGAAGGAAGGAAGGAAATGAAAACGATTATAGCCTGCACCAATTTGATCAGGGTGGGATCAGGAAATATGCATGAGTTGATAGTGGATAATTGCACTTGGAGGCCTGAGTGATACGTTTGTGAATTATTCCTTTAGTTGTATTCTATGTTTTGTTATTTATTTATTTATTTACTTATTTATTTATTCATTTATTTATTCCTTCATTTTTTATATCGAGGATAATAGAATAAGCACTCATGTGCTTTTTAACATCCAGTCCCCGTGTGTATGCGGCTTTGTAAAATCTTTAATCTGTTCCCACTGGCACGCAATGGTCTGATTCTTGTGTGTGTGTGGTGTGTGTTGTGTGTGTGTGTGTGTGTGTGTGTGTGTGTGTGTGTGTGTGTGTGTGTGTGTGTGTGTGTGCTGTGTGTGAGTGCGTGTGCGTGTGTGTCTGTGTGTCTGTCTCTAGCTGTCTCTCTTTCGGTCTCTCTGTCTCTGTCTGTCTGTCTATCTGTCTTTCTGTCTGTTTTCTGTCTCTGTCTCTGTATCTCTCTGTCTGTTTCTCTCTCTGTCTCTCTCTCTCCCTCTCTCTTTTTGTGTGTCTATGTATCTTCAATCTGCCTATCTCTTTTCCTATGTATTTATTTATTTATCTATCTATCTATCTAATTCCTTATCTACTTCTCTACCTATCTATACACACAAGGACACACAGTCATACACACACACTCACACACATCATACACACACTACACACACACTACACACACACTACACACACACTATACACACACTACACCACAACCACCCCCCCCCCCCCCCAACACACATCATACACACACTACACACACAAACTACACCCTCCCTACACACACACACACTACACACACACACTTCCCCCACCCCCACCCCACCAATCCCCCACACACACTCACACACTGTGCAGCACACACACACACACACACACACACACACACACACACACACACACACACACACACACACACACACACACAAATATATATTATATATATATAATATAATAGATAATATATTTATATTATATATACATACACATTGTCAGTCATTCATCTAGAAACGTGATATAAACTGATAATATAAAAAGTCAACCATCACACTGTTTTCTCAGCTTCTACGCCCCCATCCCACCGTGGCACTAATGCCAGCCTCCCTGCCTCACCCACACAAGATGCATTGTCAGTGCAGCCAGCCGTTCACTATTAGATGGATGGAGAACACACACGGAACTGGAACGCACGCAGTGACGCGCGTGTTTTTATTATCAACAAGCAGAAGGAGATTGCAAAGAAAGTCTCTGGAGCGTAGCCATGATCAGAGAAGGCCAGGACACTGCCGTAAAGCCCTTCGGTAGAGACTGGTGGCATAATGGAAGACATGGACAACAATTGGTTGTTGGTGGGTTGGTTGGTTGGTTGGTTGGTTGGTTGGTTGGTTGGTTTGTGTGTGTGTGTGCGTGTGGTGTGTGTGTGTGTGTGTGTGTGTGTGTGTGTGTGTGTGTGTGTGTGTGTGTGTGTGTGTGTGTGTGTGTGTGTGTGTGTGTGTTTTATTTTATGTATTGTTTTATATCGAGGATAATGGAATAAGCACTCATGTGCTTTTTTACATCTAGTCCCCGTGTGTATGCGGTTTTGAAAAATTTTGTCATCTGTTTCTACCGGCACACAATGGCCTACTCTTCCGAAAAGCGGAACAGGATTTAACGTGTGCGCAAGATGTTCTGCATGCGTTGGAACACGGAGCCTCGGTTTATAGTCTCATCCGAAGGATGTGTGTGTGTGTTGTGTGTGTGTGTGTGTGTGTGTGTGTGTGTGTGTGTGTGTGTGTGTGTGTGTGTGTGTGCATGTGTGTGTGTGTATCTGTGTGTGGGTGTGGGTGGGGGTGTTTTTCTCGTTCCCCGCCTGCATTTTCTCCAGAAAGACTTAAAAGATAACAATTCTCCGAAGACTCATGCGCTAGGACTGACTTGTCAGGCGCTTAACGGCAGCGTGACGCATTTTTCCGCTCATATGATAACAGGCTACAATAGTTGCTGTCTGGGCGTTTGACGAAGACGATCCTCGGCTAGAGCTTCAAGGTTTACCAATGGTGACATTTTGCGTATGCGACGGTGCGATATCTTTTCTTCCTCACTATTAAGGTAGCGACATTCCAACTTCGGAGATGGTGTTTACATACAACACCTGTGTGCAAACAGGTTCTTTTTTTAAAGTTGTCATCTGCTCCTACTGTCACGAAATGGCCTACTCTTCCTAAAAGGCGGAATAGGTTTTGAACGTATGCTGAAGATGTTCTGCGTGCATTCGCACACGGGGGTGGGGGAAGGGTAGGGGGTGGGGGTGGGGGGGGGGCTCGGTGTAAAGTCTCATCCAAAGAACTTTTTCGGGGAGTGGAGTCAATACAGAAGCTAACTGTAGGGTAAACAGGTAAAGGTCTTCCCTGAACCTATGTGCTGGTAGGAGAGCGAGGCATCAGAGACCTCAGCTTCTCCAGGGGCCAGCTGGCCAACTCTAGGCTAAAAATCCCCTACAACGGGCGCCTCCGTGGTGGCTAGCTCCATCCCGGGGATTCAGATCTCCAGAGCAAGTCTCTGACCATTAAGCTATCCTACCTTCCCCCGGACATGCAGCAATTATAAATTGATTGCACCAAAGTCATCAGAATCCAAAATCAAAGACCGTGTGTGTATGTTTGTATGTATGTATGTGTGGGAGGGCTGGAGGGATGTTCATTTCGCTGTAGCGTGAAGAGCTGATAAGAGGTGTGCAGGCAGCGAATAGCATTATCTGACATCGTCATCACACTGCAGACACGGGGCTGTTCTGTTGTGACTGAGAACACTTTATCATCTATTTATTCATTTATCTATTTATTTATTTATTTGTTTGTTTGTTTGTTTGTTTATTAGTTCTTTTATTCCGTGGGTAATTGAGTAAGCACTCAGGTGCTTTAAAAAAATTGTAGTCCCTGTGTGTGTGTGTGTGTGTGTGTCAGTTTTGTCAATTTTGTCATCCGTTCCCGCCGGCACAAAATAGTCTACACTTCCGAAAAGCGGAACGGGTTTTAACGTGGGCGTAATATGTTCTGCGTGCATTCGCACACGGGACCGCAGTTTATAGTCTCATCCAAAGGACTTTTGGGGAGAGTGGAGTCGGAACTGATGTTAACTCCAGAGGAAGAATCCTCTTGAACGAGATTCGAACCCGGGTCAGCAGATCACGAGCGCGATGCGCGTCACTCTAACCACCAGGCTATCCCGTCCCTACACTCTACGACCGAGGTCCCATGAACGAACGCGCATAGAACATCTTGCGCACACGTTAGATCCATTCCTCTTTTCAGAAGAGTAGGCTTTTGCATGCTAGTAGAACCAGATGTCAACATTTTTTAAAATTCGCATGCACACTGGTGTCGTGGTGGTAAGTCACCATCGCTGAAGTCGGAATGCGGCTGCCTTAATGGAGGGCAAACGGTCGCATACGCAGAATCTCATCATTGGAGAATTTTGGAGCTGTAGTTGAGATGCTAACAAACAACAACTACAAACAACTGACTGCAGGACCAGTGGCGCTAGAAGCCCGGGTTTCTTTTGAAGTTCAGATATGAAAATGAAAAATCACAAATTATTGAATATAGTTGCTATGTTTAGATATTCTTATAATGAATAAAAAATACCCAACCCGTAATTAAAACAATCCTCTCTCTTTCTTTCTCTCTCTCTCTCTCTCTCTCTCTCTCTCTCTCTCTCTCTCTCTCTCTTCTCTCTCTCTCTCTCTCTCTCTCTCTCCTCTCTCTCTCTCTCTCTCTCTCTCTCTCTCGCGCGCGCGCGCGCGCTCTCTCTCTCTCTCTCTCTCTCTCTCTCTCTCTCTCTCTCTCTCCTCTCTCTCTCTCTCTCTCCTTCAAACGACTTCTTGACCATTTACTCGACCTTTCCATTGGCTAATATAAAAAACACGAAACCAAAACCAAAAACATGAAATACACAAGCAAACAACCATGAAGACAAAAATGAACCTTAACCAACAATGAACAATCCAACCCAACCACACTAAACCAATCAACAACCAACCAACCAAACTAACCAACCAATAACCAACAACCAACCAACCAATCCATCGAACCGACCAACAAACAACAAACCAACCACCAACTGACCAACCATCCAACAAACAAACAAACCAACCAACTAACTAACCAACCAACCAACCAATCATACCATCAACCACCAACCAACCAATCAACTAACCAAACCAACCAAACCAACTGACCAACCAACCAACAAACAAACCAACAACCAACTACAACCAAACAATCAACCAACCAACCAACCCACAACTGACCAACCAACCAACCAACCGACCAACCACAACCAACCAACTAACACAAACCAACCACCATATCCAACAACCATCCAAACCAACAAAAACCATCATTAACCGACACCACCACCAACCAAACAACCAAATCAACAACCATCCATCCATCCAACAAACATATCCAACCAACCAACCAACCAACGACCAACCATCCAACAAACCAAACCAACCATCCATCCAACCAACCAATCCATCCAACCATCCATCCAACCGACCAACCACCAACCATCCACAAACCAACCAAACAACCATCCAATCCAACCAACCACCATCCACCAACCAAACCAACCAACCAACCAACCATCCAACCATCCAACCACCAACCAACCACCATCCAACAAACCAACCAACATCCAACCAACCATCCATCCAACCAACCCATCCACCAACCAACCAACCATCCAACCATCCAACCATCCAACCGACCAAAACCAACCAACATCCACCACCGACAACCAAACAAACAAACAACCATCCATCCAACAAACCAGCCAACCATACCACAACCATCAAATCACCATCCAACCACAACCAACCAACCAACCAACCATCCAGCCATCCAAACACCATCCAACCATCCAACCAACAACCATCCAACACAACCACACAATCCATCCTCAACCAACCAACAAACCATCCAACACAATCCACACACACCACATCCAACAACCAACAACCATCCAACCATCAACCAACCACACCTCCAACACACCAACCAACACACCAACCATCCAGCCCCCCCAGCCAAATGAACCCAACTCCAAAATCAAACAAAAAGACAAACAACTATGGAAGATTTGGCTAAGACAGGAACATAAGTATGTCTTTTTTCGGTTAGATTCCAGCCAGAATTGAAGGGGCTGTCCTTGGCTCCTTGGCTGCTCTGCTCCTAGACTTCCTGCTCTCGGCATTTATGACCAAACAAACAAGGACGTAAGCTTGCTTCTGCAATGTGATCGTCCATTGTTGGGAACTGATTTCAGCCAAGCTGTCGATACCCGTCTCTGCTGTGAATCTGTCTTTTATTCCTCTGTTAAAACAACTCCATTTCCGCTCTCTCTTCTGTCTCTCTGTCTCTCTGTCTGTCTCTCTCTCCTCCCTCCCTCTGTCTCTGTCGCTCTCTGCCTATCTGTCCTGTCTGTCTCTCTCTTGTCTGTCGTCTCTCTCGTCTGTGACTCTCTGTCTCGCTTATCTCTGATCTCTGTCCTGTGTGTCTGTCTCTTCTCTGTCTGCTCTCTATCTCTTTCTCTACTCTCTCTTTTTCTCTCTTCTCTCTCTCTCTCTCTTCTTCTCTCTCTCTCTCTCTCTCTCTCTCTCTCTCTCTCTCTCTCTCTCTCTCTCTCTCTCTTTCTCCTCTCTCTCTCTTCTCATTTCTTTTTCTCTTGTATTTCTGATTTTTTGACGATTTTCTGAGGCATTGGAGGGGGGGGGGGGGGGGGGGGGTTAGGGGGGTTCTTTTCAGTTTGTTGTTGTGGTTTTGTTTTTAACTTGTAGCGTTATAGCTTGCTGTAACCTTGAGTGCTTCTTTCTAAGCACGTTCTCCCTCCTATGTAAGCTAGAATGTTGTTGTTGCCAGTTTGCATTTCCTAGATGTACATGTAAACGCACGTGCATGGTGGTAATGTAAGAGGCACATGAAGCTAATCGAACATAACACTCGAGGATTTTATTCTCATAACTGTTATATACACTTCTCTGCCTCCGTTCTGGATGCCAGTCTTTCGGGTAATTTTTAATTTTTTTAATTTTGAAGATAATGGAATAAACACTCATGTGCTTTTGTTTTACATCCAGTCCCCGTTTGTATGCATTTTTGTCAATTTTGTCATCCGTTCCCACCGGCACACAATGGCCTACTCTTCCGAAAAGCGGAACGGGTTTTAAGGTGTGAGCGATACTGAAGACACGGATCTTCCGTGGTAGATGCTTAAAGCATTCCTTAGTTAAAGGCTGCAAAGTAAGTGGTGAAGGTTTGGTTTGTCTTTGTTTGGTTCATTGGCTGGCTGGTTGTTGGTTGGCTGGTTCAATGGGTGGGTGGTTGGCTGACTGGTTGACTGATTGATTAGTTGGTTGGTTGGTTGGTTGGCTGGTTGGTTGGTTGGCTGGTTCGTTGGTTGGTTGGCTGGTTGGTTGGCTGATTGATTCGTTGGTTTGGTTGGTTGTCTGGTTGGATGGTTGGTTGGTTGACTCGTTGATTAATTGGTTGGGTGGTTGGTTGGCTGGCTGGCTGGTTGGTTGGTTGGTTAAGTGGTTGGTTACTTGGCTGGTTGGTTGGTTGGGTGGTTGGCTGGTTGGTTTTTGGTTGACTGGTTCGTTGGTTGGTTGGTTGGTTGGCTGGCTGGTTGACTGATTGATTAGATGGTTGGTTGGGTGGTTGGTTGGTTGGTTGGTTAGCTGGTTAATTGATTGGTTAATTGGTTGGTTGGTTTGTTTTTTGCTTTTGTTTTTCTTTCTTGGGGCGAGGATCAGTTGGTATGAAGCGGAGACAAGTTAGCTCCGATCCCTGAGCAAGGCCCCACAGGCAGACAGGAGACATAGGGTGGGGTGACTTGTGTCCCAGCTGAAGACTCTCTTCCCCGAAAGAAGACGTCCAGTGCTGTTGACTGAATGTGAACAGCCTTTGATCTGGTCACTGCAGACAGAAAACGTGTGTGTTTGAAATTGTTGACTCTTTTCTTGCATCTTGCTTTTTTTCAATCGATCAGTTGGTTCACACACACACACACACACACTCTCTCTCTCTCTCTCTCTCTCTCTCTCTCTCTCTCTCTCTCCCTCTCTCTATCTCTCTCCCTCTCTCTCTCTTTTCTCTCCCTCTCTCTCTCCCCTCTCTCCCCCCTCTCCCTCCCTCTTTCTCTCTCCCTCTCTCTCTCCCTCTCTCTCTCTCTCTCTCTCTCTCTCTCTCCCCTCTCTCTCTGTCTCTCTCTCTCTCTTACTGCTCCTCGATTTTTTTGGATAACTTTTTAAAATGTTTAGCAAAGACACTTTGTTGACAGGCTTGGCATCCTTTGTTTTTGGGTGTCAAGACTCTTTCATGCACACTACATCTTATACACAAAATACAATAAAAGTAAACTGGGCATTACCGTAGGCTATTGATCGTACATCAAACGCTTACCTAATAGGTACATCAAGCATCTACCTAGTATCAAAACCGCTGCTAAGACAACAGCATTTGTTTGTTTTTTGATACACTGAAGCTGACAACGCCTTTAAGGGCGAAACTGGAGGTGACACAAGGAAATGCCATTAGCGGAATCTTATTTCTAGCAAAGCAAACAGGAGTGTGTCAACTCGTCATCATGGAGCTAACTAGGCGTACATTTTCGTTTCAAGCGCTGTTTACCACGTTACTTGTTGCATCACGACCAGTCTTGAAGGCATAGATGAATAGCAATGTTGATAAAGTTCATGTACCTAACTCCCCCCTCTTTCAGTTGGAGAGAAGAATGAACTACACGGAGATTTTAGGATAACAGCGTTCTTTTATTCAGAAGTTATGAAAGACTGGTACCAAGAAACAAAAACACGCAGGAGAGAGAGAGAGAGAGGGGGGGGGGGTAAAAAAAACCCCACTATCAAACAAATAAAACAGAAAAAATAGGTTGGAAGACCTAAAGAAAAAAATCTCATATCAAATGATATAGGAACCTTGATCCCTTTTAGGTGGCTTGATGAAAAATAAAATCAAATGCATTTCTTATTCAATGTACGATCTGGACATTTTTTTTAAAAGGACTTTGACTTTGACTTTAGGTTCTGCATTTACTAGGTAAGAATCATGTTCACAGAAAGCCCACCTCTTGACTGCTGGCCGTGTCGCAGCAAGCGAAAATAAAATAATAATAGTAATAATAATAATAATAATAATAATTAATGGAATTTATATAGCGCAATATCTTGCAGAGACAAATCAAAGCGATATAAACTGTTCTTAAAACTGGCTACCCTCGGTGTGCGGGTGCACGAGCGTACGTGCGTGCGTGCTTGTGTGTGTGTGTGTGTGCGTGCGTGCGTGTGTGTATGTGTGTGTATGTGTGTGTGCGTGCGTGCATGCGTGTGTGCGTGTGTGTGCGCGCGTGTGTATGTATGTATTACCCGGTCTTTACAATATACTTTCTTGGGTGTTTGAAAGTTTGAAAGAAACACCCAAGAAAGACATCCTCGTTGTGCAAGGCGACTGGAACGCCAAGGTAGGAGAAGATGCATGGAAAGACTGGGAGGGCGTTTGTGGGCCACATTGTAATAACCAATCAAATGAAAGAGGCTTGAGACTCCTGGAGTTTGCCAGTAACAACCACCTCCAGCTAGTGAATACACTTGGCCCACACAAGAAATCCAGAAAATGGACATGGCATAGCCCAAATGGAGAACACCACAACCAAATAGATTACATCATGGTGAAAAGACGGTTTCAGTCTAGCGTTAACATCGCACAGACACGAAGTTTTCCAGGAGCAGACATAGGGAGTGATCATGATCTTGTGATGATGACTTTCCGACTACGTCTAAAGAAAATCCACAAGCGGAACAACATCAGGATCAAATTTGACCTCGAGAAGCTGAAGGACCCAGAGGTATTAGAAATTTTTTCAAGCAAGGATAGGTGGAAAGTTTGCAGCACTCACTGTGATAGACTCAGACATAGATACACTGACGAATAGTTTCAATACAGCAGTGACTGAAACAGCAAACGAGCTTCTTGGCAAACGCCGACCAGTCAAAAAACCATGGGTCACACCTAACATCCTACAACTATGCGACAAGCGTAGAGAGTTGAAGAAAAAGAAAAATGAAACAAAAGAAAGAGCAGAACAATATAGGGCAGTCAACAAAAGAATCAGGAAGTCCATGACGGAGGCAAAAGAGAAATGGATCGGTGAACAGTGCCAAGACATTGAAGAGAACATCAAGAAAAGCAATAGCAAGAAAGCATATCAGCTGGTGAAAGACCTGACTAGCACGAAACAGAGAAAAGGTTTAACAATCCAAGACAAAAATGGGAAGTGTCTCACTGACGACCAGGATATTCTGAACAGATGGACAGAATACTGCTCCGACCTGTATAACTATAGAACCGCAGGAGATCCAGAAGTCCTTAATGTACCCGAAAGCAAAGACACAGACAGTCACCCTATCCTCCGAGAAGAAGTGGAAACAGCAGTCAGATCGCTGAAAAAGGGGAAATCAGCAGGGGCTGACAACATTCCAGCTGAGTTGGTCCAAGCTGGAGGGGAAGCCATGATCAGCGCCCTACTAAGAATCTGCAACAAGATCTGGCAGACAGGAAAATGGCCAACACCATGGACGCAGTCGCTCATCATCACCCTCCCCAAGAAAGGAAATCTACAACAATGCCATAATTACCGCACAATCAGCCTCATATGTCACCCAAGCAAGGTCATGCTGCAGATAATATTGAATAGACTGAAGCCACAAGCAGAGACCATCATTGCTGAGGAACAAGCAGGTTTCCGAGCAGGGCGCAGCACAACAGAACAGATATTCAACCTCAGAATACTATGTGAGCGTACCTTCAACATCAACAAGACCTATACCACGTATTTATCGATTTTAAGAAGGCATTTGACAGGGTGTGGCATGCAGCTTTGTGGCAACCATGAACTTGTACAGCATCAATGCAAACCTGATCAGAGTCATCAAACAGCTGTACAGGGAGGCCACCAGTGCAGTGTACTACAACAACAACATTGGAGAATGGTTTCGAACAACAGTTGGAGTAAGGCAGGCTGTCTACTCTCACCCACCCTTTTCAACATCTTCCTTGAGAGAATCATGGCTGATGCACTGGAACATCATGAAGATCAGTCAGCATTGGTGGCAGAACGATCACAAACCTCCGCTTCGCAGATGACATTGATGGAGTAGCAGGATCAGAAAAAGAGCTTGCCAGCCTAACAGAACACTTGGATAAGGCCTCCAAAACATACGGCATGGAAATCAGTGCAGAGAAGACCAAACTGATGACTAATAACACCAACGGCATTAGCACTGATATCAGGGTTAATGACCAGAAGCTGAAACAGTTCAAAGCTTCAAGTACCTGGGAGCCATTGTATCCGACCAGGGATCCAAGCCAGAAGTAGTATGCAGGACTGCACAGACAATAACAGCTTTGTCAAAACTAAACACCATCTGGAGAGATAAGAATATCTCACTTATCTCCAAGATCAGACTAATGCGCTCCCTTGTCATATCCATATTTCTGTATGCCTGTGAATCATGGACCCTGACTGCAGATTTGGAGAGGAGAGTACAGGCAGTGGAGATGAGATGCTTTCGGAGACTCCTTGGCATCTCCTACAAAGACCACATAAGCAACGAAAGCGTGCATAACAGAATCCAGCAAACCATTGGACCCTATGAGAACCTTCTAACGATCGTGAAAAAGCGTAAACTTAAGTGGTATGGGCATGTCACAAGATCCCAAGGAATTACAAAGACAGTTTTGCAAGGCACTGTCCAAGGAGGAAGAAGAAGAGGCAGACCAAGGAAGAGCTGGGAGGATAACATCAGTGAATGGACAGGCCTAGAACTCAACAAAACCCTGAGAAAGGCAGAACAGAGAGAAGAATGGAGGGAACTGGTTGCTGAGTCTTTGAGGGTGCCCCCACGGTCGTCAGACTACGGGACAGATAGATAGATAGATAGACAATATACACTTTTTGATGGTTGGATGTTACTAAGGTCTAGAGGCATGGCTGCATTATTCTAGCGCTTATTCTTGATAGTCATTGACACGTCCTCAAAGGCAACGACTGAACTCTAGAAACAGAAAATACTTGAATGACACTGAGAACAAAAACAGACAGTGATAATAGCAGACATGACATGTCCTCTCCCTCTCCCTCTCCCTCTCTCTCTCTCTCTCTCTCTCTCTCTCTCTCTCTCTCTCTCTCTCTCTCTCTCTCTTTCTCTCTCTCTCTTTCTCTCTCCCTCTCTCTCTCCCTCTCTCTCTCTCCCTCTCTCTCTCTCTCTTTCTCTATTTCTCTCTATCCCCCCCCCTCTCTCTCTCTCTCTCTCTCTCTCTCTCTCTCTCTCTTAGTGGTCTTCAACACAACCTTCAGTCAGTGTTTACCCAATCGCCTCTATGATCACCATCTGTTTTCCTCACACACTGTATCACAGGATAGGTGCTGGAGTGGATGTCTCTTGAAAGAACAATGGAGGAACAGTTTTGCCGGAACAATGGTCATTCAGGGAATGAGATTGCTGCTTGGGAAAAGATCATGAAATAAGCGGTTCTTTTCAATCCCGAGGCAGCTGATAGGTATTCAAAAGCTGTTTTTCAGTGCGCAAACAGAAAATGTGTTTATTGTATTGAAAAGTGTGTGTTGAGCAAGTGGGATCTCATTTTCGTTGTCTGCATATTTGGTTTTTTGTTTTCATCGTTTTCGAGTATATACTTTCTTTTTTTTCTTTCTCGTTGTATCGCTTGGTCATTTTCAATTGTGAAAGATGCATTTGATGCTTTTGAACTGCTAAGAGGTTTCTTTGTACTTTTTACATTTCTTTGTGATCTCTTTGTTTCCATATTTGTTCATTATCTCTTTGTATATGTATGTGTTTGTTTGTTTGTCTGCCTGTCTGTCAGTCGTACTAGTTGCACCTCTGTTCCTGTTTGTGTCAGTCTCCATGGCTGGTTGGCTGGTTGTCTATGCTTAGGCGTCCGTCTGTTTATGTTTTCTTCACTTGAAAGTCTGTCTCTGTCGCACATACCTTTCCATATCTTTTCTTGTGTTTCTTCCCTATTTTAATGGACTGCTATGTTGATATTTCCTCTTCGTTTAACTCAAAGCCACCTTTTGTTTTTAAAAGCTGCAGGAATCCTTGGTTATACCAATGAAACAGAGGACTCAAAAGACTCTGGCACCTTGGAGTGACCTTTCAGAAACACTTTGCCTGGATGTTGAGTAAAAGCATCACAAACCGGTCAACAATCGAAATCCTCTACAGAAACCCAGCTGCGAAAATAGATTGGACAATAAACTCCCTTTTCAAGACAGACATCATTAATATAAAAGGTTCACTAAAAACTATTTTGCCAAAGAATTTGAAATTTAGGCTATCGCAATCTTTTTAACTGCTTGGACAACCTCAAAGTTTCATATTAATGATCAACTTCATTTGCAAGTTATTGATCTTCCTTAAAGGGTGTATCTAGACATCAAAAACCTTTTGCTAGACCATAATGCAGTCAATAGAAAACCAAAACATTTTTCTGATGTTTCGATGTTCTTGGTGTTAGTGATCATCTCGTTGGTGTCACGCAATAGGCAGCATAAAGGGCTGGACATAGTGACCTTGTGGAGTAGTAATGGTAGTGGCGTGAATTCGATCACCCGTTCATCGCAGACAATTGGGTTTGTCTTCACTGATAGCGGCTTTTAAACAGGAGATTTAGTGTTGTGTTTTTGTTGATTTTTGTACCACGCTGGAGATGAGTGTGTAAGAAGAGGCAGAGGCATAGAAGAGGGAGAGAGAGAGTGACAGAGACAGACAGACAGACAGACAGAGAAAGAGACAAAGACAGAAAGACAGAGACACAGACACAGAAAACAGAGAGAGAGAGAGAGGAGAGAGAGAGAGAGAGAGAGAGAGAGAGAGAGAGAGAGAGAGAGAGAGAGAGAGAGAAGAGAGAGAGAGAGAGAGAGAGAGAGAGAGAGAGAGAGAGAGAGAGAGAGGAAAACAGCAACGAGAATTCTCTTGCCAGAATTTGTGGTTTTTTGAAAATCATTTCATTCGTTTTTGTACTCTTTGTCGTTTCTTATACGTGCATGTGTAGAAGAGTTATTCGTGCTCATGCAAAAAAGCATGCAGGTGTACTTTTTATAGTAGTAGGTACTACAAAGAAGAACATCACACACACACGCACGCACGCACACACGCACACACGCGCGCGCGTGCACATACACATATACACAAACACACACACTTTGAATACCAAAGAGAACAGTGCAAAAGGAAATGTTAAACAGAATTGCTGATGCAACTTTTGCCAGACATGAAAATAATTATTATGGAAGCATGTGTGTACTTATTTGTATGGATTATGTATAGAGATGTTGTCATCTTTTCATGAGTTTAAATATTTCTTTTATTAATTACATTATATTTTACGAGTTTTGGTGATACCTCAATAAAGAAACAACCACTAGATAATAATTTTCTTTTGAAAAATGTTGTTTCTCTTATCTAGCATATTATAATTATGGGTTGTTGTGTTCTTTTAAATGTCTTTTGTCTGTGTCTCTATGTCTGTCTCTGAACACTCAAATACAATCCATCTCTCTCTAACTCACTCACTCACTCTAACAGACATAAACACATGCACACGTGTGTACGCGCGCACGCACGAATGCATACACGCAAAACACACACCTGCAATGTAGGTTTGTGATGTTGTTGCTGTTGTAATTTTTTCTTCTTCTTCTTCTTCTTCTTCTTCTTCTTCTTCTTCTCTTCTTTCTTCTTCTTCTTCTTCTTCTTCTTCTTCTTCTTCTTCTTCTTCTTCTTTTCATTCTTCTTCGCATTCTTCTTCTTCTTCGCATTCTTCTTCTTAGCAATTTCTTCTTCGCAATTCTTCTTCTTCAATTCTTTTCTCATTCTTCTTCTTCTTCTTCTTCTTCTTCTTCTTCTTCTTTTCAATTCTTCTTCTGCTTCTTCTTCTTCTTTTTCTCATTTCTTCAAAATTCTGCTTCTTTTTAGCAATTCTTCTTCTTCTCAATTCTTCTTCTTTGCAATTCCTCTTCTTTTTCTTCCTGTTCTTGTTCTTCATGTTCTTGTTCTTCTTGTTCTTCGTGTCCTTGTTGTTCTTATTCTTGTTCTTGTTCTTGTTCTTGTACCTCAGCTTTGTCACTGATGACACAGTATCCTACTCAAACTTGCAAAGCAATAACAATCCAAAACGAGGGTGCACAGAAGTGTATTAAAACCATGGGGTGCGCGTGTTACAATCTCTGCTTCAGATTGTGTTTAACACTGCCTCTAATAATAACTTGGTGCCATGAAAGATGATTCTCTCCCAACCTTCCCCATCTTAAACTCTAACACTTGGTCATATCAGCTGGTCCTTTATGAGCAGAGATGAGGGCGTTTTGACCTCAGGTTTGGAGCCACAATGCAGAGGTTGTTCAGAAAAGAGAGAGAGAGAGAGAGAGAGAGAGAGAGAGAGAGAGAGAGAGAGAGAGAGAGAGAGAGAGAGAGAGAGAGAGAGAGAGAGAGAGAGAGAGAGAGAGAGAGAGAGAGAGAGAGAGAGAGAGAGCGAAACAGACAGGCAGGCAGAAAGAGAACTTGTTTATTTATTCTTTTTTTTATCGAGGATAATGGAATGAGCACTTATGTGCCCTTTTACATCCAGTCCCCGTGTGTAGGCGGTTTTGTAAATTCTGTCATCTGTTCCCACCGGCACACAATGGCCTACTCTTACGAAAAGCGCAACAGGATTTAACGTGTGCGCAAGATGTTCTGCGTGCGTTTGCACACGGGGCCTCGGTTTATAGTCTCATCCGAAGGACTTTTGGGGAGAGTGGAGTCTGCACTGATGTTAATTCCAGGGGAAAATATCCCCTTGTTTGAGAGAGAGAGAGAGAGAGGAGAGAGAGAGAGAGAGAGAGAGAGAGAGAGAGAGAGAGAGATGAGGAGAGAGAGAGGAGAGAGAGAGAGAGAGAGAGAGAGAGAGAGGAAGGAGAGAGAGAGAGAGAGACGAAGACAGACAGACAGACAGACATAAAGACAGAGAGAGTGTGTGAGTTAATGTGTTTGTGTGAGAGAGAGGGGAGAGGGAGGGAGGGGGAGAGAGCAGACAGACAGGCAGGCAGAAAGAGAACTTGTTTGAAGAGAGAGAGGGAGAGAGAGAGAGAGGGAGAGAGAGAGAGAGAGAGAGAGAGAGGAGGAGAGAGAGAGAGAGAGAGAGAGAGAGAGAGAGAGAGAAGAGAGAATAGGAGGAGAGAGAGAGGAGAGAGGAGAGGAAGAGAGAGACAGACGAGAGAGAGAGAGAGAGAGAAAGACAGAGAACAACATACAGACAGACAGACACAGAGCGAGGAGGAGAGAGGGGAGGGGAGGACAGAGACTATCAGACAGAAGACAGCACGAGACAGAGAGGCAGAGCAGACAACAGAGTGAATACGGACTATTGCAGAGACACACTACAGATGAAAGGGATGTAAGTTAATGGTAGTCCTGTTTGGTCTTTTTATCCTCTTTATCAGCTTGCTATATCATTCTCTTTTCTTTCTTTTCCCTGTGTTTTCAGACTGCTAAAAAAACAAACTTTGTAAAAATCGCAAAGGGGTGAAGGGGAAGGGAGATAGCCTGGTGGTGGTGGTGGAGAGAGAGAGAGAGAGAGAGAGAGAGGAGAGCGAGAGAGAGAGAAGAGAGAGAGAGAGAGAGAGAGAGAGAGAGCGAGAGAGAGAGAGAGCGAGCGAGAGCGAGAGAGAGAATTATATTGTCAATCTAAATCTGGCGTTAACAAAATCATATCAATGAGGAAGCTGATATAAGAAAAAAAATATGTAAAAAGATTAACAACAAAACAACAACAACAACAACAACAAAAAACAAAACAACAACAGCAAGCCAAACTAAACGGGCGTTGCAAAAACGTACATTTAAAACATAATAATTATTAAATAAGAACTCTGTAGTGCAGGGGAGGGAGAGAGGGTGGGTGCGTGGGTGCGTGGGTGGAGGGTAGGACATAGCTAGTGGAACGTGGAGGGGAATGGACAGAGAGAGAGAGATTTTGTGAAGCTGAGTTTTGGCGAATGTTGTGACGTTTCGTGTGTTCCTCTGAGTCATGTCTCATGTCATCTTCCTTACAGTGTCAAAGCTCAGAGCAAGATGACGGCTTTGCTGGCACAGCTTTCAGTCATTTGAGACAGCTACGTGTCCGGTTAAAGAGTTCTGTTTGGTTTCGGTTTTTGATTTGTTTGTTTTCCATATTCTCCCCGAGGAGGCTGTTATTTATCTGTTCGAAGTTGGGTTTTTTTTGGTCTGCTTTGCTATTTTGTCTTTTTTTCAAGGTATATCTTTCAGTTGTTTTCTTTCGTTGTTCCTTTTCTTTCTTGTGTATTAAATTGTGACTGACATGTATGTATCTGTGTGTGGGACACGTGAGTTGCTGCCTTCTTATGTCTTGGATTATATATAGCTGGCAAAACACCTGCAGAGCAGATGCTATAGCAGATGAGTGTAGCTCATGTAGAATATTTGATATCCAGCGCTAGCTCACAGTATATACTATAAGTAATTCTGATGCTTAAGCTTAAGGGGTGTTCTTTTCTTTGGATTAAACATGTTTACTCGACCTTGTTCCCAAGCTATCACATAAGCCCACTCACACTCTTCCTTCTCAAGTTCTTGGGGTTTTTTCCTTGTCTGTATCCCTGTCCCTCTTCTCTGTTCTCTTCTGCACTGTGCCCACGCTGCAGGGTGGCTGCTATGTCGTCAGGGTTTAAGGAACTCTTATACAGTATCAGCCTTTGTCCTTTACCAGGACTTCAGGTGATGTCGTGAAATCGTGGTTTCCTGCTCGCAGAACAGTGACTATCTCCAAACATGTGATAGGATATGTAAAGACCGTAGGCAAATGATTACGAATCCTAGGATCGTGACAGTGTAACTGTAACTTTCTTGTGGTCTAGACACTGTTCATGGTATATTTTAGCTGAAACAGCTTCGTCAGTTTGAAGGGGAAAATATGTCTATGACATAAGTCAAGGCAACGTGTCACTTTAATCAACATTTCATTGGACAAGTGAAATTATCTGAGAAAAAAATTACATCGGCTGATATCATTTTTCAGTGCTTTATCTGTCCTGACACAATCTCTTTTTTCCCCTTTTTTTTCAAATCTAGTATTTACTGCATTGTTACCTGCATTTATGTGGTCGTTGGGGAGCGAGGTGTCAGAGACCTCAGCTTCTCAAGGGGCCAGCATATTGAGAGCAGCACCCATCTCCTCTCCCTCGCTGCTTTTACCTTCCCTGACCCTAAATAGGGCAGGTACCCATTTACAGCTGGGTGAAGTGGGGGACTGTACTGAAGCCAAGGCGCCCAAACGGTCACCGACCTACTTGAAAACCACGTTCAATGCTGCTCAACCTAACTTGGGGAAAGCGAGTGCTCTGACCACTGATCTCTCCCGTTCCTGCATTGACCCTTCAGCAAATAGCTCTAATATTAAACGAAAGCAGACACTGTTCCACACTGACTATTGAGATTGTGTTTTAGTCCACAGTTTCAGTTTCTTGATACCAACACGGACACGGAAGTAAAACAAAGCAAAGCAAAACAAGCATACTCACAGACAAAAACAAACAGAACTAACACAATTACCACCACAACAAAAAAACGATACAGAAATAATAGTTTAACATACTCCAGTTGATATCAGTTTACAGGAGGTCTAGAGGACAATTGTGCAGAGAGTGGTAGGTAGGGACAGAGGAAAGGTAAGTCGAAATTAAAGGAGAGAGAGAGATTCGGATTCGGATTGGGATTCGGATTCGGATTCGGAGAGGAGAGAGAGAGAGGAGAGAGAGAGAGAGAGAGAGAGAGAGAGATGAGAGAGAGAGAGGAGAGAGAGAGAGAGAGAGAGAGAGAGAGCGAGAGAGGATGTGTGAAAGGGAAGAAAAGGTGTGTGGTAGTGGAGCAATGAGAGGAAGGGTTTGTGGAAGGGAAGGGATAGTGTGTGTGTGTGGTGTGTGTGTGTGTGTGTGTGTGTGTGTGTGTGTGTGTGTGTGTGTGTGTGTGTTGTGTGTGTGTGTGAGGGAGGGGGTATTATGGGCGGACAGGAGGTGGCAGATAGCAGAATATGGGTGTCAGTATTAAGGGATTGATTGTGTGGCTGGTCTTTTAATGCTGCTTTGTTAGGGGTGACAGTGAACATCTTTAATCAATCGGCAGATTCCCTTTCAAGATTTCAAGGATATTGAGCAAAGCAAGTCCCATTGTTCTCTGTCTGTGTGTCTGTCTGTGT
>CM054150.1:51554195-51561695 GCA_028751875.1 Rapana venosa | reverse complement strand
TGATAGGAATGTGAAAACAGCCATAAATTATGGAATTTTTATCTAGTTTGTACCTATGGTCTCACAGTGAGTTCGCAGATGTGGTCAGTCAGTCAGAGCGTTCCCCCCGTGGGGACTTCGGGGATCTGTCAGTATGAATATAATCCCCACATTCTGGAAATTCTGAGCTAGAATTTCCCTTTTTTTTCTATCACTCTTTTTGTTTCTGACCTTGTTCCTGTTCTTTCTGTCACCTCTTTCTTGTCTATTTTCTGCCTTCTTGGTCCATTATCCTGCCTGGGTTTTTTTCCAGAAAGACTTAAGATAACAATTCTCTCCCATGTTGAAGTTGAATGCGCTGGGCCTGACTTGTCAGGCTCTTAACGGCAGTGTGACGCATGTTCGCTCATACAACAGACAACAATCATTGCTGTTTGAGCATTCGACGACGACGAAGAAGTTTTTATTCTTGGCGACCTCAGGTGATTAGCTGAGGAACGTTCAACAACGACAACACACTCAACAATAACATGGTCTCTAGGTATCAGGTCCAATTAATGAGGACATAGTAGTGGAGAAATCAAGTGCTGGTATCCTCTTACAACTTCTCAATCATTTTGAAAATGAATTATCAAAGATTCAAGTTCACAGAAAAGTCTTTTGCACTGCCTATAACAAGGAAATGAAGTTATTGAAATGACGAAAATAGTAACACACAGACTTTCTTGGAAGCAATTTTGTTTACCATACCACAGCCTCAAGGGACTACTGTTGCTGATGTTGATGCGGTTTTCCAAATTTTGACATTTTAACAGCCCCCCCCCCCCCCAAAAAAAAAAAAGAAGAATACGAGTTTATTACAAACCTGACATGCTTTCCTACCTTGCATGCTCCCTGATATGGTTTCACGCCAAGCACACGCAGTCTGTCTGAAATGGAAAGAGCATTACCTATGTCCCACCGCCCAGCCCTCTCTGTTTACACACACACACACACACACACCTGCCACCTCACCTCCCCCCTCCTACCCACCGCTCCTGACGGTCATGCCAAGTCGTGTAGTCTTTGGTGGGAATACCATTTAAAAGGAAGGAAGGTAGAATTGTATCGTGTATGCGGTGTCTCAGGATCCAGGATGACCACAGCCCTTAGGTCAGGGACTGGAGTAACAGGCAGCCAGACACAGGCAGCCAGACACAGACAGACAGACACAGACAGACAGACACAGACAGACAGACACAGACAGACAGACACAGACAGCCAGACACAGACAGACAGACACAGCCAGACAGACACAGGCAGGCAGACACAGGCAGCCAGACACAGACAGCCAGACACAGGCAGCCAGAAACAGGCAGCCAGACACAGGCAGACAGACACAGGGACTGATCAACACACGCAGGAGCAGAAAGCCTACAGGGCAGACAGACGTATGTGAGAGCGTAGGAAGAGAGGACTAGCATGGACCAAGAGATGGATGCATGGATGGATGCATGGATGGATGGATGCATGGATGGATGGATGGATGCATGGATGCATGGATGCATGGATGCATGGAAGGATGCATGGATGGATGGATGGATGGATGGTTGGATGGATGGATGGATGGATGGATGGTTGGATGGATGGGGAAACAAATGCCCTGCACAGACAGACAGCAGCAGCAGAAGCAGCAGCAGCAGCAGCAGTAGTAGTAGTAGTAGTAGTCGTAGTCGTAGTCGTAGTTGTAGTAGTAGTAGTAGTAGTAGTAGTAGTAGTAGTAGTAGTAGTAGTAGTAGTAGTAGTAGTAGTAGTAGTAGTAGTAGTAGTAGTAGTAGTAATGTCATAGAAAGTTGAAAAAAGGAGGAGGAATGGACATGCAAACCTCATTCAAATTCAAATTCTTTAATCTCCTACACAGACCACATAAGCAACGAAAGCGTGCATAACAGAATCCAGCAAACCATTGGACCCTATGAGAACCTTCTAACGATCGTAAAAAAGCGTAAACTTAAATGGTATGGGCATGTCACAAGATCCAAAGGGCTTGCAAAGACAGTTTTACAAGGCACTGTCCAAGGAGGAAGAAGAAGAGGCAGACCAAGGAAGAGCTGGGAGGATAACATCAGCGAATGGACAGGCCTAGAACTCAACAAAACCCTGAGAAAGGCAGAACAGAGAGAGGAATGGGGGGAACTGGTTGTTGAGTCTTTGAGGGTGCCCCCACGGTCGTCAGACTGCGGGACAGATAGATAGATAGATAGATAATCCGAGGATAATGAATAAGCATTCGTGTGTTTTTAACACCCAGTCCCCAATATGTGGATAGGGGTGGGGTTGAGGGGTTGGGGTTGGGGTGGAGGTTGTGTGAGGCGCAGGACAGATTTGTGGAGAAAAGATGATTGTGTGAGTGTGTGTGTTTCATTTTTCTTCTTGTATTTCGAGGATAATGGAATAAGCATTTATGTGCTTTTTTTTTTTTACATCTGTGTGTATGCAGTTTTGTAAATTGTGTATGTGTGTGGAGTGTGTTATGTGTGTGGTTTTATGTGTGTGTGTGTGTTGTGTGTGTGTGTGTGTGTGTGTGTGTGTGTGTGTGTGTTGTGTGTGTGTGTGTGTGTGTGGAGAGGGGAGAGAGAGAGAGAGAGAGGGGAGAGAGAGGGGAAGAGAGAGAGAGAGAGAGAGAGAGAGAGAGAGAGGGAAAAGAGAGAGAGAGAGAGAGAGAGAGAGAGAGAGAGAAACAGAAACAGAAACAGAAACAGAAACAGAAATAGAAACAGAGCGAAAGATTTTATACCCTCCTCGCTATGATCGATAACTCAGTCCCAAACTCTTTTTCTATGCTGGAATTAAAAACAAATAACTCAACTCAAACTATTTGCTGCATGCTTTCGTTTCAACACACCTTAAACAGTCACAGACTGGGGGGACGGGATAGCCTAGCGGTTAGAACATTGCGCTCGCAATCTGACGACCCGGGTTCGATTCCTGTTCAAGGGAATATTTTCCCCTGGAGTTAACATCAGTGAAGACTCCACTCTCCCCAAAAGTCCTTCGGATGAGACTATAAACCGAGGTCCCGTGTGCGAACGCACGCAGAACATCTTGCGCACACGTTAAATCCTGTTCCGCTTTTCGTAAGAGTAGGCCATTGTGTGCCGGTGGGGAACAGATGACAGAATTTACAAAACCGCATACACACGGGAACTGGATGATAAAAGCACATAAGTGCTTATTCCATTATCCTCGATATAAAAGAATAAAATTTTTAAAAAACAGATCTATTGTCTCCTGGCAATAACAGTTTACTGCTGGTATGACGATCCCCCAGGGTATCAAAACCTGACTGCTTGGAACCACAGACAATAGAATAATAGAAAAAAAGAAGTGGGTGGCAAAAAAGGGAGATGGGATGGGGAGGAGGGAGCGGTGAAGGGTTGAAGGGGGTGGGTGTGTGGGTGGGTGTGGATGTGTGAGATGAAGGACAGATTTATGAAGAAGTGAATGTTGTGTATTACCTGGCTAATACCCTGAAACGTGTAGTTTTCATGTTGCTTTCTATTGTGTGGAAATGGGGTGGGTGTTATGAAGTCCTAATTTGTTGTACTATTAATATTGTTCTTGTCATCAATATGCTGCCATGTTTGTCATAGAGCTGATGTGTGAGGTTCATGGTGTTTATACCGTCAACATGTTGTGTTCATCCACTCTGGGTTGTTGTTTTCTTACGGTGGTTTTCAGCCTTGTGATTTAAGAATTCCCCGTTAACTTGAGTCATTTGCCACTTTATTCTACTCTTTATTTAGATGTTTTTCTTTCCGTCATTTTTTTTCTCCATTTGACGTTTTTACCTTTATTTTCATTTATATTCCGGTCTTTGGTTTCTTTGATCTGATGACTGCTTCCTTATGTTTTTGTGTGTGGATAAATTGTCTTCGTAGATGTGTGTCCCCTTCTCCTTCTCCTTCTTTTTTTTCTTCTTCTTCTTCTTCTTCTTCTTCTTCTTCTTCTTCTTCTTCTTCTTCTTCTTCTTCTCTTCTTCAATCTTTGATGATCTCTCTCTCTCTCTCTCCTCTCTCTCTCTCTCTCTCTCTCTCTCTCTCTCTCTCCTCTCTCTCTCTCTCTCTCTCTCTCTCTCTCTCTCTCTTCTCTCTCTCTCTGGACTAGATGCAAAAAAAGCAAATTGGTGCTTAATTTGTTCAAGGTAGAGTTTCCACCATTTTTGTCTGTTGTTTACGTTTTCTTTTGGTTTTTGCTTTCTTTTGTTTTTAATTACTTCAAGTTTGTTTTTCTTTTTGGGCAGAATTGTAAAAAGGCCTTTATTGTGCCTAATTCTTTACCCATTATTCAATCAATCAATCAATCAATCTTCTTCTTCTTCTTCTTCTTCTATTTTATTTTCTTCTTTTTCTTTTTCTTCTTCTTCTTCTTCTTCTTCTTCTTCTTCTTCTTCTTCTTCTTCTTCTTCTTCTTCTTCGCAATTCTTCTTCTTCTTCTTCTTCGCAATTCTTCTTCTTCGCAATTCTTCTTCTTCGCAATTCGCAATTCTTCTTCTTCGCAATTCTTCTTCTTCGCAATTCTTCTTCTTCTTCGCAATTCTTCTTCTTCTTCTTCTTCTTCTTCTTCTTCTTCTTCTTCTTCTTCTTCTTCTTCTATTTCTTCTTCGCAATTCTTCTTCTTCTTCGCAATTCTTCTTCTTCTTTCGCAATTCTTCTTCTTCCTAATTCTTCTTCTCTCTTCTTCGCAATTCTTCTTCTTCGCAATTCTTCTTCTTCTTCTTTTCTTTCTTCTTCGCAATTCTTCTTCGCAATTCTTCTTCGCAATTCTCTTTTCGCAATTTCTTCTCTTCCATTCTTCTTCTTCTTCTTCTTCTTCTTCTCAATTCTTCTCTTCTTCTTCTTGCAATTCTTCTTCTTCTTCTTCTTCTTCTTCTTTCGCAATTCTTCTTCTTCTTCTTCTTTTCTCTTCGCAATTCTTCTTCTTCTTCTTTCTTCTTCTTCTTCTTCTTCTCTTCTTCGCCAATTCTTCTCTTCTTTTCTTCTCTTCGCAATTCTCTTCTCTTCTTCTTCTCTTCTTCTCTGCAATTCTTCTCTTCTTCTCTTCATTCTTCTTTCTTCTTCTTCTTTTCTTCTTTTTCTCTTCTTCTTCTTCTTCTTCTTTCTTCTTCTTCTTTCGCAATTCTTCTCTTCTTTTCTTCTTCTTCTTCTTTTTTCTTCTTCTTCTTCTTTTCTTCTTCTTCCTTCTTCTTCTTTCTTCTTCATTTTTCTTCTTCTTCTTCTTCTTCTTCTCTCTTCTTCTTTCTTTCCTTCTTCTTCTTTCTTTCATCTTCTTCTTCTTTCTTCTTCTTCTTCTTCTTCTTCTTGCAATTCTTCTTCCTTCTTCTCTTCGCATTTCTTCTTCTTTCTTCTCTTCTTTTCTTCTTCTTCTTCTTCTTCTTCTTCTTTTCTTTTCTTCTTCTTCTTCTTCTTTCTTCTTCTTCTTCTTCTTCTTCTTCTTCTTCTTCTTTTCTTCTTCTTCTTCTTCTTCTTCTTCGCAATTCTTCGCAATTCTTCTTCTTCTTCTTCTTCTTCTTCTTCTTCTTCTCTTCTTCGCAATTCTTCTTCTTCTTCTTCGCAATTCTTCTTCTTCTTCGCAATTTTTATTCTTCTTCGCAATTCTTCTTCTTCGGAAGATCAGACAGCGACTGTTATTGTCTGTCATATTAGCAAAAACTCGTTGGGTTGCGCTGCTGTTCAGTGCCTGACAAGTCAGGCCCGGCACACCCGTCTTCGGCGTGGAAAACATGATTACTTTCAAGTCTTTGAAAAAGAAAAAAAAAAGCAGCTCAGGAGAATGAGCCAAGAAGGCAAAAACTAGACTAGAAGGAGGTTACAGAAATGAAAAAAAAATCAGAAATAAAGAGAGGGATATAAAAGAGGACATCCGATTTCCTAGTAGATAATTTCCAGAATGGGGAGGGATGCTATTTATGCTAACAGGCCCTCCCCGGCATCCTCATACAGGGGGGTGGGGGAGGGGGGGTAGTATTAATTTTAGAATCACCTATCCTCTTCAGAAAGGAGGATCACTACACTCTGGCACTTAGAAGAAACATTGAACAGAGACACGACAAACAGCATAACTGCATTTGCCAAGATGGTTGTAATCTACAGTCTTAAATTCTAATCTAGCAGGTTTTTTTTAAATAATAAAAAGCAGAAGAACAAAACTTTGACAGATTAATACATATCGCATGGCCAGAAAAACTGAAAGTGGAAATAAAATGCTTCCCCCAACCACCCACCCTCCCACCCACCCACCCACGCCACATTTCTGTGTATTTCCGAGCTGGTAGCATCAATAACTGTCATCGTAATCGCCCTGATCATATAAGCAAACGCCAGTTTGCCAACATGTTATCTAAAGTTTATTTTAATTCCTTGTTCATTTGTTTTATGCTTGTTGTAGTTACTGGGTGTTTTTTTCTCTCCCCGGAGAAAGGTGGGGGTGGTTGTGGGTGTGATTGGAACTTGATAGCTTCTAAAGAAATAAATATGAGATGATAAAAAACCAGGTTGTTTTTTGAATCCAATGAAACTAAATAATTTCCAAATTTCAGAATAGGTTTAAAGTATGAATCTTTTTTCTACAACCTGAAAACGGAGATAAAGACTGAGCAAGAAAAAAACCTGTTTTGATCCCAGACTTGGAGTAAACCTGATCATTAACTACTCTCATCGCGCTGTAATCTCTGCCTCAGCTCATCCTCATCGTTTCTCTTATCTCCTTTTCACGTCGGGGTTTCTAGATCATTTATTCTACCCTCTATATATAATGACCTATCACCCACATTTACACACACGCGCGCGCGTCAGGTACATGCACGCATGTACGCACGCACGCACACACACATACACGCAAGTGCACACACAAACACGCACGCACCCACAAACATACATACACACACACACACACGCACACACACACACACACACACACACACACACACACACACACACACACACACACACACACACACACACACACACACACACACACACACAGACACACACACACGCAAGTACACACACAAACACGCACGCACAAACATACATACACACACACACGCACATACACGCACACACACACACACACACACACACACACACACACACACACACACACACACACACACAGATAACCTGTTGCTTAGAGCATTGTGTCCGTCTGCACTCTGACAGTCTGTGGTTCGAGCCCCTGCTGGAGCCACCACCACCACCACCACCTAGATAGACGCCCATTCAAGGGGAATCCCCCCCGCCCCTACAGCGACTGAATAAAAAATAAAAACCCACTTTGATTCTTATTCAGGAAGAGTAGGCTACTGTGTGCCGGTGGAAACGAATGACAAAGTTTACAAAACTGCATACACATGGGAACTGAATGCAGAAAAGCACACGAGTGCTTAATCTATCATCCTCGAAATAAACGAATAAAGTAAAGTTGTTGTTTTGTAAAGATTTAGTATCCTGAAAATAAAATTTTGGGATAAAATGATAAAGA
>CM054150.1:51531695-51551695 GCA_028751875.1 Rapana venosa | reverse complement strand
CTACACAATAATGGTTCTTTATTCCGTACTAATTAATTTTGTGTCAAAGTAAACGGGCACTACATCACTAGCTAATACTAATGATAGAAACGAAACTTTTCAGCAAGCAGACGGCATGGCGTTTTACCCAGCCAAGTCATTTTCTTCCAGACAAGATAACACAGCCTTGCCAGCAGTCTGTGAGGCCATAGTGCGGAAGAAAACAGTGAAGAAAACAAAACAACAACTAAAGAAACAAAATACAAGGAAAGGGCTACATGGAAAGGACAGATATCACACTTGTCTTATGACTATAAGCCAAACTATGACAAGTAATAATGCAGAAATAGTAGAGGAGGAAAACAAGTGCAAGTAACCACTTACAACTTCTCCATCATTTTTGACAATGATTTTCAAAGATTCGTTTTAAAAGAAAAAAAGGAAAAAAACATGCTAGAAAATATTGTTTTTTGAATGACAGTATTTTAGGCATTTTTGAGTAAGAACCATGCCTTTGGCCTGACCTGACTCAAGTTTCGGCTCCTGGATGAGCCTTCATCAGAAGTCCTGGCGGTGATTGAAGCTTCACCTGCTGTGGTACCTTACAGCCAGACACTTTTCAGAATTGAGAAGGGTCAATCGCATTCATAAGAATATTTGATATCCCTATGGCCTTTTAAAGCTGCCACCAAAAGACGATGATAAGAAGAGGAAAAAAATATGTTTAAAATATATGTTGCACCAAAAATATAGGAGAAAATAACACCTAGTGTATCTTTGTGCCATATGTTTGGGGATCCTATTCAAAGAGATCAAAATTATGACAAGGACAAAATTAAGGCAAAGAGAACAATATTTCATAGACAGTAAAAGACCAAAAGCATCAAGGTAATTTTCCTAGTAATTTTCACTAGGGGCTCTCACTATATATGAAATATTTTACACAAGCTTTACTAATCTGCTAAGGCATCTGCTCAGTAGTTGCTCTGGCATCTGTATAATTCATTTTCATTGGTGGAACCCATTAAAGGAAAGCAACAAAATTTACATATCTTTTACACACAGTCATAATAATATTATGTTTGTGGGTCCAAATATACACACACGCTTCAGCAGCTACTGATCTCAAACACAAATACAATATGAAAAAGAGATAAATGTTCATAGACAAGAAAAAATATAGAAAAATAGAAAAACAACGGAAAACAGATGAGTAGGTCGATAATAAGTAACAGAAGAGTAAGGAAGAAAATACAGAAAACCTGTGATAATAACAGAACCCTTTCACAAGACGAAGAAAGTTAACCCCCCAAAAACATTCTGTGATAACCCCCAAAACATTCTGTGATAACCCCCCAAATCATTCTGTGATAACCCCAAAAACATTCTGTGATAACCCCCAAAACATTATGTGATAACATCTGTGATAACCCCCAAAACATTCTGTGATAACATCTGTGATATCCCCCAAAACATTCTGTGATAACATCTGTGATAACCCCCCAAAACATTCTGTGATAACATCTGTGATAACCCCCAAAACATTCTGTGATAACCCCCAAAACATTCTGTGATAACCCCCAAAACATTCTGTGATAACATCTGTGATAACCCCCAAAACATTCTGTGATAACCCCCAAAACATTCTGTGATAACCCCCAAAACATTCTGTGATAACCCCCCAAAACATTCTGTGATAACCCCCAAAACATTCTGTGATAACCCCCAAAACATTCTGTGATAACCACAAAACATTCTGTGATAACCCCCAAAACATTCTGTGATAACCCACAAAACATTCTGTGATAACCACAAAACATTCTGTGATAACCCCCAAAACATTCTGTGATAACCACAAAACATTCTGTGATAACCCCCAAAACATTCTGTGATAACCCACAAAACATTCTGTGATAACCACAAAACATTCTGTGATAACCCACAAAACATTCTGTGATAACCCCCAAAACATTCTGTGATAACCCCCCAAAACATTCTGTGATAACCCCCAAAACATTCTGTGATAACCCCCCAAAACATTCTGTGATAACCCCCAAAACATTCTGTGATAACCCCCAAAACATTCTGTGATAACCCCCAAAACATTCTGTGATAACCACAAAACATTCTGTGATAACCCCCCAAAAACATTCTGTGATAACCCCAAAAACATTCTGTGATAACCCCCCAAAAAACATTCTGTGATAACCCAAAACCCTCTATCACAGCCATCCTCATTTACAAAAGCAAGAACAATCTGTCCCCAGTGAGGTGAGGAAAGAGCTAGCTCAACGACTCCTATCAACAGCCAAAACATTGCAACATTCGAAGATCACCTTCACAAAATCAATCTCTAAACACATCCACCTACTGCAGTCTTGCTGTCATTTTCCTACACCACCCGCCCACACACCCACACACACCTCCATCTACAACTTTTCACAGTTTTTTTTTCCCATTTTCTTTACTCTTACTACTCCCCAACCCCTAATGTCTCCTCCCCCACCCAACCTTCTCCCTTTCTGTGGAAGAATGCAAGCAACATGGCAGAAATGACATGCTTTGGCTGGAAAAGTCGGCGCTACTTGCTGAACTGTGTGTTTCAATGGAAGCTTGTGGAGTCCTCTTTGACTGGCTTGACACAAAAGGGAGATAATGGGGAACGTACTGCAGCAGAGTTGCATAGACAAAACTGTGGCGTCTGTCTCCCCCTGTATGAATGACTGTTTTTCTTCCATCTGACTTTTTTATTGGTCTGTTTATCTGCCTTTGGGTATGTCTGACTACCTGTATGTCTTGGTGTTTTTGTTAGAAGAGATCGATGGCATAATAAGGTGCATGATCTTAAAAAGAACTGGATTCTAACAAGAAAAAAATCATAATAAGGTGTATGTAAAGATTACATTAAATGTGTCCCTAGCAATTAAGCAAAGTGTATGTAAATGTGGCATTGAATATTAATCAATACAAGAGTTGCAAGGTCTCCAAATAATGCTTGAATTCGTCTGAACTTTTCCAGTAGATTGATATTACTTGCAAATTCAAAAAGTGGTCATAAAGTGTATGTAAAGATAGCATCACAGCTGATCAGCAGACAAGTGATGAAGTCTCCAAAAAGTTACTAAACTCATTTCAACCTTTATATTAGAATGGCACTACTTGCGATTTATTAAAGGTCTTGGTTAGCCTTCCATGCGAATGTTTTTGGTGCAGCTTCATTTTCTGCAAAGTACCCATGCTACTCATTTCAATGTCACCACTACAACACCCCAGACTTGTCATGGGGTAATCTCAAGGCTATACATCTACAGAAAGCAATTTGAGAGAGAGAGAGAGGACACAGTTATATTGTGTTAGGTTTCTCAACCCATTCACAAACGGGTAGTTGGGGGAGGTAACCGAAATCGAAAGACACAACAATAAAATTAAACACTGTGCGATATCAACGATTCTTCGGCAGTGGTCACCAAAACGCAGTATTGTTTATACCTAGTTCTACATGTATGTGGGTGTTGCTGGTAATTACTGGGTGATAACGATATCGTCCCAGGAACCGAGAAACTTTCACAGAGCGGCATGAGAGAAAGAGAGACAGCAAGAGAGAGAGAGAGGGAGGGGGGAGAGAGAGACAGAGAGATGTTCAGACAGACATACAAAAACTAATAGTACAGAGAGGCATGCAGAGACAAAAATGACGAAGACAGTAAAGAAGAAAAGTTACATAAAATGATGGAATCAGATGGATACAAACTGAAAGAACAAGGAATAGACAGACAGACAGACAGACATGTCTAGACAGGCTAGACCAGAGAGAGACGTACACACAGACAAATACAGCGACAGAAAAAAAAAAACACAACGAAAGAATTACAAGCAAAAGAAGTCCTCTCAGCAGGTCAATGACTCCACTATAAATTGTTTTTAAATCATTGATGAAATACGAAAAAGAAACAAAATAGGAAACTTAATCAAAAAGCAGTCAAAATAAAGCAAAAGAAGAATCATTGTTTATCCTGCTAAACACGCACGCACACACACACACACACACACACACACACACACACACACGCACACACACACACGCACACACACTTCTCAATGAACTAATCCTTTCTGTTTACCCTCTGGAAATCACATTCAGAATATCCCCTGCCTTCAGATTAAAAAGTATGCTTCATTTATTTCACTTTGTGAACATAAAATGCAACGTACTCATTTCCTGAGTGTTAATTCCTTGGTCAAAATGCCATTCCCTTTCACTCTACCCGAGACTGTTCTCTTGATACCTATTCCGCAAAGAGATTGAACAGTGGAAAGGGAAAACCCAACTTCTTTTCAAATCAAGGATTGGGGAAAGCTGTGGCTGAAAAGAACGTTGAAGAGCACAGGAAGGGAGAGGCATTATCTGTTGTTATCATCATCTGTTGTGTTCTCAGTATCGTAATGCATGCAGCATCCTATTTCTAGAACTCTCTGCCCGTTTCAGGACTTTGACAGCCTTCCAGGAACAAAAAGTGCAGTAATTTCTCTCACTGTCTCGCTCATCGCTTGTCCGCCTTCTCCAAATCAAACACTGACATAGAAAACTATATAAAAATAAACTTCTAAGAATCGCAGAAAACCACACACCGATACACACACACACACACGCACACGCACGCACGCACATACACACATGCGCGCCCGCACACACACGCACACACACACACGCACACACATACACACACGTACACGTACACACACACGTACACGTACACACACACGTGCACGCACACACACGCACGCACACACACACACGCACGCACACACACACACACACGCATACACACACACACGCGCGCACACACACGGACACTCGCACGTACACGTACACACACGCACACGCGAACACACACGGACACACGCACGTACACGTACACACACGCACACACGCACACGCACGCACACATATACACACACGCGCGCCCGCACACACGCACGCGCACGCACACACACACACGCACACACACATACACACACAGTAGGGGGGGGGGGTAAAGCAACGAGAAGTTGTCATAGAGAAGGCATCAAAAGAAAGCATTTCTTGAAACAGCTGTCGCTCTAATTTCTAATGGTACTTTTAGTAAGTCGAAATGTATCCCTGGTTGTAATTAATAGGCAAGTTTTGCAAAAGATTCTTCCTCTCTCTCTCTCTCTCTCTCTCTCTCTCCTCTCTCTCTCTCTCTCTCTCTCCTCTCTCTCTCTCTCTCTCTCTCTCTCTCTCTCTCTTCTCTCTCTCTCTCTCTCTTCTCTCTCTCTCTCTCTTCTCTTTTTTTTTTTTTTTTACTTAAAAGTTCATCGTCTATTTGGGTCAGTGGAAGCATTACATTACTTAATGGCTAGTTTTCCTTAAAGACGAAAAAAAAAGAATCTTTACTGTCAGAGATTTAATATTTTTACATTCTCTTGTAGTATACGCACCGCGTGAGCAACACATAGACACCCACAGACACACACAGAAAAATGCAATTTAAATAAGTTTGAGTACACACATACAGACTGACAGTTTCAAGAAGTCCTTCGGATGAGACTATGAACCGAGGCCCCGTGTGCGAACGCATGCAGAACATCTTGCTCGCACGTTAAATCCTGTTCCGCTTTTCGAAAGAGTAGGCCATTGTGTGCCGGTGGGAATATATGACAAAATTTACAAAACCGCATACACACGGGGACGGGATGTAAAAAAAGCACATGAGTGCTTATTCCATTATCCTCGATATAAAACAATAAATTTTAAAAAAATAATACATTTTAAAAAACTGGAACACACGATACACAGACACACACACATACGCAGATATGCACACACACACACACACACACACACACACACACACACACACACACACATAAGCAAACAGACAAAAAACAAACACGCGAACACACACAACACACACATACACACACACGAACGCACACACGCACGCACGCACGCACACACAAAAGCAAAAACGCAGATCTACCCCCTCCCCCTCCCCTCCCCCACACACATACACCCACACGCGCGCACGCACGCAGACTCACATACACACTCTTAGCGACTCTCTCTTTCTCACCCACGTGCCTGAACGCAGGCATGCACACACACACACATATGTACGCACGCTCGCGCGCGCGCACACACTCACACACACACACTCTCTCTCTCTCTCTCTCTCTGGGATGTAGCCGGTGAGAAAAGTGCTTTTCCCGTGAATGGCTCACCCTTCTGTTAGATGTACTAAAGGTGTGTGTTGCACGAAAGGTACAAATCTTGAGTCTCTGACATATATTCAATCACCTTGAGATCCGGTTAGGTGTGACGTCACTGGTAATATCTTCAGGTTTATTTTGGGGGAAAAGGTACATTTTTTTCCTGGAAAGCTTTGTATTCATTAATTCAATATTTTTTTTAACCTAAATAATGGTCAAGTTTTTGCATGCACGCAGGTAAAATGGATGTTTCTGGTGATGTCACGCCTGATCTTATTTCATAAGAATTGAACATACTTTTTTTTACACAAAGAAGGGCGATTATCACGATAAGCTTAGAGGGCGCCTGGAATATCAAGTTCGTCTCTGATTGGTCAAATTGCCACCACAGTTCAGGGGTGCACACACGGGTCACAGAGAACAAGGAGACAGACTCAGGCAGAAGTGTCCCATGAGTTTGTGAATTCTGCTGGACCAGTCTAAAGGTAGGTGTGCACATACATTTGATGTGTTAAAGTAAAGCTGTTTGAAAGTAATAGTCGGTCTTAGCCTACTAAATACGAATATCTCTATCCCAAAGGGGGTATCTTCATGCAGACAATGACAAGTTGTCCACATTTTCCCTCCAGGGTTTTCCCTCCACAGGTTTTCATTGAAACATTGACAGTAGGTCCCAAGTTTTTTCGGGTTCAAAATCCTAACCGTTTATTCAGGTTTGCCTGTTATCCGTGCAAATGCATTTTCTCGCATTATTCTAACTGAGAAAATGAGCATTTGGAAAGCATTTGGAAATTGCAAGTTAGAACAAATATCAAATGAAAGCTAAAATGGTAAACCCCATGGGTCTAACAGATTTGTGAACAGATGTCAGCACTCCAGACATTTTTAACCATTTACAAATTTGGGTTTATTTTCATGTATTTAGAACTTTTGTGGTTTTGTATACAGTTACAGCTTTGGTTCTTTTTCATGATTTAATAGAACATGTTTATTCTCGTGTATTGGAACTTAAATTAATTCTGATTTGGTTTGTTCTCATATAATGCTGTCACGAAACGGGTCATTCGCTTCTGCGCATTACGCGATACAAGATCCTCTTTTTCACTCCTATGACCTAGCCAGGCAGTTTTCTGGAATATTCAGATAAAAGTCCACATAAAGGGAGTCGTAATATATCGTGACACCTGCATAGGCGTGCCTGCATTGAGTATGCGCGCACAGCGTGTCTGTGTGCGTTTGACTTGTATATCAATGAAGACTTGAGTTCGAATCTCAGCAGTGGCGTCTGGTAAACTTTTAGAGGTGTCGGCCATGATTGCCACTCTAGTCCCATGCATGCCCCCACACGAGACATGACAGATATCCCGTGTGCTAACGCATACATGTCCTCTGCACGAGACTGTTGACATCCGGTGTGCTAACCCATGCATGCAGTGTGAGGTCCTGGCAAGTAGCTGTGAACCTTCAGTTCACAGGATGCTTGAAGTGCACTAGTGCAGGGCTACTGGACTGCTTAAACATATGTGTGTAGAAGTCAACTAAGACTGGTTGTATGGATAGTACAAGCATGCCCAGCATGCACACGCCGTCATGGAGAGGGATGGCACAACAGGTTTAATTTGCCCAAGACTTGCTGTCTGATTAGTGCAGTGCCCCAGCATATACTGAAGAAGAAGTAAAAGTCAGTTTGAAGAAGTCTTTATTGGAGAAATGCAGTCAATGAAGAATAAATTACCCAGCTGATAATGGAAACTGTGTGTGGAGGGATGTGGAAGATAACTTTGTGGAGTCAGAATCAGCTGAGTAGTGGTATGGGTTGTGGTTTTTTTGTTTTATGTTTTGTTGGGGAGTTTTGGTGTTGGGTTTGTTTTTGTTCGGTTTTGGTTTATTTTGTTGTTTTTTGGGGGGGGTCTTGTGTGTGTGTTTCTGTGACACACTTCTGTTATGTTTTGATCAGATCTCGGCCAACAACAGATCTCGACCACTAACTCTAGTCATTCCTGTGACACTGGAGGTGCAGTGCATTGAAATCTGGGATACAGTGCCAGAGGAATGCTGATGTGATAGCATGATCCCTTTGCTTCAACATAGCTCTGGAAAGTCTGAAATCGGTCCTTTTCAATGGTCTATTGGTCGTAGTTCTTTGTTGCCATATGAGCGAAACAGTGTCTTGCTGCCGTTAAGCGCCTGACAAGTCAGGCCAAGTGCATCCAGATTAGCCATGGGAGAGAATTATGTTTGAACTCTTTCTAGAAGTAAGTCTGGAGAGTGGACTAGGAAGGTGGACAGTCAAGTAGGAGGTAACAGGAAGAAAAGGAACGAGGTAGAAACCGAGGGATAGAACAGGAATTCCTAGCATAGAATTTCCAGAAGGTGGAGATGCTATTTATACTGAAGGGCTCCAGGCGTCCCATAGGGGTAGCGGTAGTTCTGAGATACACGTATGTTAGTGTTTGGAATGTGTGTTATACTGCCCAGGCGCTCGCAGTCTATGGGAAGATTTTCAGAGGTTTCAGGTTTTCAGCGTGCTTTGTAAGGAAAGAGTAGTAGTCCGGATTGTATCCTTGTGGATAATTATGCAGTCACTTCATTATCACAAAAACAGGACAAATCTATAGCATGGTTACCGACATCCGAAAGATTTCAAAGGGAATAAAGCCAGTAAGTACAGTGATTGGTTGTGGAAAGTTGCAGCTGCAGGTAAAGTTCAGTAACATGAAGTAGAGCCATACAAATACAGGCCAGCAGTCGCCGCCCTATTCTACAGGCATCTCTTCAGAAAGTGCAACTAGCGAACATAACCTGCAATAACTTGAAACGGAAAGTAAATCGCTCACTTCTCTGGAATTTTTGCTGTTCTGATCAAAGTTTGTTTCTGTTTGATTGTATTTTCATCCCAGGATAGATTTTAGATTAAGGGTCTGTGATCAAAGTTTGCCTCTTCATTTATGTATCAAGACCGTTGGATGATCAGTCATTTGTCTGAATGATTGCTGTAGACCACATTTCTGATTGCTGTACGCCACATTTCTGATTGCTTCGCCACCTCTTGCTGCAAAAGCGAAAATAAAAGAATTAGCTCAAAAGCAGCTCTAAAATTAAAATAAAGGAAACTACTAGACGAAACCCCCAACTAAATTGACGTAAAGTATTTAAAAATGTAGGGATTAAAAATAAAACAAACCACGAATAAAACTGAGTGAAAATAAAATAAACCAAATCAAACTAAACCAAAATAGATAACTGGGGGGAAAAATAAAAAATAAAAGACAAATTTAGGTCAGACCCCGTCCCCCAAAATAAAAAACAAAACAAAACACCCTAAACAATTAACAAAAATCCCACAAAAAATAAAATGTTGCAAGAGGTCAAAGGGAAGCAATCTTGGCAACAGTGATCCAGGTGTTCCGGAAAGAACACCATCTTTTAAGGTAACTGACTGACAAGGCTAGGTAGAACTTATTTCCTTCTGATGGTAGAAAGCACAGGTGACCATGGCTTCAGAGGTGTTTGGGTTGTCTGTAGTTAAGGGGTGTAGGGGGCTTGTTAATCCTGTCTCAGCCTCTGAAGACTGGCGCACAAGTAGCACAGGGAGTAGATAAGACAGTGAAGGCAACTCGGGCTTTGGGCGTAGCTCACTTCTTTCTGGATGAAGACTGGTGACTTTCATTCACTCATGAAACACTTATTCAGGCTTTTCGCAACAGTCTCGGTACTTCTTTTCCATTTCTTAGTCCGCAGAAGTCCTAGCATTAGGGTCAAAGGTGTCATGCTGATCATAGTTCTGTGGGAGCTGTTCCTCCAGTTCTGATGCCGTCAGTTTGGAACTTTATATCCACCACTAAGACCTGGCAATTGACGTTTCTTCATCAAAATCTCAATTGTAAGTATATAGTTATAGAAATATGCTAGTACAGTTCAGTTGACTTTAAAATCATGGTTTACAGTTTCTCTCTCTCTCTCTCTCTCTCTCTCTCTCTCTCTCTCTCTCTCTCTCTCTCTCTCTGTCTCTCTCTCTCTCTGTGTATTTTGTGTGTGCATGGTGTGCTTAAATCCATGTTATGGCTTACTTAAAGCTGTAAAATACAAAAATTGTGAAGGCAAAGGATCTATATGGGTAAAAGTACATTATACATTTAGACTTCTTTTTAGAAAAAGCTATGGAATGTCAATGTCACTTGCATTTTCATAGGTAGAGTGCTTATTTTAGGCTTTTCACCTACTTGGCAGCAGTCATAGTTACTGTCAGGACGAGTATTTCAAAAGTACTTTAACTGAAATTTAGCATAAGTTCAGCGCCCATCACCGATTTCAAAATAGAAAGGACACTAATTTTCTCAAGCTTAATGCCTACAAGATTTTGTAAACCTGAACTCTGAGAGTGTCAAAAAACGCATGGTTTTCATATTTGTTTTGAAACTTTGTGTCAGCAGTTACTGCTTACCGCTTGTATGACCTATGCACTAAAACTAAGCACCACCAAACAATTCAACACTTCAAGATTACCATAAATAACAATCGCTATCCTTTTGATGCAAATAAATTGTAATTACACAAGTACACTGAAGAAGAAAAAAACTTGCTCTACCCCTTGTTTCTAGCTTAAAGATGGATGTCTGGTTACCAGGTGCCATATGATCCCGGAAAACTGTCACGAAAGGTGGACCTCAGGAACCCCCACCTGCCTGCTGTAAAGAGGAGGAAGCTGGCTTGGTTCCATCACGTCCCACATCACAGCTCTCCTACCAAGACCATCCTGCAGGGTCCACTTGCAGAAGAAAGACTCGGGTGAAGACAAGAATTGGACAGAACATCAACAGAACCTACCTTAATATGACGGTGTCACTCCAAACAACTGAAGAGGGACAAGCCTGAAGACAAGTGCCAACCAACACACGTCTGGTATCACACCCAGACACATCGATGAACTGCTGATGTTGATAGCATCCTAGAAAGCAGCAAGGACTTCTGAATTTATCAAGCACCGTGATGTCTTTTGAGCACGTAAGAACCCTATGTGATCAGTCTGAATGTCGTGCGCTTGCGCGTTTGTGTGTATGTGTGTGTGTGTGTGTGTGTGTGTGTGTGTGTGTGTGTGTGTGTGTGTGTGTGTGTGTGTTGATGGTGATGATGGTGGTTAAATTTAGTCTATCCACGCTTAGCGATATTGGACTAGGAACTAGAAACAACTATAAAACAAGCGTACATTCACAGCCTGCCATAAAACATTCACAGAAGACCTGGAAATGATCCTAGCTAGATCAGTAATCATTGGTATATGGCTAACTATGTTGATCGGTTCCATTGGAATTTAAATGCCGGATTCGTTGTAAACTGTATTGCAAAGTGGACATTGAAAATGATGTTCACAAGAAAGAGGCTCAGAACAGGCACCAGTCACATTTTGATAGCGAGTCTTCCAAGAAGCTCAACTGATAGATGATGTTGAAAATATGTCTTGGATCGTCTAACATTTCAAATTTCCCACAAAAGTTGATTCTATGTACATAGTCTTTCAACAACGAATTTCACAATTATTCATTAAATTGTTTTGAGAATATCTTTGTCAATTTTTTACATTTCAAATGATTAATCTGTCCTTTTTTAGCTTCAGCCTTGTATAGTGTATAATACGGACTGAGTCCACACAAAAACGTTAAAGAATGCAAAGTTACTGTGATTGATAGTAATCCGTGCTGAAAGTATGGCATAGAGCACAGCGCTAAAAGTTCGAAAATCCTTTCCAAGACAGAATGAATTTTTGTAGGGACAGCAAAACCCTGATCCTGTACTGGTAATTAACAACAATCTGCTAAAACTTAAAACTGTTTCAAGATCTCTCTCTCTCTCTCTCCCTCTCTCTCTCTCTCTCTCTCTCTCTCTCTCTCTCTCTCTCTCTCTCTCTCTCTCTCTCTCTATCTATCTATCTATCTATCTATATATATAATGTATGTGTGTGTTATACGTTTGACTGGAATGTTGTATGTTCATGTAGCGACAGTGCATCGCAGCAACCGGACAACAGTCAACAGCAGCAACCGGACAACTGTCAACAGCAGCAACCGGACAACTGTCAACAGCAGCAACTGGACAACAGTCAACAGCAGCAACAGTGCATAGCAGCAGCAGGACAACAGTCAACAGCAGCAACTGGACAACAGTCAACAGCAGCAACTGGACAACAGTCAACAGCAGCAACAGTGCATAGCAGCAGCAGGACAACAGTCAACAGCAGCAACAGTGCATAGCAGCAGCAGGAGTCAACAGCAGCAACAGTGCATAGCAGCAGCAGGACAACAGTCAACAGCAGCAACCGGACATAAACAGAATACAGTAACGACAGGGAAGTGGACAAAAGGACATTGAGAAAAAAGTAACAAAATGACAGCACATTGTTAAAGAAACGGTAACAAAAAAACGTGAAGGAAGCAGCAGCAACAAAAGCACAACGTGAAAGAACCAGCAACAAAAGGACAACGTGAGGGAAGCTGCAAAAAAAGTACAACGTCAAACAGCAACAAAAGGACAACGTAAAGGAAGCGGCAGCAACAAAAGGACAATGTAAAGAAAGCCAGCAACAAAAAGGACACCGTGAAGGAAGCAGCAGCATTAAAAGGACAACGTGAAGGAGGCAGCATCAAAAGCACAACGTGAAAGAAACAGCAACAAAAGGACATGTAAAGGAAGCAGCAACAAAGACAACGTGAAGGAAGCAGCAGCAACAAAAGCACAACGTGAAGGAAGCAGCAACAAAAGCACAACGTGAAGGAGGCAGCAACAAAAGCACAACGTGAAAGAAACAGCAACAAAAGGACATGTAAAGGAAGCAGCAACAAAAGGACAACGTGAAGGAGGCAGCAACAAAAGCACAACGTGAAATAAACGGCAACAAAAGGACAACGTGAAAGAAACGGCAACAAAAGGACATGTAAAGAAAGCAGCAACAAAAGGACAACGTGAAGGAAGCAGCATCAACACAAAGGTCAACGTGAAGGAAGCAGCAGCAACAAAAAGGACAACGTGAAGGAAGCAGCAACGAAAGAACAGTGCCAAGGAAGAAGCAACACAAGGGCAACGTGAAGGAAGAATCAAAAGGACAACGTGAAAGAAACGGCAACAAAAGAACGTGAAGGAAGCAGCAACAAAAGGACAGTGCCAAGGAAGAAGGAATAAAAGGACACCGTGAAGGAAGCAGCAAGGAAAGGACAAAGTAAAGGAAAATTTATCAAACGGACAACGTGAAGGAAGATTCGGCAACAAAAGAACAACGTTAAACAGCACCAATAGAACGTGAAGGAAGCAGCAACAAAAGGACATCGTGAAAGAAACAGCAGCAACAAAAGGACAACGTGAAAGAAACAGCAGCAACAAAAGGACAACGTGAATGAAGCAGCAACAAGAGGACAACGTGGAGAAAGCAACAAGAGGACAACGTGAAGAAAGAAGTAACAAAAGGACAGTGCCAAAGAAGGAATAACAGGACAACGTGAAGGAGGCAGCAACGAAAGGACAACGTGAAGGAGGCAGCAACAAAAGGACAACGTGAAGGAGGCAGCAACAACGTGAAGTAGCTATAAAAGGACAACGTGAAGTAGCTATAAAAGGACAACGTGAAGTAGCTATAAAAGGACAACGTGAAGTAGCTACAAAAGGACAATGTGAAGGAAGAATCGGCAACAAAAAGATAACGTGAAACGGCAACAAAAGAACGTGAAGGAAGCAGCAGCAAAAGGACATCGTGAAAGAAACTGCAGCAACAAAAGGACAGTGCTAAGGAAGAAGCAACAAGAGGATGAAAAAAACAAGAACGGGAACATTGTGAAGAAAACGGAAAGACATTTTGAAGAAAGCACCAACGAGAGAACTTGTAGAAAGCATAAACCAAAGAACTTGTGAAAGTGCAACAGAACATAACACAACCACCAGTACACATTGTGCAACTGACGACTAAAATCTTACAATGAGCTTGCAAACTAGAATCTTGTGCAACAATGACCATGAACTTAAGGCATCAGATCTCAAGGAACTCTCACAAATTAGAGCGCTAGAATTACGCATGGAGGTTGAAACTTAAGAAAACTGTTATGAGACAGGATTTTGTGTACAAAATATAAGTATGCAGGTCTAAACACAAAGGAGCGAGAAGGGGAGAGATAACTGATTTAAACAACAAACATTCTTGACCGTAAAACATGTGAAACACACAAAACAATTAATAGAAAGAGGATAAAAGATCAAAATATAAAGGGTAATGAAAATGAAAACGGGCACTACCCCCTCCCCCTCTACCCCAAACATCCAACTAAAGAAGAAAAAGTTCAAATGAAAAAGATGATAGAAAAGACAAAAGATAGCGCTTTATCTGTTTGCTAAGGCCTACCCCCCCCCCCCCCCCCTTCCTTTTTAGAAAGTGAACCATTGTCAAGACGCTATTGTGTGTATAAAATGAGAGGGGTAAGGCATTTTTAGGACCCATAGGCTTTTCAGATGTTATTTTCAATTGTATTGAGATTGAAGTAGCACATACGAGATGTATGTGACATCTCTATTTCTAAAAACACATTATTTGCAACACACTACAAAGAATGACATTAATGAATGAAGCCTACCTGTTTTGTGTGAGATTATGACCTGCAATGTGTGGAGAAAATTACACTAGACTTAGATTGATCCTTAAGGGTTACTGTTAGTTTTGATGGCGTTCGATGATAAGCCTTTGCAGATTATGGTTTTGTTATACAGAAAATGTAGAACCTAGACTAGACAGATGCAGTTATTTCCCAGAATTTAGCAGGAAATTAAAGCAGAGGTGTGTATATAGCTCTCAGTGAGGTGGTGTGTAAGGGACACACGCGTGTATTTGTTAAAAGCCTTGGAAAGATTTGAAAGGAAATGCAGGTATTAAAAATATATAGTAGAAAGCGGTGTTTTAAAAGTAGCACTGAAGGGGACTTAAAGGATTTTAAGGTGAATGTTTAAGAAATGTTTAAAGGGAACAGTATGGAGGGTGGAGGTTGCAGGTATTGTCGAGATAGATTTTAAGAGAAAGGGGTGTTGAGAAAGAGGATGTAGTGTGGAAGTATTAAGGTACTGTGGCATAGATGCTTAGAAAGCGATGTTTCAGAGAGGTGGATAGTGCGGGGGGTGGGGGGGAGGTACAGATATTTTGCAGGATGGGTATGAGGAAGGGGTGTCTGGGACAAGGGAGTACTATTTGGGTGAAGGTGTTGACAGATACTGTGAGGTAGGTGTTAAAGAGGAAAAGATGTTTGTCTTTAGCTTAACAAGATACAAAATCGGTCCAAGCAGTCCAAGAAATAGTCTTTGGAGTGGTCATTTGTAAATAGTACTCTACCGACGTGTCTATGTGCAATTGTGTCCACATGCTTTCACATATACATACATACAACACACCGACAACACTTTAATACTAAATCTTAACCATAACCCTTGTACTAACAAGTTCTTTTCATAACCTTGCATGAAAACACAAAGGCAAGTGGACACAACTGTATATGAACACAAGAGAGAGAGAACAAAATCTCTAGCGGAAAAGGGTACCTGCTTGGGTAGAATATTAAAGGAAAAGGCAGGGTGTTTAGATTGGAGTGCAGGTTGTGATTGGGGTTACAAGAAGTGAGTAGAGGGGGGCAGGGCAGTCAGACTTATTTTTAAATTAAAAAGGGTAGAAAATAATTTAGAAAAAAAGGGACTTGTGGAATCGGGGTTGGTAAATGGTTAAATGTATATGAACTGGGGATAAGGAAGCAAGGCAGTTGAATGTTTTCCAGTAACGAGATAATAGAGTGGGTACTTTAGGAAAAGGGGCAGTTTGGGGTAGGTACTACGGGAGATGGTGGTGGTTAAATGTATATGAACTGGGGATAAGGAAGCAAGGCAGTTGTTTTTAGTAATAATAGAGTGGGTACTTTAGGAAAAGGGGCAGTTTGGGGTAGGTACTATGGGAGATGGTGGTGGTGAAAAGGGTAGGGAATGGATAGTGGGACAGTCAGATATTATTTTCTGTGAATTTGATAGGGGTAGGCGAGATTTTCGAAAAGAACATTGAGTTTACAAAGGAAGGTTAGGGTGTATGTTAGGGTCTGTTGGAGATGGGAAAAGCACAATTCGTTTGGTTACAAAAGGAAGAAGGCGAAAGTGACAGAAGGGAGAAGGTTTAAGTGACAAAAGGAAGACGGTGAAAGTGACAGAAGGGAGACGGCGAAAGTGACAGAAGGGAGACGGCGAAAGTGACAGAAGGGAGACGGCGAAAGTGACAGAAGGGAGAAGGCGAAAGTGACAGAAGGGAGAAGGTGAAAGTGACAAACGGTGCCATTTTATACATCTACATACAAAAGGAGGAGGAGGGGACTAGACAGTAAAGGAAGAGAGGAGGTGTTGATAATGAGGGGATAGAACGTTGATGATGAGGGGACAGAACGTTGATGATGAGGGGACAAAACGTGTTGATAATAAGGGGACAAAACGTGTTGATGAGGGGACAAAACGTGTTGATAATGAGGGGATAGAACGTGTTGATGAGGGGACAGAACGTGTTGAGGGGACAGAACGTGTTGAGGGGACAGAACGTAGTTAGATTAGTGGCAGTGGAGGGAAAAGGTTGACGGTGTGAGAATAGTAGTAGCAGTGAAAATGTTGGAGTGTGCTTAATCTCAATTGAAAGCCCTAAGCTGTTCTTGTGCGCGTTTCTGTGTAGATCTATGAACAAATGGTCTTAATTGAGGGTAAGGGCTTAAGTTCACCTGACTTGTATTTCACCCTATCCTCATAAAAACCCAACAGGATATCCATCCCCAAACAAACCAGAATGCAGTAGGGGCAATATTTGCCAGAGGCAGGTCTATGCATGGGGTCTATCATTGGTATGCCTTCATAGATTCGACAGCGGTCAATATTATGTGTTAAACCTGCATGAAAAGTTGAACTACTTATAGTGCTGTTATTTTAATAGAAAATGTATGTGCACATGAGTATGCATTTGTTGGAAGAAAGTAGGGACTGTTTTGCTTAAAGGATCGTTCAAAGCCGTAGAAATGGGTAGAAGCAGAGAGGGCTGATAGATTTTTGAAGACTTTTTCCCAGTTAGATAAAAAGTACCCAAGCACCGCAGCCCTGAAAACATGTCTTGTTGATGGGGCTAAGCTGTTGTAACTAGAAAATCTCCCAGTGTTGGGGGTGCACGAAAGTGTGGAAAAAATATCCTTTTAAAAGTGATGTATTTTGTGTGGAAATACTGCAGTCCTAAAGTCAAGTGTGTGTTGGCTAAAAGTTTTGAAATAATTTGTCTAGTTTTTCAATATGGTTCATTTCCTTGTTCAGTTACATTTTGTTGGATATGGTCAAAGTGATTTAGAAATATTCCTGAAATCATGTAGACGGGATGATAAATTCATGGGGTAAAGGTATTTTGGTAACTTCTAAAAAAAATTGATTGCTTTTGGACTGTTGGGGAATGTTTGTTGGATCATATCAACATTTAAGAAACTCTATAGTCGTGTGTGATGTTGGAAAAATGATCACTTTGTTTTGGAGGAAAACTAGAAATTTTGGGGGGTTGGGTCAGCTCAATACTTGTTTAGAAACTGTTTGCTGTTGGCATAATCATTTTGTTTAGGAAAACTGAGGGGGTTTTGCTAGGAGGGCTAGTAGGGGAAGAGAAAACTGGAGCAAAAGAAAGAGAAATTGGTTTACTAAAAAAGTGAATGTAAAGCCCTTCCCACCCCAAAAAAAATAGAAAAGTGCACCATAATTGAAGCACCTCCCCCACAAAATAAAGGTGTACCATGAAGCATCCCCCCCCCAAAAAAAAAGGGGTTCCAGAAGCACACAACAGGTGTTCAGAGATCTGCACGCAGCTGAGGCCTGTGGATGAAACACAAATCTTGAGACTCGCAGTTATGGTATTTGGCTTTGATTATAATCTTTAAAATGTTTGTTGTTTGTAGATTTTGTTACAGAGAAATTGAGTTTCATAAGTTTTGTTTTAAATCAAATTTAAGATTTAGAAATCCTGAAGTAGTCTTCCTAGTGGAAAGATAATTTGCTTTGTTATGGAGATGGAAAGACTTGTTTTCCCCATCTTTTAACCTTAGTCCGTCTTGGGTCAGATTGGCATTAAAATGCAATAAACCTGAAATTGTTAAAAGCAAGATGAAGAATTATTTATAGAAAGATGATACATTGGTTTTATATGGTTTTGTTTTCCTCTTTTTAAATCTTTTGGAGAGTCGGATAACATTTTTTGGGGAAATACTGTAGTATTGAAATCATGTTTGCTGATAGGAAGTATGTTATAAACTATAACTAGTTACCTAGTTGCCATGTTGTTCACTCTTAAAAGGTTTTTGTTGTTTTTTTGTTTGAGGGGAAAGTACTTTTGATTTTTGCTACTTGTATTTTTATTAATCAAATGTGTTTAGAAATATCACTATCTGATTTTTGTCCGTTGGATTTTTATCAATCAAATGTTTAGAAATCTCTATACTGCAATCAAGTTTACAGTTGAGGGACAATAAATTTTGCTATGGAAGGATGAATAGAGAATGTTGAAAGTGACAGATTTTAGTTTTCCTTTTCTTTGAAAAAACAGAACCGATTTTTGTGTAAATATTTTGTTCGGAAACGCTTTGTTTTTGGTGGATAAACTTACAGAAAGCTTGAACATTGTAGTGTTTGTTATGGAAAGTTTGAACTTTGTATTTTTGTTATGGAAAGTTTGAACTTTGTATTTTTGTTATGGAAAGATTGAACTTTGTATTTTTTAATTATTTTCTGTTATGGAAAGTTTGAACTTTTTTAATAGTATTTTTGTTATGGAAAGATTGAATATTGTATTTTCAATGATCGGCGTATTTTAAAAAAGCACTTTATTTCGATAACAATTACTAAGCTTTGAAGCTTATTCCAGAATTCCAACTAGAAGTGTACAAAGGTGTGGATAAACTTTTACAACCCAATTTAATCACTTATATCCTGTTTACTAAGATTCAAGCTTGCCCATCTGAATGGGTGGAGAAAATGCATCTCCGTGAGAATTGCTAGTTTCCTCTAGCCAGTATTGCTTTCATTGCTTCTGTGTTGTACAGTATGGGTTTACTGATATATTTTTAAAGTTTGACAATGAAGTGGTGATCTCACACCACTGGCACTTGACGACTCGGCTGACTTTAATGAGAAAATAAAGCTTTGCACTTCGCCCTCTTTTTTTCAAAATATCCAACTACTGTTTTGCCCTCAGTAAGGTGCACAGAGAAAACGATGGGAAGACTAACATCGGAGAGTGGACTGGCCTTGAGTGGAACGAATTGCTACAGAAAGCAGAGGACGGCGGGGAGTGGAGGAAGCTGGTTGCAATCTCTACAGGATAAGTGAAGGAAAGGTATCTGTGCTTCCTGGCTGTAAAAGTATTTCTCTATTTAGAGAGCTATTTGTCTCCAGTGTTTTAAAAATATTGGAATGGAGAAATATTGTGGTCCAAAATATTCTTAAATAATGGTGTGAGGAGTCAAAAGTGAACAGAAATCAATTGGTCAGTCTGTGTCACTGCTGGTCAGAGCATTGGGAAAAGCCTACCTCCCCCTTCACCCAAAAAGGTTGGGATGAAGTTAGGGTTGGGTAGCCGGCTCGCAGCTGAAATGCAACAAAAAGAGGAAACCCCAGAATGATTTGACAAATATCAAAACTTCATGAAGTGTTTGCAATAAGGCCAAACATTAAAAACTTGACCAAAGTGTTTTGAGAGTTCCATTTACGAAGGAATGTCTGTGTGC
>CM054150.1:51494195-51529195 GCA_028751875.1 Rapana venosa | reverse complement strand
AGCTACTTACAGAACACGTGAACGTGTTCTTGCCAAAGATCATACAACATTCACTATTGAATATGAACAAATAATATCGTGTATAAACGATAAAGCATTTTTTATAAACAAAAGGTCGTTCTGCGCTACCATAACAATCTAGTGCAGATAAACTTCCAGTTCCTCTTCCAGCATACAAAAAACAGCATTCATCGCTGTTTGGTATAGGGTTTCTCTCTGACTCTCTCTCTCTCTCTCTCTCTCTCTCTCTCTGTCTCTCTCTCTCTCTCTTTCTCTCTGTCTCTCTCTCTCTCTTTCTCTCTCTCTCTCTCTCTGACTTTCTCTCTCTCTCTCTCTCTCTCTCTCTCTCTCTCTCTCTCTCTCTCTCTCTCTCTCTCTCTCTCTCTCTCTCTCTCTCTTCTCAGTAATCCTTCCATTATGCTATCTGTCCAGGTAGGCTGTTTAGCGGTTCCATACCATTCTGTAATCGTGGCTCTGCTCTGACGAATTTCTGAACGGTCGAGCTCGGGTGTCAGTGGAAACACATGGGTGCGTTCTCTTTCCCCATCACTATCCGTGCACCCGGGATTCGTTGCTGACAGCTCTCTTTCTCAGGAAATCTGTGCCCACAATGGCTGCTTTCCAGCACAGGCCGAGGCTAGCAGAATTGTCAGGGTGTTGTGAAAGGAAAGAAGAAAGGAGTGGGTGGGTGGGTGGGTATGGGTGTGTGTGTGTGTGTGTTGCCTTAATCTCTTTATCTTGGTTTACATGAGTGTGCTATCTGAAAAAGGGTGTGTGTGTGTGTGGGGAGGGGGTGCTGATTGTGTGTGTATGTGTGTATGAGAGAAAGTGTATGTGTGTGTGTGTAAAAGTGTGTGTGTGCGTAAAAGTGTGTGTGTAAAAGTGTGTGTGTGTGTGTGTGCGTGTGTGCGTGCGTGTGTTTGTGTGTGTGTGTGTGTGTGTGTGTGTGTAAAGGTGCGTGTTTGCCTCTGTGGGGGGGTGTGTTTATTTCGTTTTATTTTTATAGTATTCTTTATTTCGAAGATAATAGATTAAGCACTCATGTGCTTTGCTACATCCAGTCCTGCATGTATGCAATTTTGTAAAGTTTGTTATCTTTTCCCACCGACACACAATGGCCTACTCTTGAGGAAAATGGAACAGATTTTAACGTGTGCGCAAGATGTTCTGCTTCCATTCGTACATGGAACCTCGGTTCATAGTCTCACCCAAAGGACCTTTGATGGGGACTTATAAGCGCGCGTGCGTGCGTGCGTGCGTGCGTGCGTGCGTGCGTGCGTGCGTGTGTGTGTGTGTGTGTGTGTGTGTGTGTGTGTGTGTGTGTGTGTGTGTGTGTGTGTGCTTCTCTGTGTGTGTTTTTGTTATTTGAAGATAATAGAATAAACACTCATGTACTTTTTTCATCCAGTCCCCGTGTGTACGCAGATTTGTAAATTTCGTCATCCGTTCCCACTGGCACACAATGGCCTCTTCCGAAAAGCGGAACGGGTTTTAACGTGTACACAAGATGTTCTGCGTGCGTTCGTATACTGGACCTCGGTTTATAGTCTCCTTGAATGACTTTTGAGGGTAATGGAGTCGGCACTGATGTTAACTCCAGACTTCCTCTTCAACGAGAATCGAACCCCGATCATTAGATCACGAATACATCACTCTAACCACCAGGCTATCCCGTCCCCCCCAAGTGTGTGTTTGTGTATGTGTTTGTGTGCGTGCGTGCAAGCATGTGTATGTGTGTACGTGTGTGTGTGTGTGTGTATGTGTGTGTGTGTGTGTGTGTGTGTGTGTGTGTGTGTGTGTGTGTGTGTGTGTGTGTGTGTGTGTGTGTGTGTGTGTGTGTGTGTAAGGCAAGGCCGACTCCACTGTCCCCAAAAGTCCTTCGAATGAGACTATAAACCGAGGTCCCGTGTGCGAACGCACGCAGAACATCTTGCGCACATGTTAAATCCTGTTCCGCTCTTCGTAAGAGTAGGCCATTGTGTGCCGGTGGGAACAGATGACAGAATTCATATCCGCATACACACGGGGACTGGATGTAAAAAAGCACATAAGTGCTTATTCCATTATCCTCGATATAAAGGAATAAATAAATAAATAAATAAATAAATAAAGTAGGAGCTAGAACGGACGTTCTAACTCAAGCAAACGGTCAAGAAACCAACTCTATCCTAGATCCTTTATATATATATATCTCAGAGAAAACACATTTTTCAACTGTTTTGAGTTTTCATCTTCAACTCTAGTTTCAACAAAGCCTTTCAAGTAGTAGTTAACATTGTAGAAATGTCAAGAAGTTATTCCAGATCGTCAAAGTCAAAGTTTGAGTCATTCATTGTTTTATATGTTGTGGGTGGGTTGTTGTTGTTTTTTTTACAAGAAAACCCACTTAAATTGTTTAAGTAAAATTAATTTCCAATTCATTTATAGTGCTGATGTATACCATAAAGGAGAACCTATGGTTCCAATTTGTCTTCTCAGCTGGATTTCTGTAAAACAGCTGAAACATGATCGGATTTTGATGTTTCAACTTCAAATCCAGACACATTGCTTCTTATAGGTCATTTTCAAGATGATTGTCTTATAAATCTACCGTTTAAATTATACCAACGAGAAATATGATAGCTTTCGGTCATAAACTGTCTTTACAAAACAAGCTAAAATAAAATAGTATACTAACATTGCAATCAGCTGCACACACACACACACACACACACACACACACACACACACACACATATTATATATATATATATATATATATATATATATATATATATATATATATATATATATATATATATATATATAATATATATATATATATATATTTATACACAGAGGTACAGACAGGCAGACAGACAGATAGACAGACCGACCGAGAGAGAGAGAGAGAGAGAACAAATCTGTACAGACGTGATATCTACGTAGACAGTCATAGTGGGATCACCAGAAACAGACAACAGAACAGACAGTGGCTGACAGACAGACAGACAGGCAAGCAAGCCAGGCAGGCAGAGGCTAAAGTACAATGAATATTGTAGAGGTCAGAAGAAACTCTCTGATCAGGTCGATACATCAACAATGTTTCTAAAAAACGATCAGAAAACCCTTGAAAGAATGAAGGACAGGAAAACTGAAGGACCAACTTATCATTCACACCCACGACATTGTTTCGATGTATGTAAACTGAAATGAGATCAACACACTTCTCTCAATGAGCAAACACTCTCTGTTTGAAGACTGAAAGCAGATTGTACAATACCTGTTTCCCTTCCATCAAAAAGTACTGCTTCACTCTCTCTCTCTCTCTCTCTCTCTCTCTCTCTCTCTCTCTCTCTCTCTCTCTCTCTCTCTCTCTGTTCCCTTACTGGGTAAGGTGTATGGGTGCACAGTGTCAGGTCTTCTCATGCGCTTGTAACATTGCAGGAGGTCTGCCCGCTGGCCTCAGCCGATAGAAATTGTTTCGACTTCAGGGCAGCACGTGTAATCATCGTACAGGTTGCACGTTAGGTATGTTCGTTTCTCTGTCACCCACCAAAGCCTGAAACGAATTACGGGATCTTTAATGTGCCTATCTAACCTTCTACGTGGGGTTATACACGTAGAGAATTAAACACACTGACAAGTCTGTATTGAAGTTGACCTGGGAGATCGTAAAATTTCCCTACTTAATACACCAGACGCCGCGAACAAGATTGGAGCTCTCGACTTCATGGGCCTGAGAGACTGAAGTCCACCACTCTGGACCACTCGGCTATAACGTCCGTCTAAATGCGTGTTGGTGTTGAAGAGAAAAATGTGACAGCGTCATTGTCTGACTAGCCATTGTCTTCCTGTCCCAGGGTCATTTCAGTGATCCTTCTGAAGTCTTTTTTCTATGACACCTATTAGGCCGTGCATCATCTGAACAAAGTGGAGTTTATTCATGGAGATGATTGAAGTAAATACGAACTAAAGAGCGGGTTGAAGAGCACAGAGGAGAGAGAGAGAAAAGAGAGAGAGAGAGAGAGAGAGAGAGAGAGAGAGAGAGAGAGAGAGAGAGAGAGAGAGAGAGAGAGATGTCTGTTGTTATTATCATCGTCGGTGTTGTTGTCGGTGTCATGATGCGGTTGTCTGTTCCTGGACATGGGTGTGTTGAGGGCACTGATAAATATTGATCAACAAAAAGCCAGGACCATCATTCATATGTCACTATCCTACCCTTCGAAAATGCACCAAAACCTACCCCTAAAATCGACTATCACATGGACAGAGAAACATACACACACAGGAACACACACACACACACACTTTGACTCTGACTTTGACTTTGACTTTGACACACACACACACAAGCTTACGCACGCAAGGACTCATTCCCATACGCAGAGGTACAAGAGACAGCCTGCTTTAAGAGCAGTGCTATATCTCCCATTTCTGGGACACAGCTTTCAAGAAGTGCACATTCTCGGAACCGGATCATTCCTTGCTTTATACAAAACATGCTCTAAATGTCAAGTTTTAAGTATAGTTTTTCCTCTAGTTTCATACTTTTCAGAAGTCGCTACATTTAGGCCTTTTCTTTCTTTTTCTTTTCCTTTCAGCCCTCATTTCATGCTGCAGTTTTCTTAGTACCAGTTGTTCAGAGTTTTTGGTATCACAAAACTTTAAAGATGATAAAACTTTCGGAATGGTAACCTAGAATGGCTTTGCACAGCATTTAAAATAGCATTCTGATAATACTCTAAAGTTTTTTTTTTAAATACCGAAACAAGAAGAGAGAGGATAGATTTATTTATGAAACTTTAAAGGATAAGAACAATTGGAATGGCAATCTAGAATCTGCTTGCACAGTTTTTGTTTTTTTTTAATGTCATTCTGAAAATGCTCTCTATAAAAAAACCAAAACAAGAAGGAAGAGGACAGATTCTTGTTAAACTTCAATTTTACCCCGGTTCTGGACTAGAGCTTCCGAAGTTGACTAGCAGTAAGATTTCGCTTGTGTGCAACCTACCATCTATCCGCCATTAAGGTAGCCGCATTCTGGCTTAGGGGATATATGTATCTATTGAATTTGTGAAGCGTTCCTGTAAACAGTACAGGGACATTAGAGAGTGGTGAAACCTAGTTCCTGCCTCCACATCCAGCTCGCAGTCTGGGTGTTGACTCAAAGCTGTTGGGTTGAAACATGGGTCTGCTGATGGGGTTTCCGTGTCGCACCTCCACATTGCACCTCAGGCTGGGCCAGCTTCTGTGTAACCCACAAGAAAAGCAAAGCTGTTTTTCTTAGGAGCAGTTTCCAGACCAGATAATAGACCCGGTGTACCTATTAGGCAACGCGTTTGATGCAGGTTCAACAGCCCAGGGCAATCACTGCTCTAGTTGTTGGGTTTTTATTTTTATTTCCTTGCTTGTCAGTGTGCTGGGAAGATTGTGGTAACTTCAACAAACGATGGTAAGCCATCAACACAGTGCCTTGGCCAGAGAGAAAAAGAAAAAAAAATCGATGAATGGTTCTGAAGAGAGGGAAAGAGGAGACAGAGAGAGAGAGACAGAGAGACAGACACACAGAAAGAGGGGAATGAGAGAGAGAGAGCAGAGAGACAGAGACAAGAAGAGAGAGGAAGGGCATCGGGACACGCCTAGTACCTTTTTACCCAGGAATTATTCCAGAGGAAACAGAATTCACTCTACGGACATATAACAAAGTCAAGTAGAATTTTCTGTGGAGCATTAATTTGTAAAAAAAATAATTTTTAAAGACAGAAAGAAAAGAAGAAAGAAAGAAATGGCTACGCACTCATGCTGGTTTTAAAAATGAGGATTGATGCACCGTGTGCTTCTCTATGGGAGTGAAATCATAGCGAAATCAGAGCCCGGCAAACGACAGAGAATTCAAAGAAAAGGAGTCAGTGAAGAGAATGATGTATGATTGAAGCAAATAGCAAGAAGACCAAGTAATATAAGAATAGATTATAACAAATTTCGGCAAAACTGTGTCTGTAAGACTTGTGAATAAAAAAACCCTTACTTTGTTTTTCGGACTAGTTTGCTTTGTTTGTTTGTGACTTTCTTCTTCTTTTTTTTTTTATAAGGAATATAATTATTTTGATAACTTAAGAGATAATGTTTCGGCAATTGTTGTTGAAAAGTTTGTATAAATAATTAGAGGAAGATTATTGATTTTGGGGGTCGATGTTGTGGCCGAGACTTCTTTGTAAAGTGCGGCACGCTCCTACCCTGCATCAGTGTTTATCAACATGTTTCACTCACGCAGCTTCGGTACAGGCAACGCTTACAGGCATGGGTGGAAATCCACACAATGCAGCCCTAAACTTGAAGAGGACAAAGAGATGATGATGATGATCATAATAATAATAACGTGCGGTCTTTATATAGCGCTGAATCTTGTAAAGCAAACAAATTAAAGTGCTTGCATTCGACTCATTTACGCACAAGCAAGCTTCCACAAAATAGTTATTATTAGCATTATCAAATGTATGCTCAAACACACGCACGCACACACTCACAAAAACACGCGGGCGCGCGCGCGTACACACACACACACACACACACACACACACACAAACAAACAAACAAGCAACACGTTTGGGTAGGGTGGTGGATATGAAGGTGGCTGTTTAAAAATAGGAGAAGACATAAGACATCAGATGGGAAATAAGTGCGTTTTGAGGCTGGGTTTGAAAATGTCAAATGTAGGCTTTTGTCGAAGAGATAGAGGGAGGTCATTCCAGGTGGATGGACCAGAAACAGAGAAATAGCGTCGACCAACTGTCGTTTGTTTGAATGTGGGAGTGTCAGAAATATGAGAGGGTCATTTCAGAACCATTCTCGAGACAATGAAAGTATTCATAATATTCCGGTACAATGCTATTGATCGTCGTGTCTAATCGAGCTAGTTTTGTAGAAATAGCTCCCACTTTTTTCATTCTTCATCACTGAATTCGAGCTAGTGGAGTCTTAACAATCATGGTGTTACCAGTTTTCTGAACAGAACTTCTCAAAATGTCACAGGTATTTTTTTTTTTTTTTGCATACTTCTGATATTTGAGCACTTAGGCATATGCGTGGGTATGTACACGCACTCACGCACACGCACAAACACACACAGATACACACACACGCGCGCACACACACACACACACACACACACACACACACACACACACACACTGCTCGATATTTCATTGATCCAAACAAGGAAGAAACGAGGAAAAGATTGAATAATGTCACCTATTTTGTTTTCTGTCTTCAACACACTATGGCCGTCTGTGTTTAAAGTCACACACTGCTCCAGTTGAGCGGAGCGTGCATGAAGTCCTGCACTGGGAGCACTGCATTGCCTCGTTCCAGCCCTGTCTCTCGGCCTCGTTCAGTCTGGAGGAGCCCATTCCTCTCCAGGTACTGGGTGCTGGTGCATTTTCCTTAAACCCGCCGAACACGGACATGAATTAAAAGGTAACGGTAAATGTCTTCCCATAACCTATGTGGTCATAGGGGAGCGAGGCGTCAGAGACCTCAGCTTCTCTAAGGAGCCAGCATCATGAGGGCGGCGCCCATTTCCTCTCCCTCACTGCTTTACCTTCCTTCACCCTAAAGAGGGTATGTACGGATTTACAGCTGGGTGAGCTGGGGAATTGTACTGAGGCCAAGGCGCACGTACGGTCACCCATCCACTTGGTAACCACGCTCGATGCTGCTTTATACCATTGGCTGGGGGAAAGCGAGCGCTCTGACCACCGAGCTCTCCCGTCCCCTATCCCGTCTCCAAGAACTACCAGATCTTTAACGTGAATAACTGGTCTCCTGATCGCGTATGTATAAGGAAGGGAATCATCGCATTAGCAGGTCTGTACTTGTGAGTTAAACCTTGGAGATCCCAAAAAGCATCCCCTTCCCTTAATGTATCCAATGCCCGCTGCAGGGATTTGAATCCCCGACTTCATGGACCCGATGGGATGAACCTGACGCGATGGCCACCCCGCTGTATCGTTTGTCAGCCACACAAAGAAATAAAGCGCTAACCCGAAAGGGGCACTCCAAGAGTTTGACAGTGATGTCAAAACCTATAGCGGTGCAAGCTGTTTCCTTCTGCGGTTTTGGCGTGTAGATAAAGGACCCAGTCTATTCAATTACACTGGCATAGAGAAACAACATCAGCAACAACATCAACAACAACAACAAGAAATAACAACAGACAAGGAAAAGAAGACATCTGAGAACAAAAACAAAACCACAGAGACATAAAAATAGAATAAGCTGTAAACAAAAAAGAAAGAAAGAAAGAAAGAAAAGGTGTGGAGGGGTGGGGCGGGATAGGGGGAAGGGGGAGGGGGAGGTGGGTGGAGGCAGACACACAGGCAGCCTAGCCTAGTCAGCAAAGACGAATAAAAGAAAGTTTAAAATCAGGAATGGGGGTATTGATAGTCTCTTTTAGAGCCCGTCGCGAACCATGAACACTCCATTTTGCAATAGGTTAACGGCCATGTTTGTTTGGACAGAAACGTAAAAGGGGAAAGTCGGACAGGTAGGTAGCTAGCTACGTGTTCCTGCTGCTGCTGCTGCTGCTGCTGCTGCTGCTGCTGCTGCTGCTGCTGCTGCTGCTGCTGCTGCTGCTGCTGCTGCTTCTGCTGCTGCTGCTGCTGCTGAGAAAAGCAGAAACCACTCAGCTAGGCTAGGCTCTTGGCCCAGTCCAAAAGGTGATGCTCTTGTGATGGGCAAGTTATTGTGTGGGTTTTTGTTTCTTTCTTTGCTCTTATGTTTAATTGTATTGTTTGTTTGTTTGTTTGTTGAAGCTTTTGTTTTGTTTATTGAAATGTTTTGTTTGTTTGTGCCGTTTGTTTCACTGTTTATTTGTTTGCTTTGTAGCGGCCTTCGCCCGATTCTAAAACTTGAAGTAGATGTTTTGGACAAGTCTTGCCTTGTGTTTGTTTGTTTGTTTGTTTGTTGAAGTGTTTGTTTGCTTGTTTAATACATTTCTTTACAATCTTAAAATTATCGTCTAAGGCTGCGGTTAAGTTGGCTATGAGCAAAATGTCAAATGTACACACACATACACACGTACACACAAACGCACGCGCGCGCGCAAACACACACACGCACACACACACACACACAGAGTGAGACACAGAGAGAGAGAGAGAGAGAGAGAGAGAGAGAGAGAGAGAGAGAGAGAGAGAGAGAGAGAGAGAGAGAGAGAGGGGGGGGGGGGGGGGTACTGAGTTTCAGAGAACGAGACAGAAATCGTTACAAGGTATTGCAGACCCTTTTCTTTACACTTGATTTACATCCTTGTTTTTCGCAATACACTGATGGCATGTGGGGGCATTTAGGACCACAGATTTCTTTCCTGCTCAGGGCAAGCAGGGACAAGGTCTGCACACCGTGGATAGTATGAAATGAAAACTACACATATTTTTGTAATGTCTCGCCGACTAGACAGTGACTTTTGGTGGGTTTTTTACAACGTATTTTTCACTATAACTTCACCAAGTACTCACACACTATGGGGACGGGATAGCTCAGTGGTCAGAGCACTCGCTTTACCCCAGCCAAAGTAAAGTAGCATCAAGTGACCACTTGGATGGGTGACCATTTGCGCACCTTGGCTTCAGTACAGTTCCCCCAGCTGTAAATGGGTACCTGCCTCTTTAGGGTCAGGGAAGGTAAAGCAGCGAGGGAGAGGAGATGGGCGCCGCCCTCAATATGCTGGCCCTAGAGAAGTGAGGTCTCTGACGCCTCGCTGCCCTACGACTACAGAGGTTATGGGACACCTTTACCTTTTACTCGCACAGTCACACACAATGCCTTTTATTACAAATCTCTCTGAGTCAATCAGAAAAAATGAGATGTTGAGTAGGCTGTTTTATACTCTATTCATTGCCTAATGGAAGCAATACAAGAAAACCGTCTCTGTTTCGGTGGCCCCAGCTGCTCTCGTCTCTGATGGTGACCTCAGTTTCAGTTTCCCCATACACTTCTGTGCCTGTGGTGAGTTAGTGTCAAAGCCCTCGGGATTGGAGGTTCACGGGAGAAGGTCGTTATGGGGGATGCTGTGGTGGTCGCCATCCCAGATGGGCATCTCACCCAGTCCGGCTCCGCGACTGAGCTATGACTGTCACCAGTAGGGGGCTTAGTAGGTGGTGTTCTGCGTATGTTAGCTCAGAAAAGGCACCATCCAATGACCCAGCAGCAGTGCAGGGCCCCTCTGGCTCGTGGGCCTAAGGTGGCCTGACATTGACGGGCTTCCTGTGGAATTCTGACCCTAAGGAAGCGACAGAGCGAGTCTGAGTTTGGCTGGAGAGGGAAAATCAACATGAGTAGTAGGACAGGAAGGTCACAGAAGATGAGGCAGCGACAAAAAGCCTAATGATATGTATAAATGGGGTAAGTTTCTGGATAATTCTGAGAAATGATGTTATTAATTTTATTTTCTCTGTAATGACAAAAGAACAAAGGTAATGATATCATTAATAAGCAAAAGCCGAGGACCTTAGTTTCTTATCGCCATTCAGATATACTGTTGCTATTTGATGGATATGTGACAATAATGACTTTATTTGAAATATACTGAAACACTATCCTTTTGTTTTGTTTTGTTTTGTTATGTTATGTTTTGTGTGTGTGGTTTTGATAGTTAATTTTGTGGTTGATGCTATTACGTACGTTATGTCTCAATACACGCGTGCACGTGCACTCACACACTTACACACACACACTTCCACACACACTTCCACACACACACTTACACACACACACACAACTTCCCTCTCTCTCACATCCACCTCCACCGAAACACCCACCCACCCACCCACTTCAAACACCACTTTCCCCTACAACCAACACCCTATTCATCACCACCACCACCACCACCACAACTCGCTACCCACACACAGGCATACAGACAGACACAGACAGAAACAGAGATCATGAAAAAACAAACAGAGAGGAAGAACAGAGACTGGTAAACACACAGACAGAAGAAAAGAAAAAACAACAACAGGGGATCGAGCACAAGCGCCACCGAATACCTTCAAGTGACTCAGCAGCAGTGCAGGGCCCCTCTGGCTGGAGGCCTCTCGGCGGCTTAACATTGATAAGCTGCCTATGGAGCTCTTGACTCCTTCGATGCAGCCGTGATGAGCCCGGGTGTGGCTAGAGCGAAGAGATTGAGATGTGTGGCGTAGGAATAGCTTGACAAGAACGCCACAGGGGACGAGATAGCCTAGTGGTCAGAACATTGCGCTCGCAATCTGACGACCTGGGTTTGATTCCCGTTCAAGGGGATATTTTCCCCTGGAGTTAACATCAAAGCCGACTCCAGTCTCCCCAATAGTCTTTCTGATGAGACTATAAACCGAGGCCCTGTGTGCGAACGCACGCAGAACATCTTGCGCACGCTTTTCGTAAGAGTAGGCCACTGTGTGCCGGTGGGAATGGATGACAAAATGTACAAAACCGCATACACGCGGGGACTGGATGTAAAAAAACACATAAGTGCTTATTCCATTATTTTCGATATAAAAGAATACATTTTTAAAAAAATTTAAAATAAGACGAGGCAGCATTAAAAATAAAAAGACCGGGAAGCGTGACTGTGCCATACTAAAGCTACTTGTGTGTGTGAGTGTGTGTGCGTGTGTGTGTGTGTGTGTGTGTGTGTGTGTGTGTGTGTGTGTGTGTGTGTGTGTGTGTGTGTGTGTGTGTGTGTGTGTGTGTGTTGTGTGTGGTGTGTGGTGTGTGTGTGTGTGTGTGGTGTTTTGTGTGTGTGAGTGTGTGTGTGTGTGTGTGAGTGTTTGTGTGTGTGTGTGTGTTTGTGTGTGTGTGTGTGTGAGTGTGTGGGTATGTGTGTGTGTATGAGTGTTTGTGTGTGTGTGTGTTGTGTGTGTGTGAGTGTATGTGTATGTGTGTGTATGTGTGTATGTGTGTGTGTGTGTGTGTATGTGTGTGTGTGTGTTACACATGGAAGGAAGGTGGCAGGATGGTTAAGATGTTCGCCTGCCAACAAGTAAACCGTGAGGTTTTGGGTTCGATTCCCAGCCTCACCCTTTCTTCCCAGTTTGGCAAAAAAATCGAACTGCATGTCAAAGTCCTTCGGATGAGACTATAAACCGAGGCCCCGTGTGCGAACGCACGCAGAATATCTTGCGCACAAGTTAAATCCTGTTCCGCTTTTCGTAAGAGTAGGCCATTGTGTGCCGGTGGGAACGGATGACAAAATTTACAAAACCGCATGCACACGGGGACTGGCTGTAAAAAACACCTAAAGTGCTTTTTCCATTATCCTCGATATAAAAGAATAAATAAATAAAATAAAAAATAAGACGAGGCAGCATTTAAAATAAAAAGACCGCAAGCGTGACTGTGCCATACTAAAGCTAGTTTTGTGTGTGTGTGTGTGTGTGTGTGTGTATGTATGTATGTGTGTTTGTGTGTATGTATGTGTGTGTGTGTGGTGTGTGTGTGTGTGTGTGTGTGTGTGTGTGTGTGTGTGTGTGTGTGTGTGTGTGTGTGTGTGTGTGTGTGTGTGCGTGCGTGCGTGTGTGTGTGTGGGCGTTATTTATTTATTTATTTTTATCTTTTTATTCTTTTATTTCGAGGATAATGGAATAAGTACTCGTGTGCTTTTTTTCATCCAGTCCCGTGTCTATGCAGTTTTGTACATTTTTTCATCCGTTCCCTTCGGCACACAATGGCCTACTCTTCCGAAAAGCGGAACGGGTTTTAACTTGAGCGCGAGATGTTCTGCGTGCGTTCGCACACGGGACCTCGGTTTTTAGTCTCATCCGAAGGACTTTTGGGGAGAGTGGAGTCGGCACTGATGTTAACTCCAGCGGAAAAATCCGCTTGAGCAAGAATTGAACCCGGGTCAGCAGATCACGAATACATCACTCTAACCACCAGGCTATCCTCTGTGTATGTGTGTGTTTGTGTGTGTGTGTGCTTGTGTACAGAGATAGAATAATTATTCAGACAGACAGGCAGACAGACAGACAGACAGATAGATAGATAGATAGATAGATAGATAGATATATAGATAGACAGACAGACAGACAGTCAGAAAGATAGACAGACAGACAGGCAGGCAGGAGAGCAGATATAAAAACTCTCCATTCCTACTTCCTGCCCTCACCCCCGTTACTTCCCCCCCCCCCCCCCACACACACACTCATTCAACAACCTACGCAAACCCTAACTACCACCATCACGCCCCACTCCACTACCCCACCACCCCCACCATTACGCCCACCCCCACCACTACCACCACACCACCACCCCCACCATACCACCACCACCACCCCACCACTACCACCACCACCACCACCCCAACCACTACCACCACCACCAACCACCACACCACTACCATCCAACCCCACCAACCCAACCCACTCCACTCACCGAAACCAAGACAAAACAACCAAACCAAACCAACCCTGATGCATATTGCATCACTGGTACCAATCCCCTATCCCCCCAAAAAAAAACCTTAGCAGCCACTGCAAACCAACCGCAAGACAAAACCAAACCTAAAACTGGCCCCATCCTGTGTTCAGCCAATCGTTTGAAGGCTTGCAGAGGTGGTCAGCCTCATCATCATCTGTCGCTTGCCCCCTGACGAAGGCCATAACTATTGGCTGCGGCAGCAGGCGCTGTCACTAAGGCCCTGACTCGTCGCACGTGCGCCGCGCACAGACGTACAACACAACACACACACAACACACACAGAGCAGGCGCGAGAAGTTGAGTAGTCAAACAGAAGCTTGGTTGGATAATAGCATCACTGCCGTTTCCAACCTTATATAAACCACAACGCTAAACCTACCGGGCCTTTACAAAGATTTTTTTTATAAACTTAGGTTGTTGGAAGTATAGTCTAAAATAAAAGTAACAGTTAAATTCTTGGGTTTTTTTTGAAACGTGTGAAAAAAATCAGAAACTTACCTTCATTCTGATTGTTGCACTTACTTCTGAGTTTCCATTTTGAAAGAAAAGAAATAACAAGCAAGGAAGAAGACAAAGTAGTATTTGTTTGAACTCAACAAAAAGAGCTGCTGTCGGTACTTAGATAGTTCTAACATAGAGAGAGTAGTCACCGGTTGAACATATCGAACAAGAACTTACTGCTTCAGCCGTTTTTCACCGTTCTGTCCAAGGACTTTAGAACAAGGTAAGTGTCTGATTGGATGTTATTTGTTGCTTATTTTCTGGATTTTGTTTTCTGGTTTTTCTTTTTCTTTATCTGTGGGGTTGGGGGGGCGAGGAGCTGCGAGGTTTGGTGGTGGCTGGGGGGGGGGGGGTGAAGGGGGAGGGAAGGACAGGGGTAGTACTTTCAAATAAGTGTTCTTTTTCGATGTTTTGTTATTATTTTATGTACTTTTATTCTTCATTCAAGATTCCATGCTCTGACTTTTTGTACAGATGTTTTCACTTTTTTATGTCACTTTCTTTTCTTTCTTTTTAAAATTTCAGACTGATCCTTATTATTTTACTTGTATGTATAGACTAAAGTCATTTCTTTGCAATCGTTTTCATGTTGTTTTTCGTTAATTAAGTGTGTCGTTCCTTAGTTCGTTTACTTTCTAGGTATGTAGTCAGCTAGCTAAGTGGTAAGTTGGCCAGTATGTAAACTAGCTAGTAGTGATTTCGCCTTCGTTTTCGTATTATTTTGTATTCTTTTACTTATGTTGATCCTTATCTATCTACTAAGGCCTACATTCTACAGATATGATGCTATAAAACAATTCTGATTTTTTCCCGCGAAAACTTCCAGAAGTAAAATATATTAGCTTGGCCATTGGCCACTCTGTGTGTGTGTGTGTGTGTGTGTGTTTTGTTGTGTGTGTGTGTTGTGTGTGTGTGGCGTGCGTGCATGCGTGTGCGTGTGCGCGCGCGCGCGTGCGCGCGCGTGTGTGTGCATTACATAGTTTTCATTATTATGGGGGGTATTTAATGGGGTGGGGGGTATTTTATTTTTTATGTTGCTTGCATTTCGACAGTAAGCGTCCTGTCACTGCTGCCTGCCATTCAGTGCAGTCTGTGCACAGGATAACTGCAAGAACTGTCCTCTGAGCTGGTTGACATGGTTGCAGATCATTGCCGTTGCCAGCTTGGTCCATACCTGTTAACATAAAGCTAGGCTACTAGATACAGTTGTGCACAATCATCGTATATCGGTGTTATCCTAAGTCTTCCTCCTCCTCCTTCGTTTTTTATCTCTCCTACTCCTTCTCCTCCTCCTCGTCATCCTTTTCCTCCTCCCCCTCTCCTCCTCCTCCTCCTCCTCCTCCTCCTCCTTCTTCTACTTCTTCTGCTGCTGCTGCTGCTTTTCCTCCTCCTTCTGCTCCCTCTTCCTCTTCTTCGCATTCTTCTTCTTCTTCTTTGCATTCTTCTTCTTCTTCTTCGCAATTCTTCTTCTTCGCAATTCTTCTTCTTCGCAATTCTTCTTCTTCTTCACCCTCCTCCTCCTCCTCCCCCCTCTTCCTCCTCCTCCTCCCCCTCCTCCTCCTCCTTTTTCTTCTCCTTTTTTTCTCTTCTTCGTCTTGTTCTTCTTCGCAATTATTTTTCTTCTTCGCAATTTTTCTTCTTCTACCCTTCCCTTCTTTCTTTATCTTTTGTGGTTTTTATTATTTTTGTTTTTTCTTCTTTCTTCTTCCTCCTGTGTTGTATGTAGAGTGTATCACTATCAGTCACGGCAAAATCTATCTATCTATCTATCTATCTAGATAGATAGATAGACAGACAGACAGACAGACAGACAGACAGACAGACAGATAGATAGATAGATAGATAGATAGATAGATAGATAAATAGATAGATAGATAGATAGATAGATAGATAGATAGATAGATAGATAGATAGATAGATAGATAGATAGATAGATAGATAGATAGATAGATAGATAGATAGATAGATAGATAGATAGACTGTTCGGGTCTATAATGTGTAATTTTTTTCCTATGAGAGTGGGTTTTTTTCTTTTAGACATCATTGTATCAGGGGGTGGAGGAAGCTGGTTGCAAAATCGTCATTGGTGCCCTCACGGTCCAGGGAACTAAGGGATAGGTGAAGTGAAGGTGAAGTATCAGGGCTAACTAACTTTCTTGCTGCTGTCCGTTCGTTTACCTGCACTGAATGTATTGCATACCGGACCTTTGTGTATCGCTCGTCTGAGCCGAAAGATGAGCACCCAGGTCACTCACTGCCTAAGGCCTAGAAAATGTAAGGAAATGTCGACTTCAAACGAGGATCAATCCCGCGACTCCTCGTCTTCTAGATAGGTACTTTACCATTGGACCACGTTGAAGAAGAAACGGATGATCGGTGATCATCTTTTTCTTCTTCTTCTTCTTCTTCTTCTTCTTCTTCGACGTCTTCTTCTGTATCTTAGTTTATGTTTATGGGGATGATTGTTCTGATTGATTTATTTTTCTGTAACGGCTGGTAGTCATGAAGTTTATTGTTGAAACTATTGTTGACGTTGTGACTATGATGAGAAGAGGAAAGAAAGAAAGACAGACAGACAGACAGACAGACAGACAAAAAGAAAGAAAGAAAGACAGAAAGAAAGACAGACAGACAGACAGAAAGAAAGAAAGAAGAAAGAAAGAAAGAAAGAAAGAAAAGAAAGGAAGGAAGAAGAAAGAAAGAAGAAGAAAGGAAGGAAGGAAGGAAGGGAGGAAGAAGAAAGAAAGAAAGGAAGGAAGGAAGGAAGGAAGAAAGAAAGAAAGAAAGAAAGAAAGAAAGAAAGAAAGAAAGAAAGAAAGAAAAGAAAGAAAGAAAGAAAGAAAGAAGAGAAAAATTAAAAAGAAAGACTGGGACCACATAATCGAGCTTCATTCACTTTACGGATGCGAGTTGGAGAGTGGTGCTCGAATTTCCTGACCAACACTGCAGGTGTCTGTGTCTCTCGGGCCCGGTTCACGCCGGTATATATTGTGATAGTAAGCGTAGAGTACAGCCCTGTCAAGTAGTCTCAAAACATATGCACTTCCACAGCAGCAGCATTACATCATCCTCATTGTCATTGATCATCATGCAATAAAGAAAAAGCCTCTGATTCGGTGGTCCAAGCTGCTCTGGTCTCATGGTGACCTCAGATTCGATTTGCCCATATACTTCTGTGCCTGGGGAGAGTTCGTGTCAAAGCCTTCAGGGTTGGAGGTTCACGGGAAACGGTCGTTGGAGGGACGTTGTGGTGGTTGCCACCTCGAGTGGGCGACTCACTCAGTCTGGCTCCGTGACTGAGCTAATACTGTCTTTAATAGGGGGATTAGTATGTGGTGTCCTGCGTAATTTAGCCCAGAACAGGCACCACTGAACACCATCAAATTGACCCAGCAACAGTGTAGGGCCCCTGTGGCTAGTGTCCCCACGGCGGCTCCCTGTGGACTTCCGACCCTGGGGATGAGACACAGCTAATCTGGGTATGGCTGATGCGGGAAGATTGAAAGGAGCGGTGTGGAGGCAGCAGGACAGGGACGTTACAGAAGATGAGCCAGCAAAAACAATAACAAAAAAACAAACAAAAAACAAAAGCAAACGACAAAAAAACGTCGCATCCGTTAAGTGGATTGAGCTCGTCTGTGTGGTCCCAGTCTTCCCAATGAGCCCACAGCACACTTACTGTGGTTAGGAGCCAGCCCGGGTCTGAATAAACCAACAACAACATGTGGCTCTTGTGGGATTCTAACCCGCAACCTTCCAGTCCGTGACCTGAGGCGCTAGCTAACCACTGCGCTATGGCGGCTTGTGCGTTCCATTTTTACACACACACACACCTTAACTTTAGAAAAAGGAAGAAATTCTTTGAAGAAGCAGGATTAAACATACATCCCCCCCCCCTCCACACACACACACACACACACACCACACACACACACACAAACACACACACATTACTTTCCCCCTTTTCTTTAAACCAAAGAAAAGAAAAGAATGAATTCTTTGATCAGAAACACAAACATAAGAGTTGAAAATAAACTGGTTTTGCCCACGCACCTTTTGGCTATTAATTAAAGAACAAAAAATATAGACCTCCCCCAAAAATCTCTACAGCCAAGAAAACAAACTGACAAGAACGCACTACAAAAATGTTGAATTTGATTTTTATGAGATTTGGGACAAGGTCTGTTCTACATCAAGGTTGAAACTTGTATTCAAGCTAGATGGGGTTTTTGGGTTGGTTTGTTTTTTTAGGTCAAGAAATATCAGCATTATTAAAAGGAGTTTAACGCGTCTTTTTCTTGAGGTCTTTTTTGTATTGTTGTTGTTGTTTTTTAGTCAAAGGAGGATAAATAATTAAGGAACTGAGATCAACACGTCTCGTTTGGAAACCTCTTTCGTCGCGTCTGCTTCACTTCCTCTGCCGTAACATCCGCTTACATTGCGGTCTGTTTCTGTCTTCTTCTCCTTCTCCGTCTCCTTCTCCGTCTCCTTCTTTTCGCAATTCTTCTTCGCAATTCTTCTTCTTCGTCTTCTTTTTGCAATTCTTCTTCGCAATTTGTCTTCTTTTTTCTTCTTCTTCGCAATTCTTCTTTTTGTTCTTCTTCTCATTCTTCTTCGCAAATTTTCTTCGCTTTCTTCTTCGCAATTCTTCTTCTTCTGCAATTCTTCTTCTTCTTCTACAATTCTTCTTATTTTTCGCAATTCTTCTACTTCTACTTCCTCTTGGTGTGTGTGTGTGTATGTGTGTGTGTGTATGTGTACGCGGTGCGTGTGTGTGCGCGCACCTGGGTTTGTGTTTGTGTATGATAATTTTTTTAAGCTATCTTGGAATGTTTATAACAACCTGAAGTGTATTTTTCTTGTGTCTTGTGAGATAATTATAGGTATCAATGTGCCTGACAGTATTGTAATTGCCCTTCATGGGATGATTAAAGTGTTTTGACTTGACTTGACTTGACTCTTCTTCTTCGCAGTTCTTCTTCTTCTTCTCTTTCTTCTTCTTCAGCCAGTCGCCAATATTCATTTTTCATCATCACGTGGTCCATGAAATAAGAAATTCCATGTATTCGGCACACACAAAAGAACGATCATAGCGTGTGTCTGGTGTTGTAAGCGTGGTACACAAGTGACACAACTTTAAGTGGAAACTGGAGCTAACTGGACTGTTGGGAACGCAAACAACTGGATGGTTAGACGGATATCCCCGAGCCCTTGCCTCCTCCCCCTCCCCCTCCGAAAAATACAAGAATGTGCAGTAGACACTCCGGCTAGAGGATCTAACTATATGCTGTTAATGAAGTCCCTCCACTCCCTAGCTAATGAAGATGTGAGGGTTGTGGTTGGTGTGGTCGGTGGGCGTTCCTCAGTTTTACACCCTGGAAGTCACCCAGAATAGTATGCACTCTTTTCTTTTCTTTTCTGTCGCTGCTTCATCCTCTGTGACGCTCCTATCCTGTTGTTCTCACGCCGCCCAGTTCAACCCCTCCGCTCCAGCCTTACACGGATTCGTTCAGGGGGCATATTTACGGTCAAACATCCACAGAGAGGTCATCGATGCCAGGCCGCAGTTGGGTCTCTCATTATAAGAGAGGCCCTGCACTGCTGCTGGGTCACTGTGGTGCTTTTCGGTAGTGCCTGTTCTGAGCTAACATGCGCAAGACACCATCTACGAAGTTCCCTACTGAAGATATTTTTTGCTCAGTCGCGGAGGCAGACTCACCGTCACCGTCACCGATCCCTCAGATTCCGAATCCTTTGGGGGCGCCTTCGAAGCTTTGTCAACCACCTTTCTCCAGTCCTCGCGTCTTTCGGCCGCTCTCAGGGTGTCTCTCAGCTCCATGTCAGACAGACTGAGTCGCCCATATAAGAAAAAAGTTCTTTGAATGGCAGTGTCCCCCATCATTCAGATTTCACTTCATTTCTTCTTTACCTCCTAGATGTGTCGTTAGGGCGTTGCACTGAAGTTTAAGGCAGTGTGTCGTGGGCAGGTGGAACGTTCTGGAACGCTTCCCTCTCCAGCTTGAGTTTGAACCTCATCAGCATAGCTCAGTGGTCAGAGTGCTCGCTTTCCCCTAACCAAGAGTAAGGAGCATCGGGCGTGGTTACCAGTTGGTTGGGTGACAGTTTGCGCGCTTTGGCTTCAGTACAGTCCCCCACTTCACCCAGCTGTAAATGGGTACCTGCCTCTTTAGGGTCAGGGAAGGTAAAGCAGCGAGGGAGAGGAGATGGGCGCCGCCCTCATAATGCTGGCCCCTGGAGAAGCTGAAGTCCCCAATGCCTCACTCCCCTACGACTACATAGGTTATGGGACACCTTGACCTTTTTACCAGCATCAGCAGTCGCTTGGCCAAGGCTGTCGTCAGGAGGACAAGCGGGACATGTTTGTGGACAGTTGACTCCAGGCTGATTCTGTCTTCGGCCTTTCGCAGCAACCACAACGCCATGTCCAGTTTGGTCCAACTTTGTATGTTCTGCATCCTATTCTTCATTTGTCTGCTCCTGTTTCTTTCCCCCCCAAGTGTCCCCTGTAAGGAAAGTCTTGGCAAGGGAGCTGTGGTGCGTGCCGTCATTAACGAATTAACTTATACCTCTTTAAAACGAGTTCTTTTTGTAACAATAGCAAAACAAAATAGCAAGAACGATAGATAAGTTTCGAGCATTTAAAAAACTATTGGAATCTATTGTCTTCCATTGCTAAATAAATCAGGAGTTGAAGGCTTGCCTAATTCTGCCAACTGAATTAAAACAATCTCTTCGACCAGAGTTTGAGAGTATGCTTTAAGTTTTTAAAAAAAAGATATTTTAAAAAGAAACCTCTTTTACAAAACCAGTGCAAGTTGCTGCAACCTTTTAATGACACAAATGACAGATTATCGCCCTTTGGTCCTGTCACTGGTCTCCCTTATGAAGGACTTAACAATAAAGCCCAATACCATTGAAAACTGTCTAATATGACGTTTGTGGGGAAACATCAAAGGCGTTCACAACACACAAACTAGTTCACCCCATGATCCTACACAACGCAGAATATTGTTTTGTAGTGCTGCCGCCGCTGATCTCCCTTATGAAAGTCCTATGATAACAAAACCAAGCACCAGCAACAATTGTTAAATGCTGTAGCTTCATCACAAACACCCCCACCTTTCACACCCCAGACCCTTGTTTCCACTCCCTGATTCTGGCTAGCTCAAAAGACATCATGATGGAGGTGTGTAGCCAACACGGCTGCACGGCTTGTCACTAAACTTCAATAAAAGTTGTTTTCCTATAATACAGCCACATACAGCCACATGGGCAGTGGGCGGGTCTTTGTGAAAATAATGACAGCGGCAGTTACCATGAAACTTTACACACAGACGCACTGATGGCTTCTAAAGGTATTGCAGCCTAGAGAAACGGAATATCTATTGCGGCATTATTAGGTTTTAATGCGGTTGGGATTATTTTTTGGAAAAGTCACATGAACACATTACGGTTCAAATTTTAGACACCCCCTCTCAAAAAAAGAAAAGCAACCACCACCACCCAAAACTTGTGGATATCATAAAATATAAAGACACACATTGACCAAGAAAGACAAAAGCTAAGCATTATCAACAGGATATGCAGTTCTATCAATTCCCTCACCCACCCCCCACCCCCCCCCACAGAAAAGAAACAAAAATATTACACAAAAGAAAAGCTGAACCTCAGTTATGGGTTCCGCCATGAAGTCCTGGTCTTTTCTGTAATACACAGATTATCTGCATCAGCTTACGGTCACTACTTCATGGAATTACAACTGTGTAGGAGGAGACACAGATGCACACACAGACACAGACACAACACACACACACACAAACACACACACACACACAGAACCACAGACAGACAGATACACACACACCCCACACACACACACACAACACCCTCACACACACACACTCCACCCCCACACACACCATCCCACAGACACATATAAGCAAAGAGAGCTAGAGAATCAGAGACACATATAGACAGAGATAGATAGGTAGGTAGACATACAGACAGAGACAGGCAGAAAGACAGACAGACAGATACATAGACAGGCGTGGACAGAGAAGAGCCAGAGATAGAGACAGTGTGTGGGTGAACAACCAGGAGAGAGATAAGGGGGGGGGGCATTTATATCGATTCCAGTAATCTATAATTAGCAAATGTTTCTACTGATATAATTACTTTAATGGATCAGGTGAGAGGGAGAAAAAGACAATGAATGAATAGAAAAGTAAGTAAACGAATGAATGAATAGACAAATGGTTAAATCAATAAATGAATAGAAGGAGAAATAACGGAACGAATGAATATTAATTCACTGATGGTGGATCGACACACAGTTTGACGAATTAAAGCATGCATTAATGAAAAAGGAAGCCTTTATACTTTAAATGTTGTTAGACAGCAGAGGAGAGAGAAGAGAGAGAGAGAGAGAAAGACAGACAGACGGACAGATAGAAACAGCAACAGACAGACAGACAGAGATATGCAGACATCATAGTGAGACACACAGATAGACAGACAGACAGACAGACAGACAGACTTGCAAACATACAAGGTTTTAATTCGTTCGTACATCCTGATAACACCCACAATGATCCTCTATCATTATTAAAGCAACAAAACCCGAAAATCTTCTGCATTCATCTGCAGAATCCCTTGTATAGACTAGACTAGTATTGAGCACAGTGCACACACACGCCTATCTCGGGAGGCCACGGGTTTTAACTACATCAGAGACGCATTATATATTATGGGATTGGAGGGGGGAGGGATTTTAACAAACTCCTCCACAAAGTTCTGTATGCCATGGGCTCAGCTGAAAACACCGGGGCCACACTCACAAGCATTAGTCTGCTGATGTCACGGCACAGCTAGCTAGCTCAGTGGTAGGATCGCCTTCTCTTTCCAAGCTAGAGGTTAAGCATCGGGTGAGCATGGTTGCCTCGAGGACGGGTGACAGGTCGTGCACCTTGGCTGCAGCACAGACAGTCAGTCTCCCAGTTCACTCAGCTGTAAATTGGATACGTACCTGCCCTCTTTTAGGGACAGGGAAGGTAAAGCAGCGAGGGAGAGGAGATGGGCGCCGCCCTCAATATGCTGGCCTTTGGAGAAGTTGAGGACTCTGATGCCTCGCTCCCCTACGGCCACATAGGTTATGGGAATTCCTTTACCTTTTACCTTTAAAAGTAAGCCTAAAGCAGCGAGAGGGAGACAGAGAAGATGGGCGCTACCCGCCTTTAGCAGAGAAGCTGAGGTCTGGGACACCCCGCACCCCAAAGAAGCGTGTAGGTGATGGGAACACCTCTCCCTTTACCTCCACCATCTTGGTGGGTGGAACAGAACAGGGACTGCCAAACACTCCCAAAGTTACCCAGCTGCTGTGCAGGGTCCCTTCTGCCGACTGGCCTTACGCCGGCTCCACGGGAATGCCGGGGAGGAATGTTGTTCCTAGGAGCAGCGATTCAATAAGGCTGCGGGTGGTGATTTGGATAATAGAATAAAATGAAACAGAAAATGAGGTTAAGCAACACGCAGATATATTGTATTTATTGATTGATTTATTCTTTTATTTCGAGGATAATGGAATAAGCACTCATGTGCTTTTTACATCCAGTCCTGGTGTGTATGCAGTTTTGTAAATGTTGTCATCCATGACCGAAAAGAGGAACAGATTTAAACATATGCGCAAGATGTTTTCCCTGGGTTTGCTTACGGGGCCTCGGTTTATAGCTCATCCGAAGGACTTTTGAGGGGGAGTAGAGTCGGCACTAATGTTAACTCCAAGGGAGAGTATCCCCTTGAACGGAAATCGAACCCGGGTCAGCAGATCACGAGTGCAATGCGCGATGCTCTAACCAACAGGTTATCCCGTCCCTCCATACAGAGGGACAGTGAGACAGCGAGACAGGCAGACAGACAGACAGACAGATGCGATCTCTCTCTCTCTCTCTCTCTCTCTCTCTCTCTCTCTCTCTCTCTCTCTCTCTCTCTCTCTCTCTCTCTCCCTCCCAAAACCAAACCAAAACAAAACAACCTTCATTTATTTGCAATCTCGTTTTATTGACAAAATTCTTTCTCGCATTATTGACAAAGTAACAATTCTTCTGTTTGTCTTCTATGCATGAAAACATAATGTGTGGGAGTAATATGCTTTTTTCTGTTGTTAACTTTCTGTGGAAGTGGTGTGTGTGTATGTGTGTGTGTATGTGTGCGTGTGCGTGCGTGCGTGTGTGTGTATGTGTGTGATAATGTGTGGGATTAATGTGTATTTTCTTTTTATTAAATCTCTGTAAAAGTGATATGTGTGTGCGTGCGTGCGTACGTGCGTGCGTGTGTGTGCGTGCGTAATTTTGTGTATGTGTATGTGAGCGAGTGAGAAAGTTATCGAGTAACAGACAGACAGACAGAAAAAACAGACAGATAGGCAGACAAACAGATATTATATAAGTAGGCCGCAAATACAAACAATTCATGATGCAAGCATTCATCAATATCAGACAAAAGAGGAATATCTTACGTAAACTTCCACCTCCAAACAGATGTTCAAAATCTAGTACAAATATTTGTTTTAATCTGCCTAACAAGAAAAATTCCTGTTTAGAGTTAAAGTAAAACTTTTAAAAAAAATAAAAGAAAGGAAACTAGAAAAAAAGATGCGGTTTCCTAAGCCAGAATTATATTCGGAGTGAAATAAATAAATACCGAAAAATTCATTATCTCTACAGCATATATATTATCTCTGGAAAATCTCCAAATGCCTGGTCCATAGGAATGATTAAGCCAGTTTTCAAACATAAAGGAAGTTCAGAGGTTCCTAATAATTATAGAGGAATAACTATCTTAAGTTGCTTTGGAAAATTATTGACTTCTGTAATTAACAACCGACTGACAAAATATTTCAATGAATACTAGACTATCGGACAAGAACAGGCAGGCTTTAGAGCGGGATTTTCCACCACTGATAACATTTTTGCACTTCATTGCATGATTGATGTGTTTCTTGCCAAGAGAAAACGACTTTATTGCCTTTTTGTAGATTTTGAAAAGGCGTTTGACCGCGTTAATAGAGCTTTTCTGTGGCGGAAGCTGTTCGATCATGGGGTGAATGGAAACATTAATGATTATCAAAGATATCTACTCTAAAGCTAAATCATGTGTTAGTGAAGGTGATGAGTGTTCTGATTATTTTCAAACCTCAACTGGGGTTCGTCAGGGTGAAAACTTGTCACCATTACTCTTTGCCTTGTACTTGAATGATATGCAGTCCTACATTATGGAAAAAATAAACGGTTTATCTACAATGGCAAAGGAAGCCAGGAAACTAGGGTGGGAAAGAGAAAAGGAGAATCTTTTGCTGAAAATGGTTTTGTTATTGTATGCAGATGATACGGCAATTTGTGCCGAATCAAAAGAAGACCTGCAGAAAGCTATCAATGCAATGTGTTACTATTGTCATAAGTGGAAACTTAATATAAATGTAGAAAAAAAACAAAAGTTTTGGTTTTTTCAAGAGGTAAAATCAAGAAAATGCCTTGTTTTACATGTGATGGCAAAGAAATTAAAGTGGTTTTTTTCATTTAAATATCTTGGGCTGGACTTTTATTATAACAACAAATTTAACTTGGCACAAAAACACTTAAAATTGCCAAACATGTCGTAGCATGTTCTCTCTGCTAAAAAAATGCAGAAGACTTCTTCTTCACATTGATATTCAGATTGAATTATTTAACAGAGTAGTAGTTCCAATTTTGCTTTACGGATGTGAGGTCTGGACACCATCAATGTGTGATTAAGCTTTGAAATAACAACTTAAGTTCTTCAAAATAATTCTTAAACTGGGAAAATCTACTCCAAGTAAAATGGTTTATAGGGAACTGGGACAGTTTCCTGTGGGAATAACAGCTAAAGTAGGGATGCTTTGCTATTGGTTTAAGCTTGTTGATATCGGAAGTGAGCCTAAGTTTTCAAGTATTGTTTATAAGCTGCCACATGTTATGTATATCGCTAATGCCCACAAATCTCCTTATTTAGCTAACGTAGAACGTATATTAAATGAAATCGGGTTAAGTGGCATTTGGCACAATCAGTTTGATCTTCATGTTTCACCTGAATGGTTTAAAGCCAAAGTCACATGTAGTTTACAAGATCAGTATTTGCAACAACGGTTTTCTCATGTAGATAAATACATCTTTCTTAATTACAGACTATTTAAAAAGTGTTTCTCCTTTGAAGATTATCTGTTGATTCTTCCTCGCAATTGGTCACTAACTTTTATTCATTTTCGAACGTTAAATCAGACTTCCCATCCAAATAGGCAGAATAAGAAACGTTCCCAGAGCAGAGAGAGTCTGTGATAAATGTGGTGAAAACCAGCTAGGTGATGAGTTCCATTGTATGTTCAAATGTCATTTCTTTGTACAGTTAAGAAACAAACTTATCCTAAGATATTATCTATAAAAAAAAACCAAATGTTATGAAGCTCCATGAATTGTTTAGTTTCACAAATAAATCCTCGCTTATCAAACATAAAATTTCTCAAAGAAATAATGAAAACCTATTGATTGATGCATCTTTTTAGGTGACACTAGTGCATTTTGTTACATGTTAAGGATAATTTAATTTCCTTTATTGGAATAGACTTGAATGGTCATGTCATTGTGTGTTAGCGTACTTCATCGTGTGCGCGTGTACGTGTGTGTGTGTGTGTGTGTGTGTGTGCCCCCGCGCATTTGTGTGCATGTGTGCGCACTCATCTGTGGGCTGGTTGTGCTTTTGTAGCAGGGAGATCCAACTCACATTGATACAGCTGCCTCGTGGGAACTTTTGTATTTTCATTTGAATGTTGTTTGCCTGGCCTGTTGTTTGAAATGCTTCCTGCGTGCGTGGGTGCACGTGTGTGTGTGTGTGGGGGGGGGGGGGGACCAGTAGCGCGGGACCTTCTTGGCGTGTGGATGTTCCACGAGCACGCGTGTGTATGTGTGTGTGTGTGTTTGTGGATGCCTTTGCGTTGCGCGTGATGTGCTGAGAGAAAGAGAGAGAGAGAGAGAGAGAGAGAGAGAGAGAGAGAGAGAGAGAGAGAGAGAGAGAGTATGCAGTTGATTGCTGGTAATGTATTCAGGCATCATGTTAATTTGCCATGCCTTTCCTGTATTGTGAATGGTCTTTTGCTTTTCATGTCCATAGTTTGTGCTTTCCTTTCTGCTTTCCATTCTGGGGTGAGTTTGTGTTGTGAGTGGGGGGTTTTCACACGCCCACGTCCGCAAGTTGTGGCTTTGTTGGATTTCATGTGCCCGTTGAGGTTTTTTTGAAATAAATCTTGAATTTTGAATCTTGAATCCATTCCCGTACAAGCCCACTGGGTCATGCCATCACCCTGTTCTCTGACTCCTAAATTTGGCATGGTGTAGGGTTCAACGATGGGTGGGGGGAGGGGGGGTGACGGGAGAGGAGGAAACAGGATAGATAGTGTGTGTGTTTACATTTGAATTTGTAAAAATCTATTAATCGTAACTGGCTGCATGTGAAAGAATAGGATGAATGAGAGCGCTTTGATTTGTTTTTTTGCAAGATTTAGCGCTGTATAAATTCCATGTATTATTATTATTATTATTATTATTATTATTATTATTATTATTATAGATCAGTGGTCAGAGCAATCGTTTTCCCGCAGCCAATGTTAATCAGCATTGAGCGTGGTTACTAATTGTATGGGTGACCGTTTGCGCACTTTGGCTTCAGTACAGTCCCCCAGTTCACCCAGCTGTTTATGGGTAAAATGGGTACCTGCCTCTTTAGGGTCAGGGAAGGTAAAGCAGCGAGGGAGAGGAGATGGGCACCGCTCTCGATATGCTGGCCCCTGGAGAAGCTGAGGTCTCTGATGCCTCGTTCCCAAACGACCACATAAATTATGTTATAGGGCACCTTTACCGTTATCATTTTTAGATTTCAACCATAGCAGGATTTTTGTAGGTAACACTTTCACGAGTAAGTAAGTCCATGATACACTTTCCATACTGCTCCATGTGCAACACGTGGCTTGTCAGCGGCCACCATTGCATCCCAGAGTGTTAGTTAACATGTTGAAAACAGTCATTGATCTTGTTTTAGTGTTCTCAATCGCTTGCAAAGATTCTAGATTCACTTCCAGTTTACCACACACACACAAAATTCTATTCTCTGTGACTGATCATGATTAACCAGATCGTTGGCTTTTGAGATAAAGAGGGGCTCGTTTAGCTGGAGTATAGATCACACTGGAGTGTAGCACACACTGGATTTGATCTGGAGTATAGCACACACTGGAGTTAAGCTGGAGTATAGCACACACACACTGGAGTTGAGCTGGAGTATAGCACACACTGGATTTGATCTGGAGTATGGCACACACTGGAGTTGATGCTGGAGTATGGTACACACTGGGGTTGATGCTGGAGTATAGCACACACTGGAAATGAGCTGGAGTATAGCACACACTGGAGTTGATGATGGAGTATAGCACACACTGGAGTTGATCTGGAGTATATAACACTCTGGAGTTGATGCTGGAGTATAGCACACACTGGAGTTGATGCTGGGGTATAGCACACACTGGAGTTGATGCTGGGGTACAGCACACACTGGAGTTGATGCTGGAGTATAGCACACACTGGAGTTGATGCTGGAGTATAACACACACTGGAGTTGATGCTGGAGTATAACACACACCGGAGTTGATGCTGGAGTATAGCACACACTGGGATTGATGCTGGGGTATAGCACACACTGGAGTTGATCTGGAGTATATAACACTCTGGAGTTGAACTGGAGTGTATATAACACTCTGGAGTTGATGCTGGAGTATACCACACACTGGAGTTGATGCTGGAGTATAGCACACACTGGAGTTGATGCTGGGGTATAGCACACACTGGAGTTGATGCTGGGGTATAGCACACACTGGAGTTGATGCTGGAGTATAGCACACACTGGAGTTGCTGCTGGAGTATAGCACACACTGGAGTTGATGCTGGGGTATAGCACACACTGGAGTTCGGTTGGGGGTATAGCACACACTGGAGTTGATGCTGGAGTTTAGACCACACTGGAGTTAGGTTGGGGTACAGCACACACTGGAAATGAGCTGGAGTATAGCACACACTGGAGTTGATGCTGGAGTATAGAACGCTCTGGAGTTGAGCTGGAGTACAGCACACACTGGAGTTGATGCTGGGGTACAGCACACACTGGAGTTGATGCTGGGGTATAGCGCACACTGGAGTTGGTGCTGGAGTATAGCACGCACTGGAGTATTGCTGGAGTATAGCACACACTGGAGTTGATGCTGGAGTATAGCACACACTGGAGTATTGCTGGAGTATAGCACACACTGGAGTTGATGCTGGGGTATAGCACACACTGGAGTATAGCTGGAGTATAGCACACACTGGAGTTGATGCTGGAGTATAGCACACACTGGAGTTGATCTGGAGTATAGCGCACACTGGAGTTGATGCTGGAGTATAACACACACTGGAGTTGATGCTGGGGTATAGCACACACTGGAGTTGATGCTGGGGTATAGCACACACTGGAGTTGGTCTGGAGTATAGCATACACTGGAGTTGATCTGGGGTATAGCACACACTGGAGTTGATCTGGGGTATAGCACACACTGGAGTTGATCTGGGGTATAGCACACACTGGAGTTGATCTGGGGTATAGCACACACTGGAGTTGATCTGGGGTATAGCACACACTGGAGTTGATCTGGGGTATAGCACACACTGGAGTTGATCTGGGGTATAGCACACACTGGAGTTGATCTGGGGTATAGCACACATTGGAGTTGATCTGGAGTATACCACACACTGGAGTTGATCTGGAGTATAGAACGCTCTGGAGTTGGGCTGGAGTATAGCGCACACTGGAGTTGAGCTGGAGTATAGCGCACACCGGAGTTGATGCTGGAGTATAGCACACACTGGGGTTGATGCTGGAGTATAGCACACACTGGAGTTGATGCAGGAGTATAGCACACACTGGAGTTGATGCGGGAGTATAGCACACACTGGAGTTGATCTGGAGTATAGCACACACTGGAGTTGATCTGGAGTATAGCACACACACTGGAGTTGATCTGGAGTATAGCACACACTGGAGTTGATCTGGAGTATAGCACACACACTGGAGTTGATCTGGAGTATAGCACACACACTGGAGTTGATCTGGAGTATAGCATACCCAAAAACCCAAACCAAGTCTAAACCAAAAGTATGGGTCACCTTTTCCTTAACCATACCTCATTTCAACCTCTTTTCTTTTAATCTCTTATTTCACCTTTTTTAAACAGAATTTCTCCTTACCTTATTCTTTCTCATGTCACCTCCCCTGGGCGTCATCTTATATTATCACTTCATTGTATCTCATGTCACCACGTCTTATACAATCTTACCTTATCTCAATGTATCTCGCTTTTACCTAATCTTACATCATCCCACCTCATTGTGTTTCATTTCACCTCATCTTACCTCACCTCATGTCGTTGTATCTCATTTTACATCTTCTTTCATCACCTCACGTTCACCCATCAAAGTTTATTTTTACTTTATCTTATTCAACCTGACCTCAACCCATCATATAACCATTTACCTCATAATCATTTACCTCATCTGACATGATTTCAACTCATGCCATTGTATCTCGTTTATCTCATCTTACACCATCTCATCTGGATTCATTGTATGTAGTTTTATCTCATTAGTCATCACCTCACCTGAATTTATCGTATTTTGTTTTCTTCATCTTAAATCATCTCACCAGATTCCATCGTATCTCATGTATCTAATCTTATAAAATTCCACCACAATTCATCGTATTATCTCATTGACCTCATTTGCATTCTTTTACCTCATTTTTATTGCATCTCATTTATGTCATCTTACATTATAGAACATCGTTTAGTGTATACAGTGTTATCTCAGCTTACATCATACCCCCTCAATTCTTCGTTGTCTCATTTTACCTCACCTTACATCATCTCATCTCAATTCATCTCATCTCAATTCACCTCATTTTTGCCTCACCACACTCAAAGTGACCATGTGTTACGTCACATCATGATCACACTAAATTTAATCGCGTCACACCACATCGCTACATTACACATTTCCCCACCCATTCTATCACATCTGTCACATAACAGCCAAGTGCATAGTGCTTTTAAACATGATGTTACGAGATGCATCACACTGTGACATAGTCCACCCCATTTCATCACACCACACGCATCACATCCCATCACATTACAATGCATCACATTACACCACATTACACCACATCACATCACAAACATGTCAAGTTAACACAATGCATGTTTAAAGCCTGCAAACACAAGTGATTGTTTTACTATTTTCAAGGCAGAAAACTTCATTTACACAAGGACATTTATTGTTGTGCCCAAATCATGAAAATCCATCAGGGGGGCATTATCTCCAAGAGAAACCTCGTTGCGCTGTGTCCATGTTGTTAAGTCGTTGTCTGTATAGACTAATCAGATCGATACCTGATTTTTTGGTTTAAGGCTGTGTATTAAACAGTTCCATTAGCTAGACAGAAGAAAATTAAATCATGGTGTGCTACGTGAGGATGACATGAACAAAAAACAGATTTACACGGTCTGTGTGGATCGATTGTTTTCATTGAAAGTTAGAGAATGCAGTTTTAGACAAACGAACAATGCACGTAAGAAGGAGTTAGGTGCGCACACGCAGGTATACATGCAAAAACGCACACGTAAAAAAACCTACACTCACGTACACGCGAACACACACTCACGCGCGCGCGCGCGGGCGTGTGAAGCACTCCATACCACTACATAAATACATACGTACGTACATACATTACATACATACATACATACATACATACATCATACATACATACATACATACATACATGCATACATACATACGTACATACATACATACATACATAAATACATACGTACGTACATACATACATACATACATACATCATACATACATACATACATACATCATACATACATACATACATAAGTACATATATAAATACATACATAAATCATACATACATACATACTGCATAGGTACTCATACTTCACGAGTAGGTATTTGCATACCTAATTATTGCAGTCAAACACATTAACTAACAAGGTAGACTGACTTCAATCAAGATGATTGACAGCGATGGTCAGCTTTCTAGTTGACATTTGTCTTGTCTTTTCAATGGCTGACTAAATCCCTTTAGCGAGGGCATTTCTCTAATGCATAGTGAAAAATATTATCTTAGCTGTCAAATTCCTCTCCTTCGTCGAACCCTCAGACAATAACTATTGTCATCTTTCCTAGCAGCGAAAATGCGTCGCGCTGCCGTTAAGCGCCTGACAAGCCAAGCCCAGCACATCCGACTTCGGCATGGGAGAGAATTGTTATCTGTTAAGTCTTTCTGGGGGGAAAAAAAGGTAGGAGAATGGACCAACAAGGCAGAAATTAGACCAGAGGGAGGTGACAGGAAGAAAAGGAGCAAGGTATAAACAAAGAGAGGGATAGAAAAGAGGAAATTCCCAGCACAGAAGGTGGGGATGCTATTTATACAGACAAGCCCCCGGCATCTCCAAGGGGGAAACTGTCAACAACAAAAACCACCATGCATTTTCTTGATCATCTGGACAGTGACTGATGAAATCATCTCGTGAATAGACTGCTTCTTGCCAAAACGATAACATACCAGTGACAAAACATAAAGCGCTTCGTTATTTTTGTTAAACATCTATCAATGTCAACCTCTCTTTCCCTCCACTCCCGCCCCCCCCACTCTCCCACTCCCTGCCCCCCTCCCCCCACCCCCACCCCCGCCCTGCGTGGCATATGACAGTTTTGTTTTCTGTGTTATTGCAAAAAATTAATTATCGTAAAATGATCATGTCGTCTTGTAGTACTGGTGTGGGCTGGTTTGCACTTTAGGACGTATTTTTGGGGGGGGGGGGGTTATATCGAGGATAATGGAATAAGTCCTCATGTGCTTTTTTACATCCAGTCCCCGTGTGTATGCAGTTTTGTGAATGTTGTCATCTGTTCGCACCGTTTACTCGTTGTGCTGTTTTTCCCTTGTGCTGGCACATGCCCAGTGGTTCTGCATTGCCTGAATGAAGACTTCCTCGTAGGTGTATTGTGCCGAATGTTGAACAGATGATTGTGCTACAGCCTTGTTCCTCGTCGTTCTTCAGTGGGGTGGGGTGGGGTGGGGTGGGGGAGAGGTGGGGGGGGGGAGGAGGCGCTTCCTCAGCTAGAGCCCCCCTGTTCACCAATGCTAAGATTTTGCGTACAACAACAACGACGACGACGACGACGATGACAATGATGATGATAATGATGATGATGATGGTGATGATGGTGATGGTGAGGATGGTGATGATGGTGATATCGATAATTTCGACGACGACGACGACGATGACGACTACTACTACTACTACGACTACTACTACTACTACTACTACTACTACTACTACTACTACTACTACCACTGCTGTTGCTGCTGCTGCTACTTCTACTAATACTAATACTAATACTGCTGCTGTGTTTGCTGCTGCTATGAATGCCACTTCTACTATTACTACCAGTATCACTTTTCATTCTAGTTATCATTTAAGCTATAATGATCATTATCGACTTATTGAGTTATTATTACCTTTATACCACCACCACTACCACCACCACCACTACCACCACCACCACTACCACCATCACCATCATCATCATCAGCAGCAGCAGCAGCAGCAGCAGCAGCAGCAGCAGCAGCAGCAGCATCATCATCATCATCATCATCATCATGAAACTAAAGAAAGAATTCATGTATCTGTATGACCGATTATTGCACTGTGTTTTGTTCTTACGTCCCCCTGAAAATGAGAGTACGGCTCAATGGCCACACAGGCAATCGATGATGAAGCATTAGCAATCATGGTCCTCATGTTTCTTGCATGCTTCTTGCTGTAACGTGATCTCTCTCTCTCTCAGCTTAATGCTCTTGAAAATGACATTCCATAATAACAGAGAGGGAGAAAGGGAAGAAGTGAGAAAGAGAGAAAGAGAGAGAGAGAGAGAGAGAGAGAGAGAGAGAGAGAGAGAGAGAGAGAGAGAGAGAGAGAGAGAGAGAAGAGCCTGATAGACTTACAGACAGAAGCTAAACAAAGACAGATATAGAAAGAGAAACGGATGAATAGAGTGATAGATACAATTAGAGAGAGGAGAGAGAGAGAGAGAAGAGAGAGAGAGAGAGAGAGAGAGAGAGGAGAGAGAGAAGAGCCTGATAGACTTACAGACAGAAGCTAAACAAAGACAGATATAGAAAGAGAAAACGGATGAATAGAGTGATAGATACAATTATATATATATATATATATATATATATATATATATATTATATATATATATATATATATTATATATATATATATATATATATATATGGTGCAGCTATCAGCTACGATATGTGAGAGAGAGAGAGAGAGAAAGAGACAGACAAACAGAGACAGAGACACAGACAGAGAGACAGAGAGGCTGACACAGAGATAGAGAGAGAGACAGAAAGAATGAGAGAAAGGAAAAAATCCATTATTGTAATCATTCTGATAAGCATCCATCATCATTTGACTGTACGTCTGCCTCTAAGGGAATGGTGAGTAGAACAAAAATGCCAGAGGAAAAGAAACAGACAGAGACACACAAACAGGCAGACTGACAAACGAAAGCACAGACAGGGAAAGAGAGGGTCCAATCTGGACAGAGAGTGAGGGAGCCGTGAGTGTGCTCTATCTCTCTGTCTCTGTCTCTCTCTCTCTCTCTGTCTCTCTCTCTCCATCTCTCTCTCCTGTGATTTCTCCACTATCCCCATTCTTCCTCTCTCTCTCTCTGTCTCTCTTTCTCTCCATCTCTCTCTCTCTCGGGTTATTATTAAGATGTATCCCTACGGGCGGGGACTGGATGTAAAAAAGCACATGAGTGCTTATTCATTTTCCTCGA
>CM054150.1:51484195-51489195 GCA_028751875.1 Rapana venosa | reverse complement strand
AGAGAGAGAGAGAGAGAGAGAGAGAGAGAGAGAGAGAGAGAGAGAGAGAGAGAGAGAGAGAGAGAGAGAGAGAGAGAACTTCTGATTTCATACTCAATTTAGAAACGATAGGTTTTTATTTGAATTGAACTTTGCTATTCTAGATGGTATGGATGCAAAAGCTGAAAAGATAAAAGTGCAGAGCTCTTAACCTAAGCATGCCCTCCCCGCAAACAAAAACGGTGTGTGGGGTCAGATCACAAAAGGCGCTCTGTAAATTGAAAATTTGAATTGTTAGGGCCTCTTTTTTCCCCTCCATTTGCACTCTTGCCAATGCATTCCTCTTCTCTGTGTATGCATGCGTGTAATAGAGAAGCACAAATGTTGCGCGTTACCATTTTATCTGAAATGTGTTGTCGTTATTCCCTAGGTTGCAGAAACACACAAATACCCCAGCCTGGGTGTGCACCAGGCTTGACTCAGCGCCGCACTGGATTCATTACAGAGCTGGTCAAGCAACTTTATGATTGGGCATTCCGCCGTGTAACGGCCAAGATGTCACCCAGAATATGCTGTCTGTTTCACTCATCATATGGCTATGAGACTATGTTAGGTCAGGTAAAGGTAAAGGTGGCCCATAACCTATGTGGTGGTAGGGGAGCGAGGCATCAGAGATCTCAGCTTCTCCAGGGGCCAGCATGTTGAGGGCGGCGCCCATCTCCTCTCCATGGCTAGCTAGGTCCACATGGATAATCAGTCTGCGTGTGTAGACGACATTTTCAAGCTCTTTCCCACATATGTAAGCATACTCCAACTTCAGGGGATTGTTTTTCTTCTTTGGCGGAGAATGCAATCATCTACATACCCCGACTTTGAAAGATTCTGTTTTCTTCTTTCATAGCAGAATGTAAACTTGTATTTCTTAAGAGCAGAACATGGCTGAAGACGGTCTCAACAGACCATTTCAAAAACATAACACTGATTTCATGTAGGCTTTGACACTTAACATCTGATCACTAACTGACAAAGCTTTGGGTTGAAATAGGGTGTTTTTTCTCAGAAATGAGACTAACCACTGGAAATAAACAGCATTTTAGAATCATAGCAACAACAAGTATACAGCTTCTGGTGTGACCAAGGGTTTGACCTGGGCTACCTGTCCAGCATCTATACAACACGCTTTTGCCACAAGCTGATAGAGAGAAATGAACAAACACGAGAAAAGAGTGACAAAATACAAAGGAACAAACAGACATCATATACACTACTAACACGCAGTTTATGAAGGGATGGGCTTCAGAAGAAGAAGAAAATTGAAATAAACAAAAAGATTGACAACAAAAACAACAACAAAGGAACAAACAGACATATACATCATTATCAAACACGTTTATAAAGACTTGGATATAGGAAGAAAAAAAGGGAAAAGATTGACAAGAAACAAAGGAACAACAATATTATTACACAGTTTATGAAGACTCGGGTATAAGAAAACAAAATAGAAAGAGGCAAAGCATTCCCTGTCCTGTGGTCCGCTGATTTAAAGACAGGGCTGATGGCACGTTCTCGTGAACAGGCGCGTGATGGGTGACAGGCATTACAAGGGGACATAACAGACCGTTTGAGTCAGCATGAGCTGTTAAATGTGTGTGTGCGCGTGTGCGTGCGTGCGTGCGTGTCTGTGTGTTTTATTTATCTATTTATTTTATTCTTTTATATCGAGGATAATGAAATAAGCACTCATATGCTTTTGTACATCCAGACCTGTGTGTATGCGGTTTTGTAAATTTTTTCATCTGTTCCCACCGGCACACAATGGTCTACTCTTTCGAAAAGCGGAACAGGAGTTAACGTGTGCGCAAGATGTTCTACGTGCGTTCGCACACTGGGCCTCGGTTTTTAGTCTTATCCGAAGGACTTTTGGGGAGAGTGGAGTCTGCACTGATGTTAACTTCAGGGGAAAAATCCCCTTGAACGGGAATCGAACCCGGGTCGTCAGATTGCACGCGCAATGTTCTAACTACTAGGCTATCCAATCCTGCGCGCGTGTGTATGTGTGTATATGTGTGTGTGTGTGTTTCTGTCTGCATTCTTGTCTCTCTTTTATCTGTCTGTCTGTCTGCCTGTCTGTGTATCTGTCTGTCTGTCTGTCTGTCTGTCTCTCTCTCTCTCTCTCTCTCTCTCTCTCTCTCTCTCTCTCTCTCTCTCTCTCTCTCTCTCTCTCTCGCTCTCTCTCTCTGTCTTCATCTATCCACTTATCCATCTGTCTGTCTAAAATAGAGGGACAGACAGACAGACAGATATATATATATATAGATAGATAGACAGACAGACAGACAGATAGATAGATAGGTAGATAGACAGACAGACAAACAGACAGATAGATAGACAGACAGACAGACAGATAGATAGATGGATAGATAGATAGACAGACAGACAGACAGACAGATAGCCAGACAGATAGATAGACAGACAGACAGCCAGCCAGACAGACAGATAGATAGACAGACAGACAGACAAACAGACAGATAGATAGATAGATAGATAGATAGATAGATAGATAGATAGATAGATAGATAGATAGATAGATAGATAGATAGATAGATAGATAGATAGATAGATAAAAAAAATCAATCCCTAATAAAAAGGGCGGGTACTAGTTGTACTAAACAGCACGTCAGTGCATATCAGTTATTCTCCAAATATACAATGTTTTCTTCCCTTGCCTTCTCTCTCTCTGTCTCTCTGACTCTCTGTCTCTGTCTGTCTCTGTCTGTGTGTCCCTCTCTCTCTCTCTCTCTCTCTCTCTCTCTCTCTCTCTCTCTCTCTCTCTCTCTCCCTCCCTCCCTCCTTCCCTCTCTCCCTTATATCTAATCTTTTATGCCTAGAAGTTGCTGTCTTTGGGCAATAATTGTACAGTTGATATCTACTTGTATTTGGAAAAAAAAAGTATAGCGTTTTGTTCTAGCTAACTGTGTCTTTTTTACTGTTTCCGAGGTTTTGTTTAGCGATTGAAGATTCAAGATTTATTTCAAGAACACCCCAAGGGGCACATGGAATCCAACAAAGCCACAACTTGAGCTCTGCCATGTGCACACAACACGGAGCAATAAATGGGTCTGCTCTTACCACTGGGGCTTGTATGTCTGAAGGCAGTGAAAATACAGTTTTTTTTCAGCTATGCTCTATCTGTCTATCCGTCTATCTGTCTGTCTGTCTACCTGTCTGTCTGTCTGTATACCTGTCTGTCTGTCTGTCTGTCTGTCTACCTGTCTGTCTGTCTACCTGTCTGTCTGTCTACCTATCTGCCTGTCTGTCTGTCTGACTGGCTGACTGACTGACTTCTCTCTCTCTCTCTCTCTCATCTCTCTCTCTCTCTCTCTCTCTCTCTTCTCTCTCTCTCTCTCTCTCTCCCCTCCCTCTCTTCATCTCCCTCTCTCTGCGTCTCTCTGTCCCTCTCTCTATATCTTTATCTATCTATCTATCTCTCTATCTCTCTTTTTCTCTATCTGCCTTCCTTCCTTTCTTCTTTCTTTCTCCCTTTCTAGGGCATTTATTTAGCTACCTTTACAGTTATAGTCTTACAAAACGGGAAGATAATATTCCATTCGATATCATTTCACAGAAAGGGAGAGAGAGTGTGTGAGAGAGTCTAAGCCAGTCATGTTGTGACCACGGAGACCATGTCAGGATTGTCACCAAGAACGAAACGGAGACAGAGAGAGAGAGAGAGAGAGACAGACAGACAGACAGACAAACAGACAGAGAGTGTGTGAAACAAGGAGAACAGGAAAGAAAGAAAGAAAGAACGAAACAAAGAAAGAAAGAAAAGACAGAAAGACAGAAAGAATGAAAGAAAGAAAGACAGAAAGAAAGACAGAAAGAAAGACAGAAAGAAAGACAGAAAATAGAAAGAAAATAGAAACGGTGCACTCCGTCACAGATCAAGCTTGTACACTTGTACCAAATCTCATGTCATCTCGATCACACGCAGAACATCTTACGCACACGTTAAATCCTGTTCCGCTTTTCGTAAGAGTAGGCCATTGTGTGCCGGTGGGAACAGGTGACAGAATTTACAAAACCGCATACACACGGGGACTGGATTTAAAAAAGCACGTAAGTGCTTATTCCATTATCCTCTATGTAGAAGAATAAAGTTTTAAAAAATAATTAAAAATCTCACAATATTTCAAAGCAGTGAAAGCTTTGCAAGGGCGAGCTAGGCGTATGTATGTTGCCTGAAGTCTGTAACTAGTCATCCAGGATCTTGTATCTCTGGCAGTGTTATTCTCTCAGTGAGTACCCCCCCCCCCCCCCCCCCCCTTGAGGTACATGTTCCCTAAGTTATAATTTTTCCTTATTTTTCTTTCTTGTATTCTTTGGGGGGTTTCAGAATGGCAGAATAAGCACTCGTGTGATTTTTTTTATTTAAAAAAAAATCCAGTCCCCCTATGCATGCGAGTTTGTAAATGTTATGAAAACTGAACTAGTACATGGGCAGTAACTCAGGATGAATAAGTTATGTTACAGCAGACAGTGGTACTGTAGAATGAATGAGAATCTTTAACACACACACACACACAGAGACACACACACACACACACACACACACAGGGCAACAGTAGGAAGATTTCATGCATAAAAATCGTTTCCGAAAATTCTCGAACAAGCAAACTAGCTGACCTGTTTCAACAAGACTGTAAGACTTTACAGCGACTGTCATTGAAAAAAAACACTACGTCAAGCGTGATTTAACTTTCCTGTCAACATTTCACACTGTCACGCCTTTGTCTTCAACAAACAGAATTTTAAGGTTTTCGACCATTCGGGATATCTCCAAGTGGGGGCTGTTCTCTCCTGGGCATGGCATTACTTGAGTTAAACAGCGCGAAAGACTCCGTGACATTGAGCATTAGCCAGAGATTTGAGTGTCAACTGTTTGTCATGTTATTCATTTACCATTGTTTGTTGAACTTTTTTTGGACCCTAAGGATTCACACATTTCTCCCCGTCTTGTG
>CM054150.1:51476695-51479195 GCA_028751875.1 Rapana venosa | reverse complement strand
AGAGAGGGAGGGGAGAGAGAGAGGAGAGAGGAGAGAAGAGAGAGACAGAGAGAGAGAGGGAGAGACAGAGAGGGAGGAGGCGCAGAGAGAGATGTTGGAGAAGTGGTTGACTTCACTCCTCAGTCTGTCTCCATTAGTTTACACTCGCCCCACTTTCTCAGGCGCTGCTAAAGGGTTGTCTTGAAGGGACTTATCAATTGACTTCACATGTTCACGGTCACGCACTCAATGATCAAATTCGAAGGAAGGCGGGGGATGGGGTGGGGGGGAGGGGGTGAGGGTTGGGATGGGAATGGGGAGGTGGGGGTGGTTGAGTGGGGGTGGGGGTGGGGGGGGGGGTGGAAAGGGTGGAGGGAGAGGGAGGGAAGCTTGTACGCATCTCTGGAAAGTCTTCTTGGTAATTAGTAGTAGGGGCTGTTTTGTGTGTGTGTGTGTGTGTGTGTGTGTGTGTGTGTGTGTGTTGTGTGTGTGTGTGTGTGTGTGTGTGTGTGTGTGTGGTGTGAGTGTTGGTGTGTGTGTGTGTGTGTGTGTTTTCTCTCTCTCTCTCTCTCTCTCTCTCTCTCTCTCTCTCTCTCTCTCTCTCTCTCTCTCTCTCTCTTAAAGTAACCATGATGTTAGTACGTTTCTGTAAGGTAAAAAAAATCTTGTTAAAGGGTTGTTTTCTCTTTGTGGCTATAACTAAATAAATCCATCGTAATGATAATTCTGTGTCTAGCATTATATACAATCCAGATATCGATTTCTTTTTTTTAAAAGACAAAGGACGATGAAATCACAGAGTGCATGCACACCAGTGTCGTGCAGAGACATCAACTGCGAAGTCTGAATGCGGCTACCTAAATGATTGTGGTGGGGGGGGGGGGGGGGAGGGGAGGGGGGGGGGGGTAAACGGCGGCGTACGCGAAAAAATCTCATTATTGGTTAACCTTAGAGAGCTCTAAGCTGTAGACCATTAACAACAGTTTATAAAAACAACAAACACAAAAACCAGAAAAACGAATAATCACAACAGACTTCTTCTTCACTCCCATTAGGAGTTTTCCTTCTCCGAAAAGAAAAAGAAAAACACACAAAACCCAGATTTCACTACGACGAGCCTTACGATATATATGACAACATCCCTGATGATTAGACATAATCCCAATCATATAAAAAAAAATCATCATCATCATTCCAAACCCTAACTTCCTCACCACTCTCCTCTCTCTTATTAAGTTAACCACACATGCCCTCCCCGAACCCCACCTTGTTTTTCTGTTCTTCCTCCTCTTCTTTCTGTCTTTTCTTTGCCTGTTCTTTCGTACTGTCTTTCTTCCTCCCAACCCCTCCTCCCCCTCCTTCCCTTCCACTTTGTCTTCGTTGTCCATCTCCTTAGCTGAAGAGAGGCTGGCAGCAAGTGGCTTCCAAGTTCTTCCTAACCTGGGGAGGAACCGGCAGATACGCTCTTCAGGCCCCCTGAAGGAGTCACAGGCCCTTAGGAACATCATTTGCCAAATGAGGCATTCAAAAAAACCACAAAAAAGTAGTAGTAGTAGATCTGTGTGTCTGTGTGTGTGTGTGTGTGTGTGTGTGTGTGTGTGTGTGTGTGTGTGTGTGTGTGTTTGTCTGTCTGTCTGTGTGTGTGTCTGTTTCTCTCTGTCTCTTGGTGTGTGTTCTCTCCTGTTTCTCTGTCTCGTTTCTCTCTCTCTGTATATCTCTCTTTGTGTGTGTGTGTTCTCTCTCGCTGTCCCTGTCTGTCTCTCTGTCTCTCTGTCTCCCTGTCTCTCTGTCTCTGTCTGTCTCTCTCTCTCTCTCTTTCTCTCTCTCTCTCTCTTGTTTTTGTTCATGTTGGTTATTGTTTCTGTTTGTGTTTGTTTCTAGTTGTGTGTGTGTGGTGTGGTTTGGTGTGGTGGTGGTGGTGATGTGGTGTAGTGGTCGTGATGGTGTGGGTGTCTGGGTTTTTTTTGTTTGGGTCGAAGTCAAAGTCAAACTTTTATTTTCAAATGGTACATTGAATAAGCAGTGCATTTGCTTTTTTTTCATCAAGCTATCTATCTAAAGAAAAAAAGGGAGAAGAAAAAGATGATATATATATGCAGACATAGAGTAAAAAACCTAATCAATGATAAACCATACAAATCAAGCCAGAGAAGACAATAATATATGCATGCATGGAATTCAAAACAAAACAAAAAACCCTGAACAACAAACCCTTGTGTGTGTGACTCTGTGTGTGTGTGGGGGGGGGGGGGATGGCATATCTGTCTGCCCTGCATCTATCTTGTCTTTCTCTCTGTCTTTGGTTTCCTGTCTTTATTTCTGTGGTTCTCTCAATGTGTCTGCACGCACCGCTGTCTGTCTGTCTGTCTGTCTGTCTCTGCCATTGTTTTTCTATCCGTGTCTCTGTCTCCGTGTCTCTCTGTCTTCGTGTTTATCTGTCTCAAAGACAAACACGTAAACAAACAAGTTAACGCTCCAAAAAACGAAAGAAAACGAAAAATATATAACCTTCAGAATTCCG
>CM054150.1:51444195-51471695 GCA_028751875.1 Rapana venosa | reverse complement strand
AATTTTTACGTAATGACCGTTTTCTTAATCTTTTTTATTCTGTTATTTCGAAGATAATGGAATAAGCATCCATGTGCTTTTTTATATCCAGTTCCCATGTGTCTGCAGTTTTGTATATTTTGTCATCCATGCACACCGGCACACAATGGCCTACTCTTCCGAAAAGCGGAAAGGGTTTTAAAAACGTGTGCGCAAGATGTTCTGCGTGGGTTCGCACACAGGACCTCGATTGATAGTTTCATCCGAAGAACAATGACTTCTTGAATTGTCAGTATGTGCCATTAAGTTGATTACAAAGGCAAGACATTGTCAAGATGAATATGATTTGAACGGAGCTGCATCAAATGGTGTTTTTCTCCTACAACACCCAGTGTGTACTTAGCTCTTACATTTCTGTGAAGCTCATTGCAGAAAAAAAATCTTTCCCTGAAAAAAAACCCAACTCAGAAAACGTCCAAAAATGCAAAACATCCAGTTTAAAAGTGATGTTGGACTCTACAAAGTCTAATCTTGTCTTTGACCACAGGCGAGTTTGTAGCAGACTGAACCAAGGCGTAGGTTTTGCCAATAGATAGAACTGGCTTTGAAGACTTTAATTTCCTTACTTCTGGGCGTGCCAAACTTCATTTGCTTATGGCCAGACAGGTTTAACGCTTTGATTTGTTTTTGCAAGATAAAGCGCTATATAAATGCAATTTATCATCATTGATTTTAGTTCTGAGTTCTTAAGTTTAAAGAAAGAAGTTTTTATTTATAAAAAAAAACAAGAAAAAAATCATCGTGCCTGGTTTGGTTTGATTGTATTAAGGTCCCAGCGGAACTGTCTGATATAGGGCCTGCACAATCAATCAACCATTACTAATACCTGTTCTGATCGTGGTCTTCAATCGTCTGTTTATACGCATCTGCTTTTTAAGACAGGATTTCATCAAATTCGTGCTTGTCTTTAAATATTCTTGTTTATCCAGTGTGTGGCTTGTTTTTTTCTAGAATTACATGTGTCATTTATTGAGTGAGTCAAGCAGTTTGCCTGTCAATCAATCAACCTGTCAACCAGTCAATCAGTCAATCAGTCAGTCACCCAGTCAATCAGTAAGCCAGTCAGTCAGTCACCCAATCAGCCAGTCAATCAGTCAGTCAGGCAGTCTATCAATCAATGAGTTAACCAATCAATCAGTCAGTCAACCGGTCAGTCAGTCAGCCAGTCAATCAATCAGTCAGTCAATCAGTCAGCCAACCAATCAATCAGTCAGCCAGTCAGCCAGCCTGTCAGCTACCCTGTCAGCCAGGCGATCAGTCAGTCATTGTGTATTTGTGGAGCAGGAGGGGAGAGTTGGGTAGATAAGTGGAGAGGGTGCGGGGGAGCGGGGGAGTGGACAAAATGGAAGTCTGCCTGAACATACGGATGCAAGTGTTAAGTACGTCTAAACATAACATGCACGAGTTTGTGCGTGAAATCTTTTCCTTCTTTTTTTTTCTTCCTCCTCGCTATTCTTTGTCCTCTATAACTTTACACAAATACGTTTCACAGAAAATTAAAAAATTTAAAGTAACATTTCTGAACAAAATTTACATTATTATGTACGTCAAAATCTTCCAGGAGGCAAACTGAAGACAGCAAGCCTCTTCTTCTTTCACGGATTAAACGAAGCGCAACTTTGACTCAGACCGTGGCTACCTCAGACAAACAACTACCAAACGATGCGAAAAGACAGCAGAGAACTCTATCCAAGAAACTTTTGGTTTTAAAGAGTGAATTTGTCTTTTTCTTCTTTTTAAAAAAAGCAGCTGATGTCAAAGTTTTTGTGATGTTGTTGCTTTTTCTTTTTTTAACTAGAGAAAATAGTCAAACTGGCTTCATCATTCTTTGTTCAACACGAAACTCTGTGGAATAATTATGATGGAATGGTATCGTGAGTGTGTAAAAACTGTCAAGGGGGGTCATTCTTTTCTGAGTGTAATTTTGTTGTTATATTTTTTTGTTTTTGGGGGTTTCTTCGTTTTTTTAGGGAGAGGGGGTGGTTTTGTTACTTCTATGCATTGTAATCTCCGTTTCCGATCGTTTTTCTCTCTCTTTCCTCTCTCCCCCCTCCCTCCCTCCTCTCTCTCTCTCTCTCTCTCTCTCTCTCTCTCTCTCTCTCTCTCTCTCTCTCTCTTTCTCTTTCTCTTTCTCTCCATGTCTCTTCCTCCCTCCCCCCCCCTCTCTCCATCCCCCTGCCTCCCTCCCACCCTCACTCTCTCCCCTCTTCCCTGGTTTTTTTCCTGTCACTTCCTCAATCTCTCTTTCTTCTTTTATATCTATCTGTTAATGGTGTCAAGAGATATTTGTGTCGTTGAAATCTGACCTCAGGTTATAAGGAAAGCATGTCTAAGGATGTATGTATGTGGTGATGGTGGCAGAGGAGGGGGGCGGTAGGAAGAATGCTGTTCTTTCCTTAGGGAACCATCAAACCTTGATTCGCTGCATTTCTGTGCACTTGTTCCGATTGTGTAGAAGTTATAGACGACGTACTGATGCGTTGGGAGGGAGGGAGGGAGGGAGGGAGGAAGGAAGGAGGAAGGAAGGAAGGAAGAAGAAAGAAAGAAAGAAAAAAAGAAAGAAAGAAAGAAAGACAAGGAACAACAAGGAAACAAAAAAGAAAGAAAGAAAGAATGAATGAATGAATGAATGAATGAATGAATGAATGAATGAATGAATGAATGAATGAATGAATGAAGAGAAAAAACAGAAAAATTTAAAAAGCACGAAAAAAGTCAGGAAAGAGAGAAGGAAGGAAGGAGGAAAAGAAGGAATGAAGTAAGTAAGGAAAGAAAAAAAAAGAAGAAATCAAAAGGAAACCGACAACAGACCGACAAATCAAAACTAGAAAATGAAGTAAAGAAGAGAAGAGAAAAGCAAAGACAAAGAAAAGATCAAAACAAAAAGCAAGAAGAAAACGACACAGAGACAAAGGATGTTCAGTTTATTTAGAAACTGTTGATACAGCCTCCACAAGAAGTGAGTATAAAGTATATATGTTTGGTTGCTAAGTTGTTGGAACCAAACAAAAGATTTTTTTTTTAAACTAAAAGGGCAAAATGAGAGAGACGGGGGGGGGGGGGCGAGAGAGGGGGGGGGCGAAAGAGGGGGGGATTTATTTTATTTTGCTTCAAGGACAATGGAAAAAACACTTATGTGGCATTTTTACATCCAGCCCCGTTTGTATACAGTTTTGTAAATTTTGTCATCGGTTCCCACCGGAACACGATGGCCTACTCTTCTGAAAAGCGGAGCAGGATTTAACGTGTTCGCAAGATGTTCTGCGTGCGTTCGTACACGGGACCTCGGTTTATAGTCTCATCCAAAGGACTTTTGGGGAGAGTGGAGATGGCACTGATGTTAACTCCAGAGAAAAAAAATCCGCTTAAACGAGAATCGAGAGAGAGAGAGAGGGGAGAGGGAGAGAGAGACAGAGAGAGAAAGAGGAGGAGAGAGAGAGAGAGAGAGAGAGAGAGAGAGAGAGAGAGGAGAGAGAGAGAGAGAGAGAGAGAGAGAGAGAGAGAGAGAGAGAGATTGTGGTAAGAAGAGGGGGGGGATTGTTTCTTTTAACATTGCAACATATTTTTTTAAAAATAATGACGTGCATGAGTCAAGGACAAACAGCCAATGCTATGGGTTAGACATTTTCTCATTTTTTCAACCGTTCAGATTCAAGTGTATCTCTGTTTCCCGTTTTCGTTTTTAGTTAATCCCACTGTGTAGGTAAGAACAATAGCTGAAAATAGTCTGCGTTCGTGCGCGTTCATGCACACACATACACACACACGCACGCAGGCACTCACGCGCGCGCGCGCGCGCGCGCGCGCACGCATGCAAGCACGCACACACACAATAATAACAACGAAAACAATCTCTCGTTGAACTTTACATGGGGACTGAGAGGTGGAGGGAGAGACAGAGCGAGTCAAAACAAGACAGTACAACACTTTAGCAAATCCCTCCCCACCTGCCATCTTCCTACACACACACACACACACACACACACACACACACACACACACACACACACACACACACACACACACACACACACACACACACACACACACCACACACACCACACACACACACACACACACAGCTCAACATTTAGTAGCGTGGGCTTTCAAAACTTACATCTTTTTAACAAAAAAATCTTACCACAAAAATAAAGAAATAGAAGAAGAAGAAAGCCACGTATTAAAGAATAATATAAAAAGCATGTCGTATCAGCATTAATCAGTAACTTCTAAAAAAATTAAACTCCCACCTTTTGAACATCGAAATTTCTTTTTAAATGGGAACGCTACGGGGAAGAAAAAAAAACAACCTATTACCAGTTTGAAAAAGAGCAAGCGCTCTTAACCAAAAGTAAAAAAAAAGTATGTTCTTTCGAGCCAGAAGGCCCATAGAGCCGGAGCTTATCCCGGTTTCTGTAGCGTTAAGGGAACTGATGGTTTTTCACCACCCCCGTGACAGGACGCTAGTCTGTCGCCAGATACTTCCCCAGCAGAGCTGGTACCCACTTGTACACCTGGGTGGAGTGAGGAAAATAGGAGTAAAGTGTCTTTCCCAAGGACACAACACCGAGCCGAGCGGGGATCGAACCCGCGACCTCTGGATCACGAGTTGACCGCCTAAACCACTCGACCACGGTGCCTCCTCTTAACCAAAACTGTTCCCTAAAATTAAAGTTTGTTCAATTATATGTATTTAAAAACATACACTATCAACCAAAATTGGCAATGCTTAAGTTTTACTTTCTAAGCAACAAAACAAAATATTGCAAAACAAAAAAAAATCTGTAACAATACTGCTTGATTCTGATTGTAAAAGGCCATGCATTATCGAGAAAAGAATGGTAAAGGTTTAGGATATATTTTCGAAGCTCAAAAAACCTACAAAATATTGCTTTTTGGTACAATAGAGCCATTTGATTATAATATAAAGAGGCATGCAATATCATAAAAAAAAACTGGCAAAGTTTCACTTTCTGAACTCCAAAATAAAATTTTGAAAATATTACTACCAAAAAAATCCACACACACAACCAAACAAAAACCATTCAATTTCGGGTATATAAAAAAACCATGCAGTATTACCCAAAAATTGCCAAAGTTTCAATCCCAATACCTGAACACCAAAAAATAGCTGAGATCAAGAAATGCTTGAAGAAAACCATTCAATTATTAGTAGCAAAAAAGCATGCGCTATCTACCAACATTAGTTAAGTTTTAAGTTCACTTTCTATACACCAAAGAAACACATCAATACAACTATTCTATTACTAGTTTACAGACACACTATTACCCAAAATCGATTTCGTTTTGTCGTTCCTCGACTTGAACTCGGAGATTAACCAGTGGTGATGTTTTGTGTATGCCATCGCCCCCAGCCCTCACCCCCATCCCCCCACCCACCACCCACCCCCCTACCGCACAAACAGACACACCATTAAAGAAGCTGCATTCTGACTTCGGGGATCGTGTCTAAAAAACAACAACGCCTGTTTGCATGCTTTTTTTTTTAATCATTGATTTTGTCATCTGTTCCTACCGGCATGAAATGGACTACTCTTCTAAAAAGCGGAACGGATTTTTAACGTGTGCACAAAAATGTTCTGCGTACGTTCTTACGCGGGGCTATGGGTTTATAGTCTCATCCGAAGGACTTTCAAGAGAGTGCGGTACAGTATACCACTGTCACGGCAGATTTATCTGCGTGAAATTCGGGCTGTTCTCTCCTTGGAAAACTCGTTGCCACAAGAGCAGCGCCACCCATTATTTTGTCCTCTCTGCATATATATATATGTATATATATATTATATACATATATATATATATATATATATATATATATATATAACTGAAACAAAAGAGTGAGGAAAAACAAGTGCAGGTAACCAATTACAACTTCATTCTCATCATAAACTAATTTTTGTCAAAGATTCGAGGGGAAAAAATCATTACAAAATAAAACTTTGAAGGCAGCATTAGGGGAATATTTGAGTAAGGACCATGCCTTTGGCCTGACCTGACTCGAGTTTCGGCTCCTGGTTGAGCACTCTTTAGAGGTCCCGGCACTATTTGAAAACTCACTCATCCTATGTGGTAGGTAACAGCAAGACACCATCCAGAATTTATAAGTGTCTATTGCCACTCTAAGAACAAATAGATATTTTTTGTGGCCTACCACAATATATTATATATTATATATATATATATATATTTATATATATATATATATATATTTTTATTTTATATATATATTATATATATATATATATATAAAGGTAAAGGTGTCCCATAACCTATAAGGTCGTAGGGGAGCGAGGCGTCAGAGACCTCAAAATTCTCTAGGGCCAGCATATTGAGGGCGGCGCCCATCTCCTCTCCCTCGCTGCTTTACCTTCCCTGACCCTAAAGAGGGCAGGTACCCATTTACAGCTGGGTGAACTGGGGGAACTGTACTGAAGCCAAGGCGCGCAAACGGTCACCCATCCAACTGGTAACCACGCTCGACGCTGCTTAACTTGGCTGGGGGAAAGCGAGTGCTCCGACCACTGAGCTATCCCGTCCCCTATAGATATATATATATATATATAGTTTCCTATAAGAGTGGCTTTTTCTACATAATTTTGCCAGGTACAACTCTCTTGTTGCCGTGGGTTCTTTTACGCGCACTGAATGAGTATTGCACTAGAGGCCTCGGATTTTCGTCTCATCTGAAAGACTAGCACCCAGACAACCACTCACACTCTAGTGGATTGAGAGGTGAGGAGGGGGGTCTCAGGCACAAACGGGGATCGAATCATCACACAGTTGAAACCCAAACTTTTCCCTTTCTAGGCAAGTGCGTTTTCTCTAGACCATCAATCCACAGTGGTATCGGTATTGATGTTAACTCCAGGGGAACATCCCCTCAAACGAGTGCCTTCGTGAGCGGAGGGAGAGACAGAGACAGAGAGACAGAGAGAGAGATTCATTTTATTTATTTATGTATTTATTTATTCTTTTATATCGAGGATAATGAAATAAGTTCTCATGTGCTTTTCCACGTCCAGTACCAGTGTGTATGCGGTTCGGTAATTTTTTTCAACTGTTCCCACCAGCACACAATGGCCTACTCTTTCGTAAAGCGGAACAGGATTTAACGTGTGCGCAAGATGTTCTGCATGCGATTGCACACGGGGCCTCGGTTTATAGTCTCATCCGAAGGACTTTTGGAGAGAGAGGAGTCGGCACTGATGTTAACCCCAGGGGGAAAAATCCCCTTGAACGAGATTCAAACCCAGGTCGTCAGATTGCGAGCGCAATGTTCTCACCAGTAAGCTATCCCGTCCCCCCCAGGGGAGGGAGGGAGAGAGAGAGAGAGAGAGAGAGAGAGAGAGAGGGGAGGAGAGAGAGAGAGGAAAAGAGAGAGAGGAGGAGAGAGAGAGAGAGAGAAAATCTGAACTCTGAACTCTGAACTCTGAACTTTAATTGTACTTCGGCCTTGGGCCACAATACAAGTAAAGGGGGCAAAAGGGAACACAACTGAAATATGTAAATCAATAGCTTTCTATACTGTCTAGTGATGCACACATTCTTCAAACACATAGCACACGACTGAGGGGCATCGTCCCTTATCAAATCCTAAACACATGATGTCACCGGTATCGGGAATTACATTAAAAACAATCCGTTTAACTTCATCATCTTCATCTATATCCTTGTTGGTATATGTTATAAATCCAAAAGTAAACTTATCTAGAAGAAGAGAGAAGAGAGAAAAGGGGGGGGGGGGGGGTATTTTAAACCAATCTGCCATAGACTAGCAGTACATGGATTGGTCCCATAACCATGTATACTGTTAGACCCTCAGGAACTCTCACTGTGGAAACCAATTTCGCATATTAACATCCAGTATTTTGGCTAAAAAATAGACCGAAGTTTTTGTTTTTATTCACTCTCTGTCTGTCGTCTGTTTTCTTCTGTCTCTTCTGCTCTTTCTTCCCCCTTCCTCTTCTCCTCTCTCTCTCTCTCTCTCTCTCTCTCTCTCTTTCTCCCTCTTTTCTCTCTTCCCCTCTTTCTCTCTTTATCACTCTCCTCTCTTCTCTCTCTCGCTCTCTCTCTCTTTCTTTCTTCTCTTTCTCTCTTTCCTCTCTCTCTCTTTCTCCTCTCTCTCTCTCCTCCCCTCTCCTCTCTCTTCTCTCTCTCTCTCTCTCTCTCTTCTCTCTCTCTCTCTCTCTCTCTCTCTCTCTCTCTCTTGTGTGTGGGGCGTGCGTGTATGTGTGTGTCTTGGTGTTTTGTGTGTGAAAGTGTTTTGTAATGTGTCTGTATGGTGTTTGTGTGTGTGTGTGTGTGTGTGCGTGCGTACGTGCTGGAGTGCACATGCTCGTGTATGTAGACATTGATTGCTCTAGCTCGGATCTTGTAACACAGCACACACTCTGGTTGGATCATACGTAGGGATAATCTCATGACCCAACTCTTTTTCCGTAAAAGATCATTCTCAACACCAAACAGAAACCAAAATGATATATGAAACAATGGTGGTTTGCGGAATACAGCAGTGTCTAGGACAGCAGTGAGAAAATCCAGAGCTAAAAACGTCATCAGGCCATTATGAAAATCTCCTGAATTCAATGAAAAAACGCAAACTAAAGTGGTAAGGGTACGTCACACGAACATCTGGCCTGGCCAAGACTGTCCTACAGGGAACAGTACAAGAAAGGAGACGAAGAGGCAGACAGAGAAAACGATGGGAAAACAGAGAGTGGACTGGCTGGTCTTGACGGGAACGATTTGCTACGGAAAGCTGAAAACTGCAAGGAGTGGAGGAAGCTGGTTGCAACATCATCAGTGGTGCCCCAATAAACTGTCTCTTTAGACTACGGAATAGGTGCAGGTGTAAGTAAAGACACCATTTATTTTGAATGGTAAATTTTTTCATCTATTTCCCTTTCCATGACGTTATTTCATATTTTATCAAAGCCAAGCAAAATAAACAGTACGGATATGAATAATTTTTTGTTATGTGTTTGTCATTTTCAGGCCTGCGTTATTTCATATCTTATCAAATTAAACCAAAGAAAAAACACATCAAATAACCTGGATACGAATGTTTTTCCCCATTTCATGGCGTTATTTTCACATCTTATCAAAGGAAAGCAAATGCAAAACTCATCATATCAGCAACAAACAAAATAAAGACAAGTAGGAACATTTCGACCCTCCTATGACTTGTCTTTATCCCACACCAAAACCTTTCTCCGTTATTTATGTAAATAAAAGTATCAAGGCCTACATCAAAATATTTTTGTGCTTTAGAATGGTATGTGTGGATTTTGTTGTTATTCGTTACAAGTTCCGAGCGTAACAGCTTGTTTTTTCCATCCACTCAAGGGAGAAAAAACATCCTCTGTAACTGGACTACGGCTGGCCGGCAATATGGCTAGTTATGCTGGTCATGCAAACACAAACACACACACACACACACACACACACACACACACACACACACACCTTATGACGACAGTTCTCCGAGGTAAGGTTGATAAGGGCAGAAGGAGAAAGAGGCAGATCACCAACACCCTACATTGCCAACATCACTGAGGTCAGTGGATGGTCTGGAGATCGCAAACCTCAGCAGAGACAGACAGAGAGAGAAAGAAAGATGGCGAACCCTAGTGGCATTGTGTGAAGCTCCTACCGTCGATAGCGGCGATGGAGATAACTCTGTGGCAGGAACATGGCGGAGCACATGAATCGGTGATCTAGAGGCAACAGGCCTGCCTAGAAAGCGAGAAGTCCAGGCCGGAAGTGTGCGGTGGTTTGATCCCCGTTTGGGCCCCAAGCTTGTCCCCCATCCATTAGACCACGAGTGTTGGTCTGCCTGCCAGTCTTTCGGATGAGATGATAAACCAAGGTCCCATGTGTTACACAAAATATTTTAGTGCACGTAAAAGAACCCACGGCAACAAGAGAGTTGTTCCTGGCAAAACTCTGTATAAAAAAGCCGCTCTGATAAAGAAACAAATACAGTTGAAGACAGGAAAACAAAACAACAACAAAAAAGTGAGTGGCGCTGCTCTTGTGGCGACGAGCTCTCGCCGGGGAGAGCAGCCTGAATTTCACGTAGAGAAATCTGCCGTGACTTAAAGTGGTAAAAAAAAAACTTTAAAAAATAGAAACACACAAGCTAAACGGTCCTCCAGGCAAGGCGACCTTCACCTCCAGGACCTACGACCAGTGTCATAGTGACGACCATGTATGGTGAGGGAGGCGGGGCACATTTTGTGGGTGACCCTTAGGGTGCTGAGACTGGGGGACCGGGCAAAGCCAGCACGTCATTTTTTTGTCTGCTATCCATCGTTGCCATATGCATGATTTATGACTGTCCATTATACAAATCGTTTGTTCTTGTTTGATTCTTTCTCTCGGCTATATTTCTCGGAGGTGGGGGTAGGTGGGGAATATCATATCATATTATATTATATTATATCATATGCTGGCATAGTCCTCCTACACTATAATTATTATTAGGCAAACGTATGGGAAAAGTCCATCTTTCTATTTTTTTAGAACTTCTGTCTGTGTCCGTCTGCCTGTCTGCCTGTTTGAATGTATCTCTGCCTCCCTTCCTCTGTCTCTGTCTCTAGCTCTCTGTCTCTGTCTCTGTCTGTCTCTCTCTCTCTCTCTCTCTCTCTCTCTCTCTCTCTCTCTCTCTCTCTCTCGCTCTCTCACACACACACATCTATCTTTTTTGAGTTTACCTTTTTCCTAATAGCCTTTGATCGTTTCTTAACACCTATGGTTATGACAGACGTCGAATTCTAAGTTTCGTTTATTTATTCACTTTACCTGAAGTTCATTTCGAATCTAAGACTATCTTTCAAAACAGCCTGCTGTGCGTTTCAAATTGAAGTGTACATACATCACAGCGTGGCCTTATTTCAGGTTGAGGGTTTTTTTGGTTTGGTTTTTTCTTGTTTGTTGTTGTTGGTTTTTTGGGGGAGGTGTTCTTAAGCTAGAGCCCCGACGCTCAAAAATGGCGAAAGTTTTCTTGTGCGGCCGTTTGCTCACCATTGAGGCTGCTGCATATCTTCTTCGGGGATTTCAAGGTTTTGATATTCACTCATTGACTGGTGAGATGACAGGCCGGAGAGTAGAGCGGACAAGGCCATGGACCCATGACCACAGTAGCCCTGAAGTCATGGAGAGAAGGCTTCACTGTCACTGGCACTTTGACTTGCTAAAGGGGATGGTTTTATAGTCTCCAATGTCACCAAAGATTTTTGTTAAAGAAAAAACGCCAAAAATCCCGAATGGCATATGCCAAATTCCCATCTATAGTCAACTATGAAATTGCCAAAAAATGAAGACCACGATTCGTGCTAACACCCATTAGTATAAAATGAAAGGTAAAACAAACGGACAGAGTATAGAAGTTGAAGAGATCAGATTAAAAACTAGGGGTGGGGGGTGGGATCAACAATACATGCGCAACAGTATTAAGAGCTTGTAATCAGTGCAATCTTGGAAAGGAAGCCACTGAAGAGTTTTTAGAAAGAGTGAAACATGATCAAAATCTGTAAGAGCTGGGAACTTGTTCCCCACCAGAATTTTTAACCTTTCTACATCATATCAAGGGGACTTTGAAACGGCTTGAAAGATCTGAATTGCAGAATAGAATCTGGAGAGGACACAAAGACACAGATCTCAGAGACAGGAGGACATTGTTAACGCGACAGAGATGACGGAAAGCTGAGCAGTCTCTGACTTGTCATTTAGCACGTTCACTTCCAATGATGCAGAAATCAACATTGCAGACTAAACTGAATGGTCGATTTTTAGAAGACTTGAGGCAGAACAGGATTGTTGTTATTTTTTCCATATCCTCTTTCTGCTTTGTTCGCAAAATTAATGAGGTAATAAAGTTAGCTTTCCTTTAAGTCCATACCCAATTGCTCTTTCAAAATGCGTAAATGCCCCGTAGGATTAGGGGGGGAGGTGGGGGGGGGGGGCTGTCGGTATAAATAACATCATCTCCACCTTCCTGGTCCCTTTTCCTGCCTTTTTTCCTGAAAGATTTAACATATAAATTTCTCTCCCCCGCCGAAGTCTGCTTGGCTGGCTAAAGGCCTGACTCGTCAGGGCCAAGCGTGGTGGCTAACATGACAGGCGACAATAGCTGCTGTCTAGGCATTAGAAGAGGAAGAAGAAAGAAGAATGAGTCAGAAGATTCCATGATTCATAGCCAGGCGATGGAGAAATTCATGTGATCGTACTACAGCATAAACAACTTCCTCCCCTCTTCCCTGCTCCCCACCTCCACCTCATTCCCACCTCCACCCACCCACTCCTAAAGGGGATTTTCTGTTCCAACAGTGGGTTGGTTGCTGCACAGCAGTACTTGGTGTGGAAGCTTGCAATGACGTCCCAGTCATTGACGCAGACACGCGCTTGCCTGTAGATTCGCTTACAGTGTGCATGTGCACACACTTTGAGACAGACAGATAGGCAGACAGACAGACAGACAGAAAGAGAAAAAGAAGAACAACAACAACAGTAAGCAACAACAGCAACAGCAATAACAAGAAGAAGAACAACAACAACAAGGAGGAGGAGGAGGAGGAGGGAAAAAGAAGAGAAAAGTCGAAGAAAAAAAGAGACGACGAGACGACGATGAAGAAGAAAAAACCCCACCAAAACCGGCAATGAAGAAGAAGAAAGACAACGTAGAAGTTAACCAGTAAATGTACACTTCACGTCTTGCCATGAGGATGTTTTTGGAAAATTAGTGGGAGAAAATCGATTTGGGTTGTTTTTTTATTCTTTAACGATTCACAGAAAGAACAATTATTCCTATCGTAGTTCCAGGTCTGTAATTGAAGTCTGAATTCCTGATATCCTCTCACTACACTTAGTAGTGAAGCAGTGAAGTTTCACATTATTTTTTGCAGTCTACAGAATTGCTGGCCTTTTGTGTTAACTCTTTTACTTCTCCTTGTTCTCTCTCTCTCTCTCTCTCTCTCTCTCTCTCTCTCTCTCTCTCTCTCTCTCTCTCTCTCTCTCTCTCTCTCTCTCTCTCTCTCTCTCTCTCTCTCTCTCTCTCTCTCTCTCTCTCTCTCTTGGGTAAGAAGAATTGGGCATATCAAGTTAAAAAGTTTTTATCAGAACATGGTTTTGGAATCGTATGGTTGTCTCAGGAAGTAGGTAGCGAGCATGGGTTTATTTCTGAATTGAAAGACATACTCATTTGTTCATTTAAACAAAATTGGCACTCAGACATGGAAAGTAAAGATAAATACTGCTGGTTTTTTTCGTTTAAGTGTGCTTTTCAAGCTGAAAAATATCTTCGAATAGTCACTGGCAAATGGCATCGACTAATTTATGCAAGATTTCGACTAAGAACACTCGGCTTCAAAGCAAACAAAAGATGGTTTCAACCTGAGACGTCCACACAGTTCCCATGCCCTATGTGTGGTCATATTCTCGATGATGAAGTGCATTTCCTGTTTCATTGTCAATCATATGTTTCCATACGTGAAAACTGTGGTGTTCTCAATCTAGAAGCTTTCCGAAGGCAAGATATTTTTTCTATCTTATCGTCCGATGATGATATTGTGATCAAATCGGTTGCAAAGTTTATTGCTGAAGCACTGAAATTAAGACAATTACAGCTAAGTTCCAATTAGCTTAACATTTGGGACTAAACTAAAGTAACATTTATATTATGTAAACTCCAGCATTTTGTGAAACACCTAAAGAAACATTTATAATTACGCTGTAGTCTCCAGCAAGAATATTTTTTGAAAATTTCCCATACAATGTCAATGGATGGTCTAATATAGCATTCTAGAATGTTCTTTTCATTATTTTAGTTATTGCTTATTGGTTCCTATTGTTCATCCTTGTTATTACTTTGTGTTCATTTTGAAACTGAGTTTATGTCAGAGCTTAAAGTCGTATCCGTTCATAGAGAGCTCATTTTTTGTTTTTTGGTTTTCATTACGTTAAATGCATCATGTGATTTTTCTTGTATTTATTTTTATTTACAAAAGAAAGTCGTGTATAACGCCCCTTGTCAATAGGCCACTTTGGGCAATGACAATAAATTGGTCAAAGCGTCAAAGCGTCTCTCTCTCTCTCTCTCTCTCTCTCTCTCTCTCTCTCTCTCTCTTTTCCTCTCTCTCCCTCTCTCATCATCTACTATTCTATTCTTTGGTTTTTTTTCTTCTCTCTTCTCTCTATCCGCCTCATCTCTCTAGTGTTTCTTATCTCTTTATTTTGAGGTTTTTTCCTTTTATAAACTCAAAGATTTTAAATGCAATGAATTATATCCTGCCTATAAAAGTTCGAATTAGAGATAGTGCAAGAAGTATAGAGAGAGAGAGACAGACAGACGAGACGAAGAGAGAGAGAGGAGAGAGGGAGGGAGAGAGGGAGAGGGAAGAGAGAAGAGAAGAAGAGAGAGGAGAGGGAGGGAGAGAGAGAGAGAGAGAGAGAGAGAGAGAGAGAGAGAGAGAGGAGAGAGAGAGAGAGAGAGAGAGAGTGGGAGAGGGGTGGGGGCGTACGTAGACAGAAACATCCCAATATTTGTTCCTGTCTGTATATCTGTGTATGTCATATTTTACAATTCCTGATTCAACATTAAAAATGTTGTTATGACAGCTTCGACACACGCAAAGGGAGAGAGAGAGAAAGAGAGAGAGAGAGAGAGAGAGAGAGAGAGAGAGAGAGAGAGAGAGAAGAGAGAGAGAGAGAGAGAGAGAGAGAGGAGAGAGAGAGAGAGAGAGAGAGAGAGAGAGAGAGAGAGAGGTGGGGTAAAATAAAAGAGAAAAGACAGAAAAAAGGAAACATCATTTTTTTTCCTATCACTAAGTGACAAAGAGGCACACACAAATACTTATGCTGTGACACATATACATCTATGTGGACACGTTTACAGACAGTTTTGTGGGGGTATCAAATGGGAGATGCAGCACATAACGGAGGAGAGTCTTAGCCACAAGGGAGACGCCAAGTTGTCATCTCTCTCTCTCTCTCTCTCTCTCTCTCTCTCTCTCTCTCTCTCTCTCTTTCTTTCTTTTTCTCTATCTCTCTCTCTCTCTCTCTCTCTCTCTCTCTCTCTCTCTCTCTCTTCTCTCTCTCTCTCTCTCTCCATCATATCATTTTTGATGCGACCTTTGGGAGCAAACATATTATGAGACGTCATGCTGTATTTCTCGATTATAGCCTGGGTGGGGTTTTTTTGCTTGTGTTGTTTTGTTTTGGCTTTCTTGATGCCTTGTTTTATTTTTGCTTCTTTTTTATTTTTGGTTTTTCTCTCTTTTCAGTGTAATGTTACGTTTGTAGTAATCTTGTTCTCCACCTCCCTCTTCTCATTTCACCTCATCTCTCTCTCTCTCTCCCTCTCTCTCCCTCTCTCCTTCTCTCTCTCCCTCTCTCCCTCTCTCTCTCTCCTGGGGACTGGATGTAAAAAGCACATGAGTACTTATTCATTATCCTGGAAAAAAAAGAATTTGTCTCTATTACTTACAATGTTTAGATGTTCTTTTTATGACTTTATTGGGGTTTCCCCCCTCTTTATTGTGTGAGTGTATGGGTATTGCACTTATTTTTACTATCATGACATTCAATCTGTATGAGTATAATTAAAAAGTGTTGGTGTTGTTGATCGTGTGCTCTGTGAGTATTATATATTTAGTATTATCCCTGACACACACACACATACACACACACTCACTCACATACACACACACACTCACTCACTCACTCACTCACTCACATTCTCTCCCTCAATGACTGTATAGGTTTAAATCCTTCTTTTGTTTTGTTTCTTGTTTTTATTGTGTGAATATATGGGTATTGAGTTTATTTCATTATCATGACATATAATTTGAAACGAGTATAATCAAAAATGAGTGTTGATGGTGATCGTGTACTGTTTAGGGAATTATAAATTGGATATTATCTTTGAAATACACACACACACACTCTCTGTCTCTGTCTCTGTCTCTCTCTCACCTTTTCTCGTTTTGCTTATAGTTATGGTGTATCCTGATGAAGGATTCATATTGTATATTTTCAATACTTATTGGACTTGTCCTCTGTACTTAAGTCTTAACGAGTGCCCTATTTCAATATCTTATTGTTATGTGTAACACGTATATGTACCATTTGACAATGTGTAGATGTTTATCTTTATGACTTGTTAAGTTTGGTTGTTATTCTTCTTGGTTTTGTTGTTGTTGTTGTTGTATCTTTTTCTCTTTTTTTCTTCTTTTTTGGGTTTGGCTTTTCTTTCTCTTTTGTTGTTTGTTTGTTTGTTTTGGTTGTGGGTGTTTTTTTTGGGGGGTGGGGGTGGGTGGGGGGTGGTGGGGGATGTTTTTAGGGTTTTCTTTTATTAGTTTGTTTTCGGGGGAGGGGGGGGTTGTTGGGGTTGCTGCTTTGAAAAGGGTTATTTCCCCATGTTTCTACTGTGAGACTGTATAAGTGTTGGGTTATTATTAAGATGTATCCCTACGGGCGGGGACTGGATGTAAAAAAGCACATGAGTGCTTATTCATTATCCTCGAAATAAAAGAATTTGTCATTGTCATTGTCATTGTCATTGTCCCTCTCTCTCTCTCTCTCCCTCTCTCTCTCCTGCTCTATATTTTGCTAGGTATTTTTGGACATGACCGTGTACAGAGACCTTTCCATTCCTTGAACAAGCAATGCCGAAAGACGATGGTTTTGTCAGGCCATGCTGCAAGGGAACACCACCTCGGGTTTTAATCGAATCCGAAAGACTAGCACCCAGACCACCCACCACTCCAGATCTGCTGGATGGGGGAAACAGTTCGGGCTTGGATTTTGCAAACTGGATTTTTAGCAGACCAATAGATACGCTGTAGCCGACATGAAATATCCGTGTTCAGTCAAACGATGGTGAAACTAGAAATGGAAAAAAGAAATCTGGAAGCAACAGCACCAGTACCACTAGTTAGAATAATTGGATGAGACTGCATGTACGAGTAGTCTAGACGTGTACTATAGCCGGCATGGAATGTCTTGTGTTCTGTCAAAAAAATAGTCAAACTAAAGGTTGAAAAAAAATCTGGATGCAACAACTGTACTAATAATCAGAGTCGTAGGATCGCATTCTTCTTCATCGAACGCTCAGACAGCGACTAGTTTTGCCTGTTATACGAGCGAAAATGCGTTTCACCGCCGTTAAGCGCCTGACAAGTCAGGCCCAGCGCATCCAATTTTGCATGAAAGAGAATTGTTATCTTTTAAGTCTTTCGGGGGGGGGGGGTGGTGGTAGAAGGCAGGAGAATGAACCAAGAAGGCAGAAAATCGACAAGAAGGAGGTGACAGGCAGAACAAGGCAGAAATAAAGAGAGGGATAGAAAAGAGGAAATGTTTAGCACAGAATTTCCAGAAGGTGGGGATGTTGTTAATACTGACAGGCCCCCCGGCATCCCCACGACGGGAATAGGATCCCATAATTATGTGTATCAGTAGCAGCAGCAGCATCAGTATTATCAGTATCAGCAGTAGAAGAAGTGCTGGTGAGGGCAGTGTTTGGGTGACAGGGATACTGTGGGGTGTTTCAGAACCTCACTACCAGAAGGAGAGATGGCTGCATTGAGGCTGGTGTCTTTGGCCCTCCTGGTCGCCGCTGTCACGCTTCTCTCACACACAGGTATGCTCTGACTGTTCAGCTTCTGTCTGTTTGTCTGTCTGTCTGTCTCTATGTCTGTCTGTTTGTCTGGTTGTCCGTCTGTCTGTGTTTATGTCTGTCTGTCTGTCTGTTGCTTGTCTGTCTCTATCTGCCTTTGTCTTTCTGTTGCTGTTGGGTGCGTGTATGTCTCTCTCTCTACCTGTTTTCTCTGCCTCTGTCTGTCTATCTCCCCTCTATCAAATTTTCACACGCATTTCATACACATCAAGCGACCACGTATTTTCTCTCTCTCTCTCTCTCTCTCTCTCTCTCCTCTCTCTCTCTCTCTCTCTCTCTCCTCTCTCTCTCTCTCTCCTCTCTCTCTCTCTCTCCTCTTCTCTCTCTCTCTCTCTCTCTCTCTCTCTCTCTCTCTCTCTCTTTTCAAACACCCACACACAAACAGAGGTCTCGTGTGTGAACGCACGCAGAACATCCTGCTCACACCTTAAAACTTGTTCCGCTTTTCGTAAGTGTAGGCCATTGTGTGCCGGTGGGAACTGGCGAAAAATTTTCCAAAACTGCAAAGGCACGGGAACTGGATGTGAAAAGACACATGAGCGCTCATTCCATTGACCTCGAAATGAAAGAATAAACAAAAATAATGATAAATAACACACACATACATACACACTTCAACCCAATCTTTTCTCCATTATTATCAAAACTCCGGAGTGTCGACAAAAAGCTTTTAACTTTTATTTTCCCTTTACGCACACAGAGACCACTTCTTTTGTGTTGTTCTACCCATTTGAAGGCTTCAGGGTATATAGCATAGTCTGTCCTGTTACACACTGCATAAAATCCGTTTGCCTCCTATCCAATTCAAATCAGCTGTGCAAACTGATTTATTACCACAGAAAATCTGCCTTCCCACTAAAAATCACAGATAGCAACACGCGATTTGTTTTGAAAGGCACTAGGGAATTGGTTTGTGAAGAATTGGACACTGTCATTATCATAGAAAATTGTGCCAGCAGTAAGTTTTGTGGTGGGGAGGGAGGAGGGGGGTGCTTAAATCTGTTTATTTGCGGAGTGGAGGTGGGCAGGGAGATAGCTCAGTGGTTAGAACGTTGCGCTCGCAATTGGACGGTTCGGGGTCGAGGCATCACTGAAGGTGCTTGTTTCCTCTGGAGTTAACATCAATACTGACCTTGCTTCCCTCAAAAGTCCTTTGGATGAGACTATGAGCAGAGGCCCCGTGTGCGAATGCAGGTGGAATATCTTGCGCACATATTAAAACCCTACTTCATTTTGGAGGAGTAGGCCACTCGTTAACGGTCAGAACGGACCAAAAAAGAATTATTTCAACAACGCATGCATACTGGTGTCGTCAGCCCTGAAGTCGGAATGTGGCTACCTGAATGATGGGCAAGAACGGTCACACACGCAAACCTCTCGCCATTGGTGAACGTTAGAGCTCTAGCTGAGGAACAAAAAAACCTAATGTGCTTGAGTTCTTTAGTAGTTAATGTATGTAGTGTGCTTGAGTTCTTTAGTTAGCGCTGCCTGTGTCAGGATGGGATAGCTTGTCTCATGTGGCGTGAGTCTGTATCTGTGCAGGTGTCCCCACTCTCTGTCTCTATCTGACTCAGTATTCGTCTCTTTGTCTCTGTGTCTGTCTGACTCTCTGACTGTCTATCTCTATCTCTCTCTGTGCCGATAATATGTTTCTCCATCTCTCTGTCTCTATTTCTTTGTCTCTGTCTCTATCTCTGTCTGTGTCAAATGTATGTACTTATCTCTATCTCTCTTTAGTCTTTTAGTTGTCTTTCTCTCTCTCTCTCTCTCTCTCTCTCTCTCTCTCTCTCTCTATCTCTCTCTCTCTCTCTCTCTCTCTCTCTCTCTCTCTCTCTTCTCTCTTCTCAGCTGGTCATACAAGCAGCATTCAGTGCACACACACAACACACACACCACAGTCTCACACACTCACCCCACCCACACCACCCCCCCCCCCCACACACACACACACACACACACACCACAGAGGGATTCTTTTATGATTATGTCGATTCTTATATCCTGACGCTCTGTCAAAGTGAAGGCTTCATTTTAACCCCCGCTCTGTTTCCCCAGAGAGAAAGACCTGCCTGCTAGCTCCCCTTTTCTTGAGCTGAGGTATGATGTGACACAGCATTTGGTTGTTGTGGGAGATCTCTATACCCACTTTAAACCTCGTGGCCATCCAGCGATGTGAACAGGCTGTTGTTGGTTTGTTGTTGTTGTTGTTGTTGTTGTTGTTGTTGAGGGGGTGGGGGGTGGCGGGGGGCGGTTTGCTGCCTCATCTTCTGTGACGTCCCCAGTCTTACTGTTTACACGCCGCTCATTTCAATCTCCCCGCCACAGCCATACCCAGATTCGTTATATCTCATCCCCAAGTTCGGAAGTCCACAAGTGAGCCCATCACTATCAGGCCGCCGAGGGGCCACCAGCCAGAGGGGCCCTGCACTGCTGCTGGGTCACTTTGGTGGTGTTCAGTGGTGCTTGTTCTGAGCTAACATACGTAGGACACCACCTACTAAGCCCCCTACTAACGACAGTATTAGCTCAGTCGCGGAGCCAGACTGTTGAGTTGCCCACTCGAGGTGGCAACCACCACAACGTCCCTCCAACGACCGTCCCCCGAGAACCTCCAACCCCAAAGGCTTTAACACAAACTCACCACAGGCACAGAAGTGTATGGGGAAACCGAATCTGAGGTCACCATGAGACCGAATCAGAGGCAATCCTTTTTTTATTGCATGATGATCAATGACAATGAGGATGATAAAATGCTGCTGCTGTGGAAGTGCATATACTTTGAGACTACTGGACAGGGTTGTACTCTATCTTACTATCATAATATATCCCGGCGTCAACCGGGCCCGAGAGATACAGACACCTGCAGTGTTGGTCAGGTAATTTGAGCAACACTCTCAAACTCGCATCCGTTAAGTGGATGAAGCTCGACTGTGTGGTCCCAGTCTTCCCACTGAGCCCACAGCACACTCACTCTGCTTAGAAGCCGGCTGGAGTCCGAAAAATCCCAGCGACTCTTATGGAAATCGAACCTGCGACCTTCCAGTCCGAAATCCAAAGGCTAACCACTGCGCCATGGCGGCTGGTGTTTTGGGTGGGTTTTTTTTTTAAGCAAATTATTGAAATAGCCGCTAGTGGCTATTTTGAAACAAGACTTATGATCGTAAATAATAAAGACATTACATTTACTCTAGATGTTCTTAACAGTGTCCTATTTTTGTTGCTCCTCTGCAAGAGCTCCGAGCTTTTACGTATGCAGCAGGTTTGTGGCCATCATTTACATTGCCGTATTTCAACTTCTGGGAAACATTGTCTGTTACACTTTTAAAAAGTTGTATGTACCTCCTTTCCAACAGAAAATCAGACACCTTGTTGAGCCTTGCTCTGTCTGTCTGTCTGTCCGGTCCGTCTTAATCTCTCCTCTCTCTCTCTCTCTCTCTCTGTCTCTCTCTCTCTCTCTCTCTCTCTCTCTCCTCTCTCTCTCTCTGGCCCCAACAATATAAACATCGCTATCCAATTTTCTCACTGTTGTAAAAGTTCACGAGAGCATCAAAGAAAAAAAAAGCTTTTACCTGTATTTTCACTGGGCACACATAGAGAGACACTCCCTTATTTATTTGGTGGGTTGGTGGTTTTTTTCAAACTGGAAGCTCCAATTTAGATTTTTGTCTTGTTCATTAGTGTGTAAAACATGTTGGTGCCTATTCCATTTAGGTTGGTGGTGTTAAAACAGGCTTTAGTGTAGTGAAATCTGTCCGCCCACTGTCAATTGCGAATCATTAACACGCGAAATGTTTTACAAAATCATTGGGTATCCGCTAGAGTATAAGTGGGGCAATAGTATTGTGGAGATATGGGACATGACAGTCTTTGTTTTTAATCATTCTGTTATATCGAGAATAATGGAATAAGCACTCATGTGGGGGAAGGGGGGGGTTACAATCAGTCCCCGTGTGTATGCAGTTTTGTAAATTTTGTCATCTGTTCACACCGGCACACCATGGCCTGCTCTTTCATAAAGCGGAACAGGATTTAACTTGTGCGCAAGATGTTCTGCGTGCGTTCGCACACGGGACCTCGGTTTATAGTCTCATCCGAAAGACTTTTGGGGGACAGTGGAGTCGGCACCGATGTCAACTCTAGGGGGAAAAATCCCCTTGAACGGGATTCAAACCCGAGTCGTCAGATTGTGAGCGCAATGTTCTAACCACTAGGCTATTCATTTCCCATGTTAGTGTTACTTCTTTGGTTTTGTATTTATTTGATTATTGCTTTAACAGTTTTGTGTGTGTCTTTTTTGACAATTTAGTGCATAGCTTTGCCCTTTTTTCTGTTTCTGTATGTATTGCTTAGTTTATTTGGTGTCTGTTGTATCCCCCCCCTCTCTCTCTTCTTCTTCTTCTTCTTCTTCTTCTTCTTCTTCTTCTTCTTCTTCTTCTTCTTCTTCTTCTTCTTCTTCTTCTTCTTCTTCTTCTCTCCTCCTCCTTCTTCTTCTCTCCTTCTTCTTCTCTTTACACACACAAACAAGGAATCTCGCACCATTAAACTACTAATCTCAAAGAAATGGTTGACCCTATGCTTTTCTGTTCCACACAAGGTGACCTTTCTTTTAGTTTGTGGTTCAACATAATTATGCTTTCGTTTTCAGGTGCTATTTGCTATAAAGATCAACCCTTCAATTTCGCCTTCTCTTTCCGTTCTGCTCAATGAAGCAAAACAACGTAGTCATAAATCGCTTGTCATACTGCTATGAATGCCATGACCATAAACTTGAGAGTCTTGCAATATCGGTGGTGGCTCCCCTTGTCGGGCCATGTGAGTTTCTAAGTGCATCAGCCCTTCAGTTCCACTGTCTTTTCCTGTTCTGTCAAAGAAGCAAAATGGTGGTGCTATGAATCGCTTGTTTCCTGCTATGAACTTCATGATCATAAACTTGAGAGTCTTGCAATATCACTGGTGGACCTTGGTTTTTACCTTGTTTTAAAGTTTGGTTTTTTGGGGGTTGATTTTTTTTTTGCAAAGGCGATCAATCGATCCTTCAGTTCCACTTCCTCTTCCCGTTCAGTTCAATGATGCAAAGTTGTGTTGCTGTAAATCGCTTGTTTTCCTGCTATGAACTTCAAGATCACAGAACCTGAGAGCCTTGCAATATCAATGGTGGGTCCTTTTCTTAAAGTTCCGGGGTGGTGTTTTTGGCAGAGGAGATCAATCAATCCTTCAGTTCCACTTTCGCTTCCCCTTCAGTTCAATGATGCAAAGCGTCACAGTGTTGGTATTGTCTTCCTGCTGTCAACTTCAGGACCGGTAACCTTCATGATCATAAACTACACGGTCTGGCAAAATCAGCGGTGGGTCTCCCTTCCCTCCCCCTTTTCTTTTTTGTCAGATAGTATTTTCTAAGAGAACCAAAATAATCATTCAGCTCTATTTTATCTCCCCCTGTCAGTTCAATGATGCAAAACGTAACTGTGTTGTAATAAACGGCTTGTTATTCTGCTATAAAGGCCACGACCATAAACTGGAGGAGGGACTTGGGACTCCCTGGTTTGCCCGTTTGTTGAGGGCTGGGATGGGAGTGATGGTTATCTTGTGATGATGGCCACCATTGATGCCTCGGCCATTTTGATTGCGTGGTGATGTGGGGAGAATGATAGTGTTGGGTATTATCTCGTGTGTGTGTGTGTGTGTGTGTGGGTGTGTGTGTGTGTGTGTGTGTGTGTGTGTGTGTGTGTGTGTGTGTGTGTGTGTGTGTGTGTGTGTGTGTGTTAAGACATAAACTTTCCTTTTTAATAGTGTCTGTTCGCGAGCCAGCGTGTATAAATCAATGCATGGGTGTGTATTTGCGTATTTGTGTTTACTTGATATTTAGCTGGACCATTTCCTCAACCTTCTTAGTCTTGTTCAGTAGTTCTTGAAGTCTTAGCAGCGTTGGCTGTTCAGGAGTAGACCGTACATACCGTCTTTGCTAACAAAGTCCCCCACTCATAATAGTATATGTTGATACCGATCGTCATATTTTGAAATGGAGTGACACATATTAACAACAGAGTTAACCATCAAACTGCCGCTCACCTGACTTGACTTCTAGTCATAGATTATGTGTAATAGTATGATTTCTTATATATTTTTCACTTTTAATTTTCGGTGTAAAATTTCTTTGCACAGTAAGAAATTTCCTTCTGAAGGTTAATTCAAAAACTGTTTATGTTTTGGCCCTGTTCCTCATTCATATCAATGGTATCTTTTAAGAGACGTTATCATGTATGCATGGCAACATTTACATAAGTTAAAGTGTGTTTAGTTGACAAAAATAGGCGGGGTATCTGATTAAAAACTGAAGCTATTTTGCCATTAAAAGTTCCACAAAACTAAAACTCATTACTACTATCCAAGTTAGTCTACTCTTCTTGTCCTTTCAACGCTTTAAACATCTTTTGACCGTTTACCTACTATCTGTTTACAGCAATCGGAAACAAATTTCATCTTCTCTGTCAGCCATTTACCACATGTTTATCAACTGTATCATCTCTTTTCGTTAACATTCGTTTTTTTCTTTTTATAGGTGGTAGTGAAAAGGATTGCTTGTTATATCCCATTTGATTTTGTTGTTGTAGCTACTAATCCATCGATTCAGGTATAGTTAACATCCCACAATGTAAAACTCATCACCGGCAAGTTATTGAGCTTTGTCTCTGCCACACGTGGTAGTAGTTGTTGTTCTTCGCTTTAACGTCCTTCCACTCTATGTTGTAGTAGTGGGCTGTTTGCCGCAACCATTACATTGTTGTGCACAACAACACAAATCCTATCGCCTGCATAGAGGCTTGGTCCTGTAGGGCTACTGTCCCTTAGGGATCAGTTTCAACGGCAGTCCATTGTTTCTGGCCAATGGAAATGTGCTGTCTCCCACATCGTGTTGGGAGAAAAGCAAATGAATAGATTCTAGTTCTAACGACCAGGAAGCCATGTTTAGCAAGATTTCATTCGGACATGGCAGGTGACAATAGCTTTTAGTGTGGCCTGGTGGCTGTTATCTACACTCTCAGCTGTCCACAGGTAAGGTGGTTAGGTTGTGTTCAGCGGGGGTTTGTGGGCTGGGTTTGTTGGTGTACACGATTTCAATTTTTTGGATGTTCTCTGTCTTACGGTTTTTAAGTCTTTGTGTGTGTGTGTGTGTGTGTGTGTGTGTGCGTGCCTGTGTGTGTATCGGAGAGTGCGTGCATGATGTGTGTGTGTGTCTCTGTCTGTGTGTGAGTGTGTTCTCCCTTTGCAAAACCCATAGCACATTCAACACTGTCTAGACAACTCACAGCCTTTGTGAAGTCAATTGACCTTCTTAAGAGACTCGACCTGCTTCCAGACAACAACTCCATTGTGGAAAATCACTGCCAGCAAACCGCTTTGTGCCATTGTCCTTTGAAAGCTGAACGTTGGTGCTGATTTTTGAACTGCATTAAAGAGACATGACAAAACCTCCAAAATATTGCTGAAAAAAAACTTGTAGTAAGAATTGTTTGTGTTGAAAGATGCACGTTTTGTCGAAGTTGTAGGTGTCGTTTGTTTTTTAACAGACGTGGCATGTTTCTTTTGAAAGACTTATGCCCCATAAAGAAAATAGTGGTCCAGTCCACAAGCTTTGGGAGTTATTGATGTGAGGTAGGTGCAACATTAAAACAACGTTGTTGTGGTTCAAAATGCTTTTTTTTAGATTTTCTTCAGCCGTCAAGGGATAGCTCAGTGGTCAGAGCACTCACTTTCCCCCCAGCTAAGGTTAAGCAGCATCGAGCGTGGTTACCAGTTGGATGGGTGACCGTTTTGCACGCCTTGGCTTCAGTACAGTTCCCCAGTCCACCCAGCTGTAAATGGGTACCTGCCTCTTTTGGGTCAGGGAAGGTACAGCAGCGAGGGAGAGGAGATGGGCGCCTCATTCCCCTACGACCACATAGGTTATGGGACTCCTTTACTTTTACCGTTCAGCTGTCACAAGATTCTGGCCAAACAACGTGCTCTTTCTTTTTAAAAATCAAGTCATCCTAGGTTGAAGTACAGCTACATATAATCATGGCAGAGTGGGTGAAAGCAGCCCAACCTGCTCACTTCCCAACCAGTGTGTGCTTAGCACTCACAAGTGATTCCGGGGTTGGGATGAGTATTGTAAGTAACACTTAGGGTGTTGTGTTGTGTTGTTAGCCTCGGCAACTGGCATCAACAGCAACAACAACAACAACAACAACAACGACAGAATTATAATAAATTCTGTTTTGGTTTGGACAGTTAAATCAATGCTGATTGACCAGATTTTATTTTTGGAGGGGGGAGGGGGTGTAGTAATCAAATCACCATCAGTTTCACACGGATCAGTACTGATTTGATGAGTGTAAAAGTCCCGTTTGTGCTCAGTATAGCAGATAATGAAGGGTGTTGTGAGGGTGGGGAGTGTGACATTGATTTGTTCTGCTTCTTGCTAGACTAAGGAGGACAGTTATTAATGAGTCTTTCGGCAATCACTGGACTGCCTTCCCTCTATGTGTGTTCATTCGATTTTACGTCCTGTCTGTTCACTTAAAGTGATATCCCCTCTCTCCCCCCTCTCTCTCTTTCTCTCTCTACGCGTTTGTGTGTGTACTCTCTCTCTCTCTCTCTCTCTCTCTCTCTCTCTCTCTCTCTCTCTCTCTCTCTCTCTCTCTCTCTCCCCTCTCTCTCTCTCTCTCTCTCTCTCTCTCTCTCTCTCTTGATCATGTCAGTAGAACAAAAATATTATTATACTTTATACAGAAACTATGAAAATGTAAATACATCTCTCTTACATTGTGTGGTTTTTTAAAAATAAGATTGATTGATGCACAAATCCAAGCGACTGTTTGATGTGGGGCTGAGCGATGGGGTTCGCTAACGCAGTTCGTCAGTGGAAAACAATGCGCTTTTGTTGGCTGGCTCTGAAGATGTATTGGGAAACTAAAACGCAAACATCCATTGCTCTTTTATACAGAAAAACACGTCATTATCCTTTCTAAATTATGTTCCTTTGTAAGGTGTATTTACTTTTGGTTAAGTGCTAACTGGAATGGATGAGTGTAGGTTACCACAGAAAGCCTACTGGATGCTGTTCGATTTAGATTATGAAATCAAAGAAAGAAGGTGTCAGGTATTCGTTGTAAATAGATTGCATCTGTTGAGATATGGTTTTGTCTGGGTAAATCAAGGTGATGGAGATATTGATCTGTTTCTGAAATGACTTTAGCGAAAGTTGATTGCATGCAGGTAGCAAGAATGGGATTCTCACATTGAGATCAGTGATGGATTTCGTGTTTGTGGAACTTTTTTTTACAATATCTGATGTTAAACCACATTTAATGTTAAACTTAGATAGAACTGTGATGACAAGATTCAAACTTAGTGTTACTGAAATTCCATAGCGTTCTTTAGCTATGGGTCTCACAGTGATCTTGAACGACTGTGTTCAATGTGTAAACACATTTAGTAAAATAAAGTTTATTTCGTTTTGTGTTGTCCTGTACATAAAGATATCAGAAAACGTGACAGACCAGATCACTTTTACTAATACCTAAACCAGTCCTAAGATAAGTCCTTGCAAGTCTCAAATAAAGAACTGGGAGAAAATTAGCAATTTAACCATTCAAAGTTCTTGCAAGTTACTATCTTTTAGTTTACTATATTGTTACTATTTTTGGTGTATACTGGAGTGGTATGGGGACGGGATAACTCGGTGGCCAGAGCACCCGCTTCCCCCAGCCAATGTTAAGCAGCA
>CM054150.1:51434195-51441695 GCA_028751875.1 Rapana venosa | reverse complement strand
GGTATGTTTCTTTTCGTTGTATGTTTCTTTCGTGGTATTGTTTCTTTTCGTGGTGTTGTTTCTTTTCGTTGTATGTTTCTTTTCGTGGTATTGTTTCTTTTCGTGGTATTGTTTCTTTTCGTGGTGGTGTTTCTTTTCGTGGTGTTGTTTCTTTTCGTGGTAATGTTTCTTTTCGTAGTATTGTTTCTTTTCGTTGCATGTTTCTTTCGTGGTATTGTTTCTTTTCGTGGTGGTGTTTCTGTTCGTGGTATTATTTCTTTTCGTTCTGTTGTTTCTTTTCGTGGTATTGTTTCTCTGGGAGAAGGGAGGGGTCCGTTTCTTTGCCAAAGCTCAGAGGTTCACCAATGGTCAGAGTTTTTGCGGATTCCACCGTTTCTGCCCATCATTTGGGCAGCCGCATTTCGCCTTCAAGAATGATGTTTAAACACGACACAAGGGTGCATGCGCTTTTTAGAATAACTTTTGTCATCTGTTCTTACTGGCACAATGGCCTACTCTTCCGAAAATCAGAACGGGTTTCAACATGTGCACATAATGTTCTCGCTTGCATTCACACACGGGGCGTCGGTTTACAGTCTCATCTCCAAGTATTACAGGGGAGAGGAGTCAGTGCTGATGGTCACTCCTCCAAGAGAAAGAACATCTATCTCTTGAACAGGCATCTGGGTGGTGGCTTAAACCCGGAGTCGGTGCCAGGCCGAGAAATGGCGAGTGCAATGCTCTAACCACTAAGCTATCGAAAATGTCCTTTTCCGGAGACGAAGTTAACTGGAAGGGAAAAATATGCCCCTTCAAAGGGACATTAATTTCAGGCAAGACTTGCACTCTTATAGGGACAAAGGTAAAGGTGTTCAATAACCTATGCAGTCGTAGGGGAGGGAGGCGTCAGAGACCTCGGCTTCTCTAGGGGCCAGCATATTGAGGGCGGTGACTACCTCCAAAGGGACAACGGGGGTATCATAAATAACATCAAGGCAGAAAAGCGCTCTGCCAGGTTTCTAGCTACTGAACTGTTTCTTGTCCCTTCAGAGCTTTTATTGTTAGGGTGGCCCGTACTTGTACGGTGCCTGTGTGGGAGATAGATAAAGTTGCTGCTGCTGCTGCTGGGGCTATGATGTGAGACTGTCCCTTTATGGGATGCCCCAACCACCACCAACAACCACCGCCTCCTCCGAGTACAACATAACGACTTACCCTTACCCTGGGTGTTAATCTCCCGCACAAACTTGTCCCGAGTAGCCATTGTGTGTGGCTATGAGAACGTTGAACTCATCCCTTTTCCTCTGCCACACACGGCACTCGTCTAACTGCTATTCGAAGTGAAACGGGGGAGGAGGCAACGCTGTGGAAACAATCACACATGTCTGGCACTGACAAGGAAGTAAGTACAAGGCTCATGTTTCCTGTTGAACGGGTTGGGGGTTTTTTAAAGACATTTGAAGCAAAAACAGCAAAGAGGCTCTCAGCTGCCGCCACATCACTGACAAGCAGCAGCTCGGGACAGCCTGCCAGCCTCTCTTTCTTTCTGTCAGTCAGATAAGCCATGCCTGCTCGTGCTTCATGCACCCCATCCATTGGTTCAGAAGTGTGGTGCCTGAAGCTCTTGTCAGAACGCAAGTTTAAGGCTCTAAACCGAGGTGATTGGAACCTTCGGAAAGCTGGGGTACTACTTCTACTACTTCTACTACCACTACTACTACTACTACTACTACTGCTGCTGCTGCTGCTGCTGCTGCTGCTGCTGCTGCTGTGCTGCTAGCTGGCTACGGCAGTGCTGCTTCTGCGCTGCTGCTAGCTTCTCTTAGCTTGCTTGCTTTTCTCCTTGGCTGCTGTTGCTGCTTAATAAGAAGAAAGAAGAAGAAGAATACGCTTTAAATTCAAAATCAGTTACAAGCAATGAATGCCTATAAATGAGATGAAACATTATATCAAAATGTAACACACAAAACACACACAAAACACAGATAGATAGGTAGATAGATAGATGATAGATTGGGAAGATAGATAATAGATAGAAGAATAGAAGATAGAAGAAGATAGATAGATAGATATATAATAATATATATGATATATATATATTAATATATAATAATATATAAATATATATATATATATATAAATATATATAATATATATAAAAATAAAAATAAAATATATATATAATATGCATGCACACAAACACGCGCGTGCAACACGCTTAAACAGGGTGATGATGGCTGTTGAAAACTATGGATAGGTTATGAAGGGGTAAATCTTAGGTAGGAAAAATAAATGTGTTTTGGGGCTGGATTTGAAAGTATGAAATGTAGGCTTTTGTCGAAGAGATAGAGAGAGGGAGGTCATTCCAGGTTGCTGGGCTAGTTCCCGGTACCGAGGTCTAAACAAACTAAGATATAATCTTCGATGACGGTGGCTGATGTATTGGCAAAGAACTAAAGACACGAGGATGCATTGCCAATGTTCCAGAGCTGATAACAGATTTTATTGGCTTCAGTCTGTGTGCGTGTTTTATAGCTTGTAAGTGGGAGAAGCAGCCCTTAGGTTGAGATCGACTCTTTTTTGCTGTAGCTTTCTCTCTTCCTATTTCTGCCTTTCTTTCTGTCTCTGTCTGTCTGTCTGTCTGTCTGCCCTTCTCTCTTTCTCTCATTCACATATGCACGCTCGCGCGCATCCCCTTTTTATCCAGTTCCCGTGTGTATGCAGTTTTGTAATTTTTGTCATCTGTTCCCACCGGCATACAATGGCCTACTCTTCCAAAAAAGGGAACGGGTTTTAACATGTGCGCAAGATGTTCTGCGCGCGTTCGCACACGGGACCTCGGTTTATAGTCTCATCCGAAGGACTTTTAGGGGGAGTGGATTCGTGTGCACTGATGTCGACTCCAGAGGAAAAATCCTCTTGAACGAGATTCTAACCCGGGTCAGCAGATCACGAATACATTACGCTAACCACCAGGCTATTCCGTCCCCAAGAGACAGAGACAGACAGAGACAGAGAGACATACACACAGACAGACACACACGCAGACAAACAAACACACACACACACAGAATAAATAAATGGGAATGGAAAAGTAGACCTAATGAATGTATATGTCGTTTCATTTGGTCCTCTCTCTCTCTCCCCCCCCCCTCTCTCTCTCTCTCTCTCTCTCTCTCTCTCTCTCCCCTCTCTCTCTCTCTCCCATGCCTTACCCTGTGGATCAAATCTCAATATCGGCCACTGTGTTGACGCTTTCCCTTCCCTTCCTCTCCCCTCCCCTGTGTACAATAGCTCTTGCTTAGCTGCAGAGTATTTGCTGGGAAACCAGGTGATTGCTATCGGTTTCCAACTCTCTCTCTCTCTCCACCCTAGTCTGTGTTTTTACACACATACACAGCACACATGTGCGCGTACGCGCACGCAAAGACACATACACACACAAGCAAGCGCGCAAGCAAGCAAGCAGGCAAGCAGGTACGTATACACGAACAGACACTCACTCTCACACACACACACACACACATACACCCCCGTCCCCACGTCACCCCCTCTTTACACAAGATACAAGACGCAAGATCTTGTATCTTGCACACACACTCACACACACACACACACACACACACACACACACACACACACACACACGTACACACACACGCACTCGCACACACTCGCGAGCACACACACACACACTAACTCACTAACACGCAACTTACTGTTACGTAGAAGCCGAACCGATACTGTATAGGCCGACCCATACAATCCTCACATAACCAGAAAATATATCTGAATTTTATTGGACATCAGAACCTGACAAACAGTGTGTACAGTAACTAAAGCATCCCTGTAACTTTGTTCATGGGTACCCTCACATCTCAGACTCTTGCAAATGATTGAATGCTGACAAAACGGAACAAAGAAGTGAAATACAAAATTAGGACATTGCAGAACTGTACGTCTTCTCTGTTATCGGTTATTGTGTCTTAAAATGACCGTTCACGTCCTTCAGATGATATATAACTCAAGGCCCAGTGTGCATCGGTGGTCTAGAGGTAACGCGCCTGTCTAGAAAGCGAAAAGTCCGGGTCGGAAGTGTGCGGTGGTTCGAATCCCGTTTGGGCCCAAAACTTTTTCCCCCATCCATTAGACCATGAAGGGTGGTCTGGGCGCTAGTCTTTCGGATGAGACGATAAACCGAGGCCCCGTGTGTTACACAAAATTATTCAGCGTACGTAAAAGAACCCACGGCAACAAGAGTCCCTGGCAAAATTCTTAGAAAAAGCCACTCTGATAGGGAAACAAATACAGTTGCAGACCAAAAAACAAAAAAGGTGGCGCTGCTCTTGTGGCGACGCGTTCTCTCCTGGGAGAGCAGCCCGAATTTCACTCACAGAAATATCGTGACTTAAAGTGGTATACATACATAAATACGTACAAACGCACGCAGACCATCTTACGCACACGTTATAACTCATTGAGCCTTTTAAAAGAGTGGGTCATTGCGCGCCGGTAGAAGCGAGAAGCACCACAACTATACAAAAGAAAAACGCATAATATACGCTGGTGTCATGTTCAGATATCATCCCCGAAGTCGGAATGTTGCTACCTTAATGGTGGGCAACAACAGTCGCATACGCAAAGCTCTCACCAGTGATAAACTGGAATGTCTAGCCGAGGAACGAAAGAAAACACAAAACAACTCCACATTCAGGATCAAGATCACAGTACTGTATCACTGAACGAAAAAATGGCTGGATGTGTCTTGTTGGATATGTTCGATGAGCCCTATATTTTACGGTGTATATTCAAGTTAAAGGTATCAAATCATTCATTTAAAAAGACTTAACGTAGAGAATATAAATACCAAGTAATTGTTCTGTTTTCTCCATCTGTTGAGAAAGTCTGTGCAAAAAGTGTTCCTCTTTTCTACTGTAGTCTTTTGTTTCTGCATTTTTTCCTTGCCACAAAATCGTTCCCTGTCGTCATCATCATCATCATCATCGTCGTCGTCGTCGTCGTCGTCGTCGTCTGATGATGATGATGATGATGACGATGACGATTACGACGACGACATCATTATCATCATCATCAACATCGTATGATGATGATGATGATGATGATGATGATGATGATGATGATGATGATGATGATGATGATGATGATGATGATAAAAATTACAATAATAGCAATAATAATAATAATTATAACATCTTTCCTGCTGTTCACCTATTTTCCAAATCCACCGGCAAGCCATTTTTTGGGGCCAACAAACTGTCTTTTACTCTTTAACTTGTTTTTTCCCCTGTTGTGTAATACTTTATGTACACAGCTTAAGCCCTGCTACCAGGTCGGGACACACGGGGGAAGAAGCATCACCACAGTGTTATTTACATCCAGCGTAAAAACCTTCTTTCTTCAGTTTTGTTTTACATTGGAACATTATTTTACGCTATACCTTTTTTTCATAATTTTGGGACTGTTTAATCAAGCACAATGACCGATGTCTTCTGCATGGCCTGGTATTCTGTGCTTGGAGGAACGCGATGATGTCTACAGTTTTGAAAATCTGGTGATGCTTGTTTTGGGAAAGGCTGTGTGAGGATGGAAGGGTGGGGGATGAGTTGTGTGTGTGTGTGTGTGGGGGGGGGGTTATACTTCAAGATATTGTGACGAAGGAGAAGGAGGAAAGGGGGGGTAGCCTAGTGGTTAGAACATTGAGCTTGTGAACTGACAGCGAGGGTTCCAGCCGCCACTGAGATGCCTGTTCCAGGGATTTTTTTGTTTCCACTGGAGTTTGCATCAGTACCGACTCCACTCCCCCACCCCTACCCCTACCCTCACCCCAACAGTCCTTCACATGACACTGTAAACTGAGGTTCTGTGTACGAACGCACGAAGAACACCTTGTACACATGTTAAAACCTAGCTCCGCCTTCTGGAAAACGTAGGTCATTTCGTGCGTATGATGAATTCTTAAAGCATGCACGCTGGTGTCGTCGTGTACAGTTATCGTTCCTGAAGTCGGAATGCGGCTACCTTGGTGGTGGGCAAAATGTCGCATACGCAAATTATCGCCGTTGGTCAACTTTGGAGCTCTGGCTGAGGAACAACAACAATAATGACAATAATGACAATAATGACAGCTAGATAGCCGTGATACTCTCAGTTGGGTTGAGGGCAGAGGAAAACGTGCCTATCTGGAGTGACATGATGAAAAACAAACCCTTGGAAATATCAACACAGCCTACATTTTCTCGCTGCAGGCTTGATATAAATTCATAGGCAAAGAAGACTCTGCAAAGCAGACAGAGAGACAGATAGACAGAGCAGAGACTAAGGAAAAAGAGACAAAGGAAAAAGGAAGAGCAAGGAAAAGGAGGAGGAGACAGAGGAGGAGGAGGAAAGCCCTTTTATAAAGAAAATTCCACTTTTGCCTATTTACACCACACACACACAAACACAACACACACACACACACACACACACACACACACACACACACACACACACACACACACACACACAAGAAGGGGAAGGGAGGGTGGCAGAAAGGGACAGGAATAGAACAACAAAAATCCACAGTCTAATGCAAAAATTAAACAGAACAAAAAACGTTCATGCAAAACACACACACACACACACACACACACACACACAAGCACAAACACAAGCACAAACACAAACACACACATAGCAACAAAGAAACAAAAAGAGAGAGAGACTGTGTACAGACGAAAAGCTAGACAGAAAGCCTGAAAGAAAATGTAGCCTAATTCTTTGATCCATCCTAATAACATCTGAGCTTTCTTTGGGGGGATGAGTTTCATTTCCCTCTCATTGTCCCTACCTCATTGAATCTGTTCCGTTACAGCGCTACCTCTGACTGCTTTCAAAGAATCCACAGGGAAATGACATGTTCCCACATAAGTAAACAGGGGTGAATGGCAGTACGGAATTCGGTAATAGATCCATTCCATAATTATTTTCCTCTTCCTTTTATTTGAATGTGTCTTCTGGAGAAAAACACACCCCCAGCATATCATATCTTCTTCTTCATCCTCCAATTATCAGACAGCAACTATTGTTGTCTATTATAATTATCAGCCAAAATGCGTTATGATATATGAAAAGGGGGTAGACATGGCCTAATGGTTAGAGCATTTTGCACGCATTTTCACAGCCCCCACTGACCCCAGGTTTGAGCCACCACCAAGATGCCAGGTCCAAAATGTTCTTTCCCCTAGAGTTAACATCAGTATTTATTCCACATACTTAAAATCCTTCGAATGAGACTTTAAACTGAGGCCCCCTGTGTGAATGCACCCAGTAGATGTTGGGCACATGTTAGAACCTGTTTTCTCTTTTGGAAGAGTGGGTCATCTGTGCCAGAAGAGAATGGACGACAAAAAATTTAAAAACTTAAAAGATGGATGCATGCTGGTGTCCTATTTAGACCTCTCTCTCTCTCTCTCTCTCTCTCTCTCTCTCCTCTCTCTCTCTCTCTCTCTCTCTCTCTCT
>CM054150.1:51369195-51419195 GCA_028751875.1 Rapana venosa | reverse complement strand
AGTGAGCTGCATGCTCTGAAGTGGGAATGTGTCGGCTGAAGCCTGCAGGCAGACCTCCTGCAGAGTGACAAGCACAGGAAAAGACCCGGCACTGCACGTGCCGCCTGGTGAGGGGGACACAGAGGAGAGAAGAGAGGAGGAGAGAAGAGGAGAGATGAGGAGGAGAGAAGAGAGGAGAGGAGAGAGAGAGAGAGAGAGGAGAGGAAGAGGAGAGAAGAGAGAAGAGAGAGAAGAGAGAAGAGGAGAGAAGAGAGAAGAGAGAGAGAAGAGAGAAGAGAGAAGAGGAGAGAAGAGAGAGGAGAGAAGAGGAAGAGAGAGAGGAGAGAGGAGAGAAGAGAGGAGAGGAAGAGAGAGAAGAAGAGAGAGGAGAGGAGAGAAGAGAGGAGAGGAGAGAGGAGAGAAGAGAGAAGAGAGGAGAGAAGAGAGGAGAGACGTCATGTTATTTCTTCACATTCAAATTCAAAAACTTTATTATCTCAGAGGCAGGGAAATTGCGGTGGGTCACGAGCCACGCATAACAACACTAAACATGTCAACATAATATCACACAAACCCACCACACACTATCTGAACAGCAGCACGCACCCACCATGAGATAAAAAGCACTAATAAATCAGCAATATTTCAGCCAGCCATAAACTCGCCCAAGTAAAAGTTTGTTCTATTTTTTTTTCTAAACTGATTATATACGTTTGTCTAACTGTCACTTTCTGATTCATTTCATTTTGGGGTGGGTGTTTTTTAAATTGTTTTTATTTCACATTTCAAAGTTCACTTTTGTACATTCCTTATTAACCGTTTCAGTTTTATTTTCATTTTCATACCACTTTAAGTCACGGAAGATTTCTCTGCGTGAGATTTGGGCTGCTCTCCTCGTGGAGAGCGTGTCGCCACAAGAGCAGCGCCACCCATTTTAACAGTTTTATCTACCACTGTCACACGTTCTAAAAGTCAACATCGTTTATCCTTCTTTTATCCTTTTTTTTTTTAGTTTGTTCATGTTAAAGAGTCGTTTTGTTCACATCAACGGTAGGTCGACAAGAACAAAAAAAAAAATCTTAGTTGTGCATTTACACAAATGCAGACACCCTTTGTCCTTTGTTTTGTTTGTTTAGCTTACTACTGTAGATTTATTTGCGACTACACTTCCTGACTGGAGAGACCTTTCTGTTATGCTGTAGCGCTTTTTCACACACAAAATATACATGTGGCTTAAAGAACACTGCCAAAAATGCCCAGAAGAAAAGATGATAGAAAAAATAAACAATTTGTAGATCTATGTTTTTACATACAACCAATACACACACGCACACACACACACACACGCGTACACATGTACACACACATACACACATGCACACAAATACATACACATGCACACAAATACATACATACACACACACACACACACACACACACACACACACGCACGCACGCACGCACAGAACATCGCGCGCACACATTAAAACCCGTTCCGCTTTTAGCAAGAGTAGGCCATTGTGTGCCGGTGGGAACGGATGACAAAATTTACAAAACTGCATACAAACGGGGACTGGATACACAAAAAGCACATGAGCGCTTATTCCATTATCCCCGAAATAAAAAGATATATACTGCAATTATCCTCGAAATTTAACAAAATAAATATATAATTAAAAATAATACACTCAGGAATGATTGTCAGATAACATATATACACCGACCCATAAAAATAAAAAAACTCATCTGCGCACGAGCACATGTGTACGTTCACAATCGCGTACACACGTACACAAACTAGAAAGGAAGGAATGCATGAGAGAAGGAAAAAAAATAGAACTCATAAAAATATTACAGTGAAAAAAAAACAACCATCATAACAGTAATGAACACATACACACACACACACACACACACACACACACACACACACACACACACACACACACACACACACACACACACACAAAACTAACATTGTCATTTTCTACACTACCTCATTGGAGAGACCTTTTTGTTATGCTGTAGTGGTTTTTTACACATAACAAATATACATGTGGCTTAAAGAACACTGCCAAAAATGCCCAGACGAAAAGATGATAGAAAAAATAAGCAATTTATAGATCTATGGTTTTGCATGCAACGAATGCTCACACACGCACACACACACACATACACATACACATCTCCCTCGTCTAATATCACTGAGTGTGAACAGACGTTAAATTGAAGACAACAACAACAACAACATACACACGCACGCACACACACGTACACACACAGACACACAAACACACGCACGCACACACACACATGTACACACACATACACACGTGCACACAAATAAATACACACATACACGCACGCGCGCGCACACACACACACACACAGAACATCATGCGCACATATTAAAATCCGTTCCGCTTTTCGGAAGAGTAGGCCATTGTGTGCCGGTGGGAACGGATGACAAAATTTACAAAACTGCATACAAACGGGGACTGGATACACAAAATCACACACACACAACACACCCACACACACACACACACACACACACACACACACACACACAACTAACATTGTCATTTTCTAAGTTAAAAAAAAAAAGGAGATTGGAAACAAAGATGAAAACAGTTGAAGATCTTTCTATGACATCCCAGTTTCACAAACAAAAGAAAATTGTTTTGCAATCGTTTTATCTTTCTAAATCTTTTTTTCCAGTTCTCAAACTGGGTCATGTATTGGAATAGAGGCGAAATCGTAAGGCAAAACCCAGTGGGAAAGCTTCCCATGATATTCCCTTTGTTGACGAATGGTACAGTGAATTGTCAGCGTTTTATCACCATCTTTTTTCATCTATATTTGTTTTTGTTCTTTAATCAAACTCGAATAATGTCATTTTCCCCTTAAGGTTTAGGATTCTGCTATATATGGATTTTCTCTTTGTGTGTGTGTGTGTGTGTGTGTGTGTGTGTGTGTGTGTGTGTGTGTGTGTGTGTGTGTGTGTGTGTGTGTGTGTGTGTGTGTGTGTGTGTGTGTGTGTGTGTGTGTGTGTGTGTGCGTGTTATATTTCCTTTCAGGATCTCAGCCATTTGGGTTTTTAGTTCGTGTTACTATTGCTTTTCAGTAAAACCATTCTAATAAGTCCAGACTGCAAACACAGATCATGAAAAAACTCATGGTAAAAACTAATTATTTACACCGTACGCACGCTCGCGCTCGTGCGCGTGCGCATACACACATGCACACGCATGCACCCGCACACGTGCGCACTCACCGACACATACCTCCCCAAACACACACGCGCAAACACACATACACATTAACACACACACACGCACGCACACACACACACACACACGCACGCAATGATGCCAACATCGCCCCATCTCTCCAACAAGTTCTCTTTGATGTTGAATATTACAAATCCCTGAAGACTTTGACATTGCCTCACTTTAGACATATAAAAAATAAACAAAACAATAAAATAAATCTCTGGGTCACCGTGAAACGAAGGCAAGAAGAATCCTATAATTTGACATAATTATTTGGTTTGTTTGCTTTGTATGCGAGAAGAGGAGGGTTAGTTTTTAGATTACTCCTAAAGATTTAGTAAGAGGGTTAATGTCTCTTGCTCAGACAACTGCAAACAAAAATAACCCCTACTTCTTTTTTTTTTACGCTGTCAGCTTTGGAAGCATAGTTTCGTTATAATTGTACATTTCCAAGGATAGATTTGGAATCCGGTAAGTGTTGGTGGAAAAGTTGTGGTGATAGACTTAAGTTTGGGACTCATTAGATCTGCTTTGTTTAGAATCTCCTACCGTCTTCTTCAGGAACAAAGTCTCCAGGTAATAAAATGATATCTGTGGAAAGACGGTGGGTGTGGGGGTGTCTCATGCCATGGTTTTCTGGGATTGGTAAAGGAAGAGGACGAGCAGGTAGGCTGTTGCCTCCCTTTGACCTGGGCACTGACGTGATCCTGTTCTTGGGTTTGAGAACGTGTGCCCAGACCTAAGGCTGGATGATGATGATTATGATGATGATGATTGTGATAATCAGGAGGAGGAGGTGGTGGTGGTGGTGGTGGTGGTGGTGAGTAATAGCATCAACAACAGCAGCGGTAGCAACAGTTGTAGTCGGTTTGTAGTCGGTTTGTTATTCAAACTGGCTAAATATTTCACCCATTACTTTTTTTGCATCTGTTTCATGTTGTTGTTCACTGTTAAGAACTGGAAATTAGTTCACAATGAAATTGTTCAGACCTTATTTTTCATGGAACTGGAACGGAAAAGGACAAGAAATGGATGTCTAGCTGAATGCAACTTTGCAGTGTTCTGAAACACTAGGTAGAACTGAAAGAAAAGGCTGTAAACGGGTTTTTGCCACAAAATTAATTATGTACATTATCATTCATTGAGTTTACGTTTTCTCGACTTAAATAATTGATAAAGCACTACTTATTTTGATTTTTATTAATTAAGTACAACTTTTCTGGACACTGTCATGTCTGTTAACACTGACCAGACAATGGGGGCATTATTAGGATAAGTAATTTGGCAGTGACTATTTTTCAAAAATTGACCTACGCCTGGTTAAAAGAGCAAAACCAACCAAAAAACAATAACAAACGAAAAACCCTTTAAAAAAAGAAAAAAGGCAATACTTCACGAATAATCATCAGTTAGCAAAAGTATCAGAGCCTACATTAATTTTGGAGGGTCAAAAAATGGATTTTCTCCCTTTGATTGAACATCATTTCTTATGTCAGAAAATTTTCTCTGGAAACAAGTTTAAAGACATCAGTGAGTCTCTGATCGAGAAACAGATCTTTTTTTTTTTTTAAATATAGAAACGAACAAAATAATAAGAAAATAGGCCGACAGACGAAGAGATACATAGATAGGTAGACAGACACCACACAGAGACATAAACAGACAGACAGACTTGTAGAAAGACAAACAGAGAGACGGTCCGCGTGTGTTTGCCACACAGTGCCTCGGTTTATAGTTTGGTCCGAAAATGTTTTGTGGGAATGGAGTCGGTACTGATGTAAACTCGAGGATAAAATTGCCTCCTGGTGGCTCGAACCCAATCCGTCAGATCAGGAGTGCAATGCTGTAACCACTAGACCGTCCCGAACCCCGTTTCTCCCCGCGAAATGTCGCCAAGGCATTTTTGTACAACCATTTTGTCTTCTCTCTCTTGCTCTAAAACTTGAACAGCACTGTCAACAAACGGTTAACTGAAAACTGGTTACATAATATTATTACCACGTTGTGTAATGGGGAAAGAAGCAGCTTCTTAGGCTCAAAGAGCGTTAGCAATCTCCATTTCAACATTGCAGGTCTTGGCATGAAGAGGAGAAAGGAGGCAGATGATGTGGCTGCATTCAAAACATTGGTTTTCGATCAGCGGCTGAGGGTTCAGCTATCTGTCTGCGGACCAGTGCACACACACCCAACTTCGAAAGCACGCACTCCAGCACACATATTCGCTGCGTGTGCGCAGCTTACACACACGTGCGCGCGCACACACACACATGCATAGTGCACGCATGCACACGCGCGCACACACAGACACTCGTATGTAATGTCCTCTCGCTCTCTGTGTTTACTCTCTCTCTCTCTCTCTCTCTCTCTCTCTCTCTCACACACACACACACACACACACAATCATAACCCCACCACCACCAACCCCCCCCCCCCCCATCCCTCCTTAATTCTAACACAAAGACTACACGTGCCATTTTCCCATCAGGCAGTGTGTGCCCAAAGCTACAGCTGTTATCTGTCCACCTAACGAGGGTTAACGAGGCCAGTGTCTGTCTACAGCACACGGCCAGTCGCTCCAGCCAGGCTCTTTCTTCAACTGCCGCACAGCCCTTACACCTGTACCCCTCGTTGTGGGCAACACCCCAATAACAACCACCTGAACAGCCTATTCTCTCTCCGCCTCTTAGGCGTGTAGAGCTTGTTTGAACCGTTTATGGCTGGGCCGTGCCAACGAATGAGCCCCAGGCTAGTTTTGAAAGCTTGTTAAAAGCAACGAGGTTTTATCTACAATGAAATTGTTTCGAAATTCACCTTTGTCCTTACAAACATACTGTTGCAAAATACAAACAATTAGTCGAAGAGGAAGTTTTGTCATTGTATTGTTCAATGTTGAAATAGATTCCCGTTTAGCACATGATTAAGAACGAAGTTTTAAATATGACCCAGTTTTTTTTAAAAAAAATTCAAATTTGTTCTTTTTCTAACCATACCGTTTAAGATACGGCAAGCAACAAAAATAATAACAAGTCTGGTCATTTCATTGTTCAAGTCATATTCAATTAAACGGATTCAGGTCACAACAGGGATTAATGATTTTAAAATAGTTTTATATACGATATGATTACCGAACATTAGGAATTTTCATTACAAACACACTGTCGGAAATACTGTAATCAACAAAATAGCAAGTCTGATCATTTCGATGCTAAAATTATATTCCACGAAAAATTTCAGATCGCGGCGATGTTAAATAATTAGCAGTTTGATATCAAATTTTAAAAGTTTGTGAAATCGAGCGATCAAACATCCACACGCGATCAGAAGTTCACAAGTACTTCATTGATCAGGAAAAAATGGTCCCCATGTTAGCAAGGAAAAAACCCCCATAAACGTGAATACTATCTATGGTGTTTAAACACTATTGTATGTATTTGTGAAATCGTGTGACTGGCGATGGAACAGTAACTTCAGGCGAAGGTCTCAGACTACCTGAGGTTTCTGTTAGCCTAGAAGGGATACTGCCCCTAGAGTTGACACTATATCCCCTGGAGTCTATCTCCCTGCCGGTTGCTTGGAGAAGACCTGAAAACCAAGGCGTTGCATGCAAGCGCACGCATAGCATCTTAACACACACATGAAGGATCCCTCCAGCTTTTGTAGAACAGTGGCTCTGGTGACAAATATATTATTCAGGAGGGGACGGGAAAGCTTAATAGTCAGAGCACTTGCTGTCCCAAGGATAAGGTTAAGAAGCATCGAGCGTGATTACCTAGAGGATATGTGACGTAGATGACCGTTTGCGCGCCTCAAGCTTCAGTACAGTCCCCCAGTTCACCCAGCTGTAAATGGGTACCTGCCCTCTTAAGGATCGGGGAAGTTAAAACAGCAAGGGAGAGGAGATGGGCGCTGGCACTATGCTGGCCCCTGGAGAAGCTGAGGTCTTTGACACTCGCTCCCCAGCGACCACATAGGTTATGGGACACCTTTACCTTTTATAAGATGCTGTAATCCAGTTGTATGTGAGTTATGGATACACAAGTACACTCTTGATGCTGAACTCAGTACTAGGACATTTTCGTGACCATTGTGTTCATGTGTTGCAGGGGTGACGTCAGCAAGGTCTGCAGCACTACAGAGGGGCTCCTTGACACAGCTGCTGAGCAAAAGAAACTGTAAGTACTTCTCTAGATATTGATCAGGCTGCTCTTGATTAATAGAACAATGGCTTTTATCAATGTCATGTTTGTTTGTAATCATATTAGATGTGTACATAATTATACTTACAATTTTGAAGAGACAACCAGCCCTCTCCATCTTTCTGTCTTCCTTCCTTCCTTTCGCATCTGGCAGTGCTTCCTTCACTCAGACTGTTCAGACTGAGATGTTGTCCTCCTCCCCCCATCTCCTTCTCTGTCTGCCTCTCAGTCTCCCTTTTTGCCCCGTGTGTTGCAAGCCTGTCTTGGCAAGCCCTTGTTTCTGTCCAGACATCGAATTTCTTATCCCTCGGCCAAAATGAATCTTTTAATGTAAACCTATACCAAATGTATGCGTTAAGCTGATTTTTTCATTTGCTTGTATTTCTATAGAATATTGTGTCTGATCTTGTAACTCAGCTTGTTTTCCTGTTTTCAAACTTCAAATACCTGTAAGCAGTCTGTCGGCATTATTATCAACAACAACAAACACACTCACACCGATAATCGTTATCATCGTTATCATCATCATCAACATCATGGTTTTTGTGGACATGGTTTGTTACAAACTATGTTGATTGCACATTGATCAACAACAACAACAACAACAACACTACTAACACCGATAATCGTTATCATCATCAACATCATGATAGCAAGATGTGTCTTGTGTACATAGTTTGTTAAAAACTATGTTGATTGCGCATTCATCAGCAACAACACTGCTAACAATGATAATCATTAATACTATCACCATCATGACAGCAAAGTATTTTTTACACATTGTTAACCTCGTTGATTGCTTCCAATCATCAGACACTGACGGATGTGTGTGTGTGTGTGTGCAGCTTGGTGGAGCAAAAAGTCCACGGATGCCTCCTCCTCCTCCTCCTCAGATTTCGCCAACATCGTTCCAGGTAAGGTTGACTCAAGGTCTGCCATCCGCTTACAGTTACATGATCCTGTCTCTCTACATCATGTACATGTCTCTCTGTCTGCTGATCTATATGCTTAGCACAGGAAAGAATAAGGCCTCAGAGAATGTTAATACAAAATTCAATTTGGGGTGAAGTATCTTCCTTTTCTTTAAGGGTGCGGGTGGTTTGAGGGTATTTTGGAGTGCTTGTTTAGGGGGGATAGGGCGACTTTGTAAGATAGGATATGGATTTAAAAATAAAACAAGTCTCCCCCCCCCCCCCCCCTCTGAAAAACTTAACTCCAAAATATTCTCAAACCACCCCCACTCCCCATTCTTTGTCTGTTTGTGTAGGAGACAATGAGCCACAAAGCACAAAATCATGGCTGCCTGCCGCAACTAAGGCGTGTGCTATATACACAGACAATGCAATTTACCGCCCCTGACTGCGACGGAAGTACGTCACACCAACCAGAAAGTCTTCTACGATAGCTTTCTGTTCACTTTTTACCGTGCTTTGTAACTGCTGTGGCTTGCAGTATGAGTGTATTGCCTGTCTGGTGGGGTTACCGGCTAGTTAGTGCCCACAGATTCAGTGGGTAGACCTACTTTACGAGCTGTTTAGTGGCGATTTATGGTGCAAAATGGGGTTTTTGTCAGGGTAAAATAGCTTAGCACTTGGGAAGAGATGAAAGAAAAGTTGTGTAGGGAGTATCAGGTACGTGTAGAGAGAAGCTGTGTACCTGTTGACATTTTGTGTAGGTTGATAGGTTAGCAATGGCTGCATGGACCTGTCGTGTGTAGTTAGTTGTGTGTGTGTGAGTGCGTGCGCGCATGCAAGGGTATGTGTGTGTGTTTGAGAGAGAGAGGAACTGAATGTCACTCCATTATCACTGTTGTTACACCGACAAAAGTCATCAATAACACCAGGACACACAGTACCAAAAACAACCACCCTCTGAATCATTTACTTTCACAGACGTTGGCGCACACACGCAACTATGTGCGTGCACGCTCAGCTTTTCAAAAGAAGACCCCACGTACTACAAACCACATAATTAAGGCAGCAGACCACTAGCAAGGTGTGTGGGTTATAAAAAAAAAATAGACAATGCAATTTACCTCCAGTGACTGCGACGGAAATACGTCACACCAACCGAAATGTCTGTCACAAGAACTTCCTGTTACGTTTGCTTCTTTTTTTTATCAGGCTTCTCATCTACTTTGGTTTGCAGTTAAAAGTGCTGAACCTGTCTAGCGTGTGTGTGTGTGTGTGTGTGTGTATGTGTATGTTACATACCAGTATGGCCAAGCGATTGGAGTGGCAAGGCCTGTTTAACAAGTCGTTTGGCTCGTTTCCTGGTACTGGAAAGGGGGTAGGTAGGGGATGGGGAGGAGCTGGTAGGGGGTGAATGGCCGAGCTTGCCTGCGTGGGAAGAGGAAAGAGGAAGCCTTTTGTTTTTGAGGGTCAGTTACATGAGACGAGTATTTCTTTATTCTTTTATTTCGAGGATATTGGAATAAGCACTCATGTGGTGTTTTTTTATCCAGTCCCCGCGTGTTTGTAAATTTTGTCATCTGTTCCCACCGGCACACAATGGCCTACTCTTCCAAAAAGCGGAACGGGTTTTAATGTGTGCGCAAGATGTTCTGCGTGCGTTCGTACACGTGACCTCAGTTTATAGTCTCATCCGAAAGACTTTTGGGCTGAGTGGAGTCAGCACTGATGTTAACTCCAGAGGAAAAATCCGCTTGAACGAGAATCGAACCCGGGTCAGCAGAACTCGAATACATCACTCTAACCACCAGGCTATCCCGTCCCCCTATAGATAGATAGATAGATAGATAGATAGATAGATAGATAGATAGATAGATAGATAGATTTGTGAAAATAATTGAGAAACAATTTTTCAGCATAATAAATGCAAGAAGGTGCATTATAGTCGGCTATAATTATAGATATTGCACTACGTATACACATTGTTGACGTTTAGTTTAGAAGCTCGTGGTGTGGTGATCATTGTGATTGTTGTTATTGTGGTGGTGATGGTTGCACTTCCTGTTACTTTAGCTAAGTGCTTAAAGTGTCACTAGTCACAAGCCAGACTTATCAGTATGATTCCACCAGACACGCCCTAGACAGTCTTGAAACTTGCAGCTAGCCCGTGGAAAATGATCAGGACTACTGCCAGGTAACTATGAGGACACCAGTGAAGGGGACTGGGCCTTGTGCCGTATGATTAGGAGTAGAGCTGCTGTTCAATGAACGACCAATAAAATAATTGACTCTTTCTCTGGGGACGGGAGAGCTCAGTGGTCGGAGCACTCGCTTTCCCCCAGCCAAGTTAAGCAGCGTCGAGCGTGGTTACTTTTTGGACAAGTGACCGTTTGAGCGCCTTGGCTTTAGTACAGTCCCCAGTTTTCACAGCTGTAAATGGGTACCTGCCCTCTTTTGGGTCAGGGAAGGTAAAGCAGCGAGGGAGAGGAGAGAAGCGCCGCCCTCAATATGCTGGCCCCTGGAAAAGTGAGGTCTCTAACGCCTCGCTCTCCTACGACCTTATAGGTTATGGGACATCTTTACCTTCTTTTTTTACTCCCCTCTCTCTCTCTCTCTCTCTCTCTCTCTCTCTCTCTCTCTCTCTCTCTCTCTCTCTCTCTCTCTCTCTCTCCTCTCTCTCTCTCCCCCTCTGAATCTCTAAGCTATTTTCTCGTGAGTGCTTGTTGATTTTTGTTGCCGTCCTTCTCTTCGACTACCCCGGTACAGGGTATTATAGTTATGCTAGACCAGCAGAAGGCACAGCAGCTTTGTGGTCGGTCAGCAAGAACTGCCAACACCACGCTTTGCCAGGGCAGTCCACACTGGTCAGTTTCCTGCACTCTTGTCTTTGGCCATCTCCCTGAGACTGTCTTTGCTTCTCTCTGTGCGTTTCTCAGGGAGTCTTCATGCTGTATTGCCTTCCGAGGTTCTTGGCTGTTTCCTCTGTCACATGTAGAACAGGTTTGATTAGCTCAAGTACACTGGGCTGTGTCAGTTATTTTCCCCCTTTCGTCGGTAAAATAAGCCATGATTTTTTGTAGTTTGAAGTTCCTTCTTGATAAAGTCCTAGGGGTGGGAAAACCCAGTTCCCGTGTGTGCACGCACGACGAACATGTTGCGCACAGGTTAAAACCCGTTCTGTTTGGAAGCGTATGCCTGTTTGTGCCGGTAGGAACGCGGACTACATTTGTGTTCATGCATGCACACAGGTGTCGTGTTAAGACATCATCCCTGAAGTCGGAATACGGCTACCTTGTGTCGATATGCACGAAGAAAAGAATGGCCTGGAGAGCGTTGAACCATCATCCCCCTCTCTTGAAGTCCTGTCTGGCACTGCCGAGATTCAGCACTGTAGCCAAGGACTTTGGGTTTAATGATGCTAATGTATGGAATTGATATAGCGCCGAATCTTGCAAAGGAACAAATCAAAGCGCTTACATTCAAATCATTTACACTTAAGCAATCATCCATGAATGAAATTTTTAAGAAGATATCAATATTACGCACACAAATACATACACACACGCACACACAAACAACACACACACACACACACACCCAAACGCGTGCGCGTACGCACACGCAATCACGCCCGCAAAGTATGCCTGTACACTAAGCTACCAGGCTTAGTTGCCTGTGCTCTGCTCCTGCTGTGTGTTGATGTTGATGTGCCTGCCTGTCATTTCACACAGACAAAAGTTCTCTTCATCTTCTAAGTCACTCCTTGCTTTTCGGATCAAGGATCTTTCTCAGACATGTGAGCATCGTCTTCGATTTTTGCTTTCACCTTTTCTTTCTTGCAATCTGCCTGTCAGTGTGCGGGTTTTTTTTCTCAGGGGATTGCACTCACAGGTGACTGTCATGGAGGATTAAACTGACACAGGGTTGTCAGGCGGCAGGGTTAAGGGACATTCTTTGGTCGGGAGTTCAAGAACATTTGGCGATAATTCGCTGGAGGGTTTTTTCTCCTCTCTTTTGTCTGCCTTTTACAGTTAGGATTTAGCTTAAGTTTGTGACATATCTCTCTCTGTCTGTCAGTCTATCTGTTTTCTGTTTCTGTTTCTGTCTCTGTATGTCTATCTGTCTGCTTGTCTGTATGTACGTCTGTCTGTCTCTGTCTCTCCCAACAAGCGCGTGTGCATTGAGTAATGCAAATGTGTGTGTTGTTTGTGTGTGTGTGTGTGTGTGTGTGTGTGTGTGTGTGTGTGTGTGTGTGTGTGTGTGTGTGTGTGTGTGTGTGTGTTTGTGTGTGTGGTTATGTATGTTAATGTGTATGATGAGCGTGCCTATGTATGTTGTGAGGGTATAGTGCGATGGAAATAATCGTTAGTAAAATGTATGATTTTTCTCCTACGGTCAAAATCAACCTTCAATATTTGTCTTCTTCATGTAATATTTGTCTTCTCACCTTAACTATCATATATATATATATATATATATATATATATATATATATATATATATATATATATATATACATATCATATATATAAATAAAATTTTTACTACGGTCGAATTCAACAGTCAATATATGTGACTTCAGCAAGTAGTATCCATGTGATAGTGACGACTTATTTTAATCCACTGATCGTACACAATTTGTCAGTAGTTCTTTTGTTTCTTTAGAAACGAGTCTATAAATTGTTTTAAACGTTTCGTCCATTGATAAGCATAAAAGCCATTCCCATCAAAGATCGTCTTGGCTGCAATGTGCTTTCTGTCAGGTGTATTAGTTTTTGCTATGTAGTTTACGTTGAAAAAAAAAACAAGAAAAAAAGAAGTTGCCTAACACTTTGCTGCGGGTTTTGGAACACGCGATAGGCGGCTTCTCTTCCTACAACACGTATTAATAATAATAATAATAATAATAATAATAATGTATGGAATTTATATAGCGCTGAATCTTGTAAAGCTACAAATCAAAGCGCTCACAAGTATTCATTCTTTGCTCTTTACCCAGGTCAAAATACTGTCAGCTATTTATGCCAGTTCAATGCCAAGGCTTACATTGATATGTATTGCTACGGTTTGAAATGTTTTTGGTTTTTTAAGATCGTCTCAATCCGTGACACGCTCTAAGCATAACAACTAGTATTCTCCATTGAAGGAGAAAACATTCTCTGAAGTTGGAGTATGGTTGCCTCTAGGGCAAAGTAGGCCTATTTGGAAAGAGTTTTCATCGAAATCTTCTCATGTAACCAGTACTTACGGTCTCACAGTGATTCCAAGGTGTTTTGAGTGAGACAGAGGTGTGTCATTATTCTTGATGTGTTATTAATTGGGAAACGCGCTAAAACAGCAACAACAACAACAACAACAGTTTGTGATGTATCATTGGCCACCGCGTATTTAAGCCGCTTACACTTTTGAGAAACTGCGGTAATTGGTTTTACCTTGTATTATTAGTAACTTGCTCCGGATTTGTTGTAAGGAGAGGGATGGGGAAGGAGACATTGAGAGCAAGAGGGACAACTAGACAGACAGACAGACAGACAGACAGACAGGCAGAGAGACAGACAGATACAGATCGAAAAATGTGCTTCAAAAAAAGTGATGTGAAAAACTATAAAACCAACAGTTTCCTGCACGGTACAAACTGCCCATCTTCCGTTATCGTGTGATCTCTGTGATCAGCAGCAATCACTGCACACGTTATCCTTCAGCTATCGCCCCCCACCCCACCCCCACCCCACACCCACCCCACCCCATGCCATCCCACCCCACTCCGCCCTGCCTCCTTCATCCTCCCGTCTCCCTGCCCACCTTACCACTCAGTGGCGGAAGGGGCCGAGGGGAAGGGGGGGGGAGGATAGGGGAGGAGGAAGGGGGAGGGGAGGAGTGGCATGTCGATGCAAGAGAGACCAGCTGCGCCCAGCTATGTCAACAGGGGTCACGTGTCTTTAGAAGGGTTTTGGGGGGTATGCCCAGGACAGTCTTTCCAAAGCTTTCGAAGCCTCCTTAAAAACCAGATTTTAGCTGTGAGGTACTTGACATGACTACATCCGAAATCTCAAAAAGAAAAATGCTTGTGTTCTGTTGTTGCTTTTGTTTTACGCAAACAGTGTAGAAGGAGGAGGAGGAGGAGGAGGAGGAGGAGGAGGATGAGGAGGAGGAGGAGGAGGAGGAGGAGGAGAAGAGAAGAAGAAGAAGAAGAAGAAGAAGAAGAAGAAGAAGAAGAAGAAGAAGAAGAAGAAGAAATGGAATTTATAAGCGCCCTTTTCTTGAAAAACAAATCAATCGCTTTCTTTCAACCAGCTCCTACACATGTAAGCTAAACAATGATTAACAATATTTTTAAAGCAAAATTCAAAATCACACACACACACACACACACACACACACACACACACACCACACACACAGGTTATACACTTCAGCAGGGTGATGGAATTTTGGCTGTTAAAGACAGGGCCAAATATGAGATGAAACAGGAGGGGAAATCTTAGGTTTGAAATAGGTATGTTTTGAGGCTGGATTTAAAACTGTGTAAGTAGGTTTTACGAAGGGAGAGAGGGAGGTCATTCCAATTGATGGACCAGAAAAAAAACGAGATAAGGATAGACGGCCAACAGTCCCGTGATGCGTTTGTAATTTAAGGTAATTGAGAAAAGCACCAGGGATTTCTGACAGCGTAGCAGCAGGGACTAAAGGGGAATAGGGTGTACAGGTGAAGACATTCATATAGATGGGAGGGTGCTGTTTTGCGTAGGCATTTGTAACAGAGGGTACTGATCTTGTACTTTACTCTCTGTGGCACAGGCAACCAGGAGAGGAGTAATATGCTCAGATTTTATTTTTATTTTTGAGGACTAATCGAGCTTCAGAGTTTTTTATGCGTTGAAGGAAGTAGATAGGTGATGTATGGAAAACGCTATGACTACTTTGCGATGGAGTTTGGTTTGGTTGGGATTTTTTTTTTTGCTTTGTTTTGTTTGGGTTTTTTTTGTTTGAATATGAAAGGAAAATGTCCAAATAATGTATAAGAGAAGTAGTGTGTGAGGTCAAAAGATTGGCGTTCTCTTTTTATTCTGCGACAGTGCCATGAAGATGGTGTGTCAGATTTTAGAAATGATGGCTTTTTGCCCTTGGCTAGAGTTCCGAGCTATACCAATGGTGAGAGTTTGGCGTATGCGATAGTGTTTTGCCCACCATAAAGTACCTGCATTCCGATTTCGGCGATGATGTATAAACACGACACCAGTGTGTATGTGTGTATATATATACATATATATCATCCGTCCTTACTGCCATGAATGACCTATTCTTCCAAAAGGCAGACCAGGTTTCAACGTGTGTGAAAGATGTTCTGCGGCGTAACGGACTTTCGGGTGGGGGTGGGGTGACAAGGAGTCAGCACTGGTGAATGATGATATGATAAACATGACGCTAAAAAAATGAAATGAATAACGAACAAAAAGGCGCAACACACACACACAAATGTGCAGACAACATTCTCCCGAAAAAGCCCAACTTTCACAGAAACACAGACATGAAGCAGACAGGCAAAGAAAGCAAAACGTTGGGGGGGTGGGGATGGAAAAGGGGACGTGGAGTAACTGGGAGGTGACGTGAACTGGCTGCAATGAAAAGCGTGGAAGGGCATCATCACATAGCCACCTAAGGTGGAGGACATCTGCACCCAGGCATTTTAACCCAATTGAGATTGTCATTAAAACTCGATGGGTTTTGTGAGGATTGGTGATCTGAGCTTTCCTTCTTGTTGTTGTTTGTTTTTATGCTTGGGGTATTTTGGGGGTGGAAAAGGCGTCTTGCAAAACCTCGAAGCTCTTTGATAAAATCAATACAATGCGACAACATACAATAATGATAAAATTGTAATACAACACAATGCAGCAAAAGACGACACACTACAATATGATAATATAGCAATACATCACAATGCAGCAAAAAGACGACACAATACAATATGATAATATAGCAATACAACACAATGCAGGAAAAGACAACACAATACAATGCAACAAAACACAGTAACACAGAAAACAAAAAAACCACAATGCAACGCAAATCGATCCCCACAATCTCTTGTGAAACAGATCCAGGTCTTTGGAATGAACTCCCTTTCATTTTTCATCAGTGTAATTCTGTTTTCTGATATCAGCCATCAGAATTGCTTTCTAAGCTCACCTTTCTCCTGTGGAATACCTAATAAAGCAGTTGAAATCTCTCTCCCCTCTCTCTCCCCTCTCTCTCTCTCTCTCTTCTCTCTCTCTCTCTCTCTCTCTCTCTCTCACTCTCTCTCTCACCCCCTCCTCTCTCTCTTCTCCTCTCTCTCTCATCTCTCTCTGACAGAATTTACAACACCACACAATACGCACTGGTGTCGTGTTTAGACATCACCAGTGTGTGCATGCGGATAGATAGATAGATAGATAGATAGATAGATAGATAGATAGATAGATAGATAGATAGATAGATAGATAGATAGATAGATAGACATTTGTCATATTCGTTCTTACCGGCACGAATGGCCAACTCTTCCAAATAGCAGAACGGATTTTAACGTGTGCACGTTGTTCTGCGTGCGTTTGCACACAGGTCCTCATTCATAATCTCAGACGAATGACCTTTCAGGGGAGCAGGACAGTATCAGGTAAAGAATAAACAACCTGGAATGGAACAGAGCGTCTGGGAGTTGGCTGGACCCTGGGCTTGATCCTGAGCCGTCAGTTCTTAAGCACAACACCACCAGAATACCTCCCCCCCCCCATCCACCAATCCCATTTTGCAGAGCCTCATTGTGCACATGTTCTGCTGTCTGGCTTCCAGTCTTGATGGGGCAGTGATGTCTGGCTTGTGCGGGGTTTGCTGCACTATGATTAGTCATTTAGGCGGCTGAGGCCTGCCATGCTATGGTCTGAATAGACAGGTCTCCTCTAGTCGGGTCAGCAGGTAGTGGAGGTCCCACCTGGTGTCGTGTGTATGGATGCTGCTGTATCCACTGCTTTGTTGTTGGCCTTGATGGTGGTGGTGATGGCTTGATGGTGATGGTGATGGTGATGGCTTGATGGTGATGGTGATGGCTTGATGGTGATGGTGATGGCTTGGTGATGATGGTGAAGTGTGTGATGGTATGGTGGTGTGATGGTGATGGTGATGGCTGATGGTGGTGGTGATGGTGATGGCTTGATGGTCGCGCAGCAGGTGAAGGCTTGTGATTGGTGATTGGGAAGGTGAAGGCTAGATTAGAAGTAATGTTCAGGTTGATTTTGAGGTATCTTACTGTGGTGATGATAGTGCATCAGGTGAAAGCAATGACCGGAAGCTAATGCTACACGTGCACTGAATAGCATAACGTGGTGTGCAGGCGATGTGTGGTGTGGTGTGGTGTGGTGTGTGTGTGTGTGTGTGTGGTTTATGTGTGTGTGTGGTGTGTGATGTGTGGTGGTGTGTGATGGTTGTGTGGTGGTGATGTGAAACATGGTGATCTATGAGGAAGGACACATGGATGGACACAATTAACCTTGTTTGTATGTGATGGTAGGCCTTTAAACAGGCAAGTTCCCCAACTTTGATAACTGATGGTAATCTTCATTTCACCGGGGTTCACACAACCCCATCATCACACACCCCACACACGCACTGGCCGTGGTTCTCCACATGGACGACGCGAGGATGGATCCCGACGGCCGTCCACCTTCTAAAACCGTAGCGTCAACGCTAAACGTGCGTGATCTAATCCGATCAGGATAATAGTGACAAGTCTCCGATGATATGACAAACCTGTGAAGGTTGTAGGGGGTCTGCCCACTTCATGCAGGTGGGCCAAACCCTGAAGAGTGCAGTTCATGGGAGGTCAGTGTGTGAAATCTGGCAGTGCGTGCAGACTTGCATTTTGGTGTGCACTTTGACTCCGCCCACTGCCCCGCGGCTTGTAAGGAACTGGCTCAACAACGTCATTTCCGGCCCTTTGTTTCGTCATGAATCAACGTCATATCGCGGACATTGCCTGTACTTTCATCAGCAGTGGCAAAGAACGACTTGCAGACAGGGTGACCGGATGAAGAGAGAGATAAAAAGAGAGAGAGGGGGTGGTGGCTGGGGAAGGAGGTGGGGGGGGGGGGTCGTTGACAGAGGATGCCCTGTAATAGATCGTGTGTGCGTAGCTAGGGGGGAAAAATAACTGACGTCCACATTTAGAAGAGCTTTTTCTGGGAAGCAAATTACTGTTTTTATGATGGTGCGTCTGCTATATATCCTCAATATAAAAATGACTTACAAAAATATAAACTTGGTGCTTTGTGTCAAATAGCTGCAACATCCAATATTGGTTAATAACATTAGAATTAGCGATGTACTATCAAAACAAAAGTCGTAGTTCGACATTTTACTTTGATGCAGGTCAAAAGCATTCCACAAGCCTTTTCTTACCTTTTTTACATGCAGATGCTAGAAACCAGCTTCCAGAGAGTTCTGTGTTGTTTGTACGTACCAGCATTTGCCATTCATTTCTGCAACATAACAACAGCAGTGAAAACGCCATGTGTCTAAACTATTGTGGTTTTTTTAATATTTTATAAAACTATGGAAAAGTCACCTGTTTCTGTGACAGCCTAACACTTTCCAAAACAGAAACCTGTACTTTATGGAAATGTGACTGTGTCCATTTAAAAGAACCCACGGCAGCAAGAGAGGTGTCCCTGGCTAAATTCTGTAGAAAAAGTCAGTCTGATGGGGAAATAAATACATTTGCAGACAGGAAAAAACAACAAATAATGGATGGCGCTGCTCTTGTGGCAACGTGTTCTCACCGAGGAGAGCAGCCCAAGTTTTCACTCAGAGAAAACTGCCGTGAACTAAAGTGGTATAAATAAATAAATAAATAAGAAAGCACAGAACAGTCAATGGCCATCGCTGCAGTCAGTATGTTAGGCCAGGGTGACATCTTTAGGGCAGGATCACTTTATCCGACTGACACATCTGAGCTAATTACAAGTAGTCGTGTTATTTTTGATTGTGGACATTTAAAAGCATTTTACCTGCTGTACCAAGTTTGTCACTGGATCAGATTTTGTCTGAACCATCGTTACCGTTGGACATTGTGTTAGGGTTGATAAGAAGTCCGATAACTCAGTTTTTGTAGTATGTTAAAGTCAGTTTTTATTCAGCACTGTTATCTGACATTTTTCAGTTATTGTTTGCTTTTTCTTGTTAGATTTTTTTCCCCGTCTAAAATCACGAAACGTGAATAAGCGTTTAACTGAAGATATCACACATCTGGGCTGAAACAGGTAGACCCTCGTTCCCTCCCCACGAAGCCACATTCTCGCTGTGTGCTGTGCTCTGCTCGCAGTTATTATCATCCTCACACATGTGTAGCCCAGACCATAGGCCACTAGAGCCCAAGCAGCTAGAGGGGTTTTCTCAAATGACTGTAGACTTTGTGCACAGCTGATCTGCTCCACGGCCACCAGAAAAGCTTCGGCAAAAGTTGCGACAATCAAGGCTTTTGGGGGTTGTTTGGTTGGGTTGGGTTGGGGTTTTATTGAGGGGGGGGGGGGGGTGAAAAGTCAAAGAGATCTCAAAAGCGTTACCTTTGGAAATCAATAACCGTGAAAGCTCTCATCTAGATCTACCTTTTTTATATATAATTTCAAGTTTTTAATAGTTGTACTGAGTAGCATCAGAAAGACATGCTTTGTAATATATATTCTCATTGTCTGGAGATGTTAGCCATTCATAGGACAGTATTAGTTCTTTGGTATGTAAAACAATCATACTCCAATATTGTAATCAGATCAGAAATCATCATTTTCATTTTTTTAAAGGCAAAACGGTCATCACCACACACAATATGCTACCTGAGCTGCATGACAACCTTCTTTTTATTCAAAAGGAAAATTGCAGACACAAAATCTGTGCATAAAGACAATACCAGGCTCTCTACTCTGATAATCTGGAATTATCGAACCATTCCAGAATCAGTGCAAATAGTAATAATTCACTGGGATATGTGAAGGAATGCCACAGAGGATTTCAGGCCTGAAATTGTCAAAGAGTCAGTTCTGTCTGACTTGAAATTCTATAGCTTTCAGGACGGGTGGGTGGTCTGGAATCGGTCGATCTTTTTTTTTTATCTCATAAAGCATGGCACTACAAGACATGCATCCGATGCCAGGACATTAAAAGGACTGGAAGTGGAGCGGGGCGGGGGCTGGGGGGCAGGGGGGGGGGGGGGGGAGAGGGGAGAGAACACAGCTAAGAGATGAAAGGGAAGCCAGGTGAAAAACTGCCAGCAAATTAGTGTTGCTAAAGCGTTAGCGGAAGACCTTTTCCTGTGTGGCTGATTGGCTTTTTGTCCTCTCTCTCTGATTTGTTTTTAATGCTCTGGCTCTGTCTCTGTCTCTCTCTCTCTATCTCTCTCTCTCTCTCTCTCTCTCTCTCTCCCTCACTGTCTCTGTCTCTCTGTTTTCTGCATGTATCTGTCTTTTTTGTCTTCCTCTGTCTGTCTGTCTCTGTCTGTCTGTCTGTCTGTCTGTCTCTGTCTATGTCTCTCTCTCAGACAATCTGACCACAGGCTGATCTGGGCAGGCGAGGTGTTCAGAAGTAAACTGTCCTATATGACAACGGTCCATACATTCCACGTATTTTTGATAGTTATTGTTTCGCTTATGGATCGATTTCTACTTACAGCATATTTATCTATTCCAGTTCTTGCATCTTGTTATTAAAAAAACATATATGAAGCAGATGTTTGTAACGAGCCAGTAACGTTCTTCCATAATACATGCCAGTTTACCTTTATGAATGATACCTGACTAAAGAAACGGTAGATGAAAAGAACAGGAAGGGGGGGAGAGGGTGGGCAGAGTGCAGCTTTAACAGAAAGACAGAGGTACTGTCAGACGTGTGGCGCCTTGCTTCCTAAGGAGGCGCCAGCCTCCTTCTTTGAGGGACCGTCTAGATACATGACACATTGTTATTCCTTTCAAGTGTTTACAGGGTGTGTAGGAACTCTGATCATCAAACGACGAGAGAAGAATCACAGTACGTGACAGGTTCCTTCTTATTATCCTCAGGAACAACACTGCAATAAATATATTGAACAACAATTTTCAAACGTCCGCATGGTTAATTCACACAAGGCTTCAAAGGACGAAAAGAAGCCACAGACACAGTTGGGAGATATGACAAAATGGAGATATATGCTCCACAACAGATGACAGCCATTGTATTACCTCCCCCCACCCCAAACCCCACCTGTTGCTAATATAAATAAACATATCACAAAAGTTAGTGACAAGGTCGGTTTCGCTGGACAGAAGTATCAGTATAACAGCTTTTCTGCTTGTTTTGGGCTTTTCATTGGCGGATCAACACATGCTTCAATCGAAGATGCTGAGTCCGTTTTCTGAATGTTTCAGACTACAGAAAAGCTCAGTTACGATTTCAACAAAGTCAGTCAGTTTCTTTATTCTTAAATTGACATCGACAGTACCTTTTCTACTGAGTTTTTTTAACGGTGGTCACCATCTTGGAAATGTTCTCTCTACACTAAATCACAGCTGCAAAGTCGCAAGAAGTGGAACAACAGGAAGAATACCATAAAAAATGAGACCGTGCATTGATCCACCAAAAGCTCTTGTACTGTTGTTATTTCAGGATAGGAATAATACACTGTTAAAACTACAACATTGTCAAAAGTTGGTCATTTGGGACAGCCAACATGATATTCCTAGTCTTTTCCTTCTTCGCCGAACGCTCAGACAGCAACTATCATTGTCGGTCACACGAGCGAAACTGCATTGCACTGCCGTTAAGCTCCTGACAAGTTTGGCCCAACGCATCTGACTTCGGCGTGAGATTGACAATCTAAATCTGATCGTGTATGTGGAGGAGGTGACCACTCTCCTGTCTCCACCAACAACGGGCTCCCTGAAAACCAATCCAGTCTTCGTGGGCGGGAAGGACGCCCCTTCCCCCACAAGTGACGATTGTACCCTTCTGTCAACCACTCAGAAAACTGGGAGTTGATCTTCCATGCCTGAGAAGGCCTGACACAAACCTGGCATCTCCAGCTCCTGTAAATAACCCAGCTTGGCCACAATGACACGGAGAAGGCAGCAATAAAAGGGGGTAACAGTTCCCCTCAGAGTTTAATGACTAGGGGCAAAGTGAGGAAAGTTGAAATCATTTTGTCACCGTGGAACTGCAATGACGAAAACAGTGAACATGCACCATCCTCTTCTCACACTTCTCTTCTTCCTCTTCCTCCTCCTACTCCTCCTCCTCCTCCTCCTCCTCCTCCTCCTCCTCCTCTTTCTCCTCCTCCTCCTCCAGTTCTTTCTTTTCATTACGTGTTCGTTAAACGACAACGGATGTCAGTCATTTGATACTTTTCCAGATGAAAGCTGGATTACCGGATGGTCAAAAGTTGTCTGAATGTTCAGTCTTTCAGATCTTCCATCCAGCCTCTTTCATTCCCTGCAATGAAGGCCGACACTTTGTTAATGGCCCTTTAGTTGCCAGTCCTCCAGCATGCTTACTATGGACGAGCATTTCCGATTCCGATTGAAAGTTAGATACAACACCAACATTAGACAGTGTCTGATAGCAGCATAGTGGTTTTGAGATTAATGTGGTAGAGAGGCATACTGGCACAGAGAGTGAGAGACAGACAGACACAGACAGAGAAAGAGACACATACACAGAGAAAGGGAAAGAGGAAGAAAGAAAGAGACAGAAACAGAGGGAGAGAGAGAGAGAGAGATAGACAGACAGACAGAGACAGAGAGAAGGGAGAGAGAGACAGAGAGGAGAGAGAGAGAAAGAGAGAATGGGAGACATAGAGAGAGGGAGAGAGAACGAGAGACATAGAGAGATCAAATCAAATCAAATTCTTTTATTTCGAGGATCATGAATAAACACTCATATGCTTTTTTACATCCAGTCCCCGATCTTATCAGGGATACTTCATGAAAAAAACTAAACAAACAAACACAACAATTAAATCAATCAAATAATTATTACAACAACAGAAAGAGGTTTTATTTATTTCATTATCCTTTTGTTTTGAGGATAATGGTATAAGCACTCATGATCCATTTTACATCCAGTCCCTGTGTATATGCAGTTTTGTCAATTTTGTCAAACAGACAGACAAGACAGACAGACAGATATAAAAGCAGACTGAGAGACAGAGAGAAAAAGAGAGAAACCGAGAGAGAGAGACAGACAGACAGACAGACAGACAGACAGGCAGACAGACAGACAGACAGACAGACAATGAGAGAGAGGCCGCATTCCTCCAACCAAACCCTGCATTCAAATATCCTGTCCTATTTCTTTCCTGGCGACAGTTCCATTTCCACTCAAATGTTTTATACCGCAGGATGAAAACAAGGCAGAAACAAAGACAAATGACTGTGTGGGGGAGAACAGTCCGGTCAAAGCCAACAAAGCCACACAGTTAAAGCCATTGTAGTTTACACGTGTGGTTAGAATTTGGGGTTCGCAATTTGTCGGGGTCCCTGGGTTCGAATCTCCATCAATCCGAGCCGCCCGTTCAAAGGGATTTCCCCCTGGAGCTAACACCGAGAGAGTTGTCTTTGGCAACATTCTGTAGGGAAACAGCCACTCTGATAGGGAAACAAGTACAGATGCAGAGAGGATATTAAAACACAAAAAGCGTGGCGCTGCTCTTGTGGCGACGCGCTCTATCCAGGGAGAGCAGCTCGAATTTCACGCAGAGAAATCTGCTGTGACTTAAAGGGGTATGCATACATGAAGTACACCACTAGGTCTACTAACTTGACTGCCTCAAAAGTCTTTCGGGTGAGACTATAAACCCGAGGTCCTGTGTGCGAACGCACATGGAACATCTTGTTCGAATGTTGAACTCCGTTCTTCCTTTCGAAAGAGTAGGCCATTTCGTGCCGGTACGAACTGATTATATATATAGTTTCATTAGTTTATGAACCTGGCAGCTCGAGCTAAGGAACAAAGAAAAAACGAACATGAATTGACTGAGTCTCCGAACATAGATTGACTGAGTCTCCAAACATTGATTGACTGAGTCTCCAAACATTGATTGACTGAGTCTCCAAACAGAAATTGACTGAGTCTCCGAACAGAAATTGACTGAGTCTCCGAACAGAAATTGACTGAGTCTCCACACATAAACTGACTGAGTCTCCACACATAAACTGACTGAGTCTCCACACATAAACTGACTGAGTCTCCAAACATAAATTGACTGAGTCTCCAAACATAAACTGACTGAGTCTCCGAACAGAAATTGACTGAGTCTCCGAACAGAAATTGACTGAGTCTCCGAACAGGAATTGACTGAGTCTCCGAACAGAAATTGACTGAGTCTCCGAACAGAAATTGACTGAGTCTCCGAACAGGTTTATCACCACCCCCTTTTCGTTGCCGGGTTAACTGGAAGTTGTCCTGTTCTGGACCCTGAACTCCTTGAGGAGTCATGGGGACCATGCACTCAGTTGTTCAGGCGGTGGCTTGGGGGCAAGTCCAGTCCAGTGGACAATGGGCAATGCTGTTGGTTTTTTCCGCTTTTATTTCACCTCTGCTGAGAAACTTTAAAGTTGTACAGGCACGTGAGCTGGTTGCACGTACAAAGGATTATACATGGACTCTCTCGCTCGTGTGTGTGTGTGTGTGTGTGTGTTGTGTGTGTGTGGTGTGTGTGTGTGTGTGTGTGTGTGTGGTGTGTGTGGTGTGTGTGTGTGTGTGTGTGTGTGTGGTGCGTGTGTGTGCGTGTGCACTTACATACATTCTTTGGTGCTTGCGTACATGCTCGCGTGTTTGTGTATATGTGTGCGTGTGTTTGTGTGTGTGCGGGGGGGGATGTGCCTGCGCACGTGTGGCCCTTGCCTGTGTGTGCGGTGTGTGGGAGAAAGAGAGACAGAAACAGAGAGATACAGACACGGAGAGACACAGAGAAGAGAGAGAGAGATGAGAGAGAGAGAGGAGAGAGAACTAGAGAGAGAGAGACAGAGATCCATACACAAAGATGTCTAGCATCCCAGGTCTGTTTGGGCAGAGGCAGCCAGAGGAAAGGCTCCCTTCTGATGGTATCAGAAAAGAACAGGTTTTAATTTTTCATCCCTCTGAAACAGTCTTCAAGGGTCGATAGTTAATTTTGCAGAGGGTGGGGAGACGGGGGGATGGGGTTGGAGTGAGTGGTAGTGTATGTCTCACTGGATAGCAAGATTCAATTGGTCATATGAAAGGAGAAAAAGAATGAAAGTAGGACATTGAGATGGAAGTAGACTGATAGAGTTACATAGAGCGACTTGTCCGGGAGGAGAGAGAGAGAAGAGAGAGAGAGAGAGAGAGAGAGAGAGAGAGAGAGACAGACAGACAGACAGACAGACAGACAGACAGACAGACAGACAGACAGATAGATAGACAGACAGACAGAATAAAAATTATGTCATCATATGAACATTTCCGAAGACTATTCACAACTGGTCTTTGTTTCATGTATCACCAAGATTTCTTTGTTTGTGTGTGCATGTTTGTGTGTGTGTTTGAATTAATTTTGTGTGTGTTTGTATTTGTGTGCGTGTGTGACGGGGGGGGGTGTAAACAAAATGGTATGAAATCATCATGGTTTTTTTCTAAAACCCCAGCAAACGACACTTTTCCCCCTGTGACTATGACATACAGACTCAAACGTTTGCTATATAATGTCATCGCTTACACTTTGTCATTACGGGTCCATACCAAACAACCAAAAGTACAGAGGACCAAACGACTGACTTTAGGAAGGGGTGAAGGAGAAGAGACAGACACAGACAGACACATACATACACAGACAGACACAGACAGACAAAGACAGACGGACAGACGCACATACAGACAGACAGAAACAAAGGCAGACCGACAGACTCAGACAGACACAAACAGACGGACAGACGCACATACAGACAGACAGAAACAATGGCAGACCGACAGACACAGACAGACACAGGCAGACACAGACAGACGGACAGACGCACATACAGACAGACAGAAACAAAGGCAGACCGACAGACAGAGACAGAGAGATAAAGTGGAACAGACAGACATAGACAAGAGTCGCAGAGAAAGACAGAGACACAGAGAGGGAGACAGAGATACACAGAGACAGAGACAGAGAGCAACTGAGAGAGACAAAAAGACACAAGGAAACACACACACACACACACACACACACACACACACTAACACACTAACACACACTTGCCCCTGCCCCCCCCCCCCCCCCAAACATACATACACGCCCTCCCCACCCCCACCCCCACCCACCCCACACACACACCTTTCTCCCTACCACACACACACAGGAGAAAGAAAGAGAGACCTACCCCCACCCACAAAGGAAAAAAGAGAAAGAAAGAAAGAAAGAAAGAAAGAAAGAAAGAAAGAGACCACCCCACACACGGAGGAGGGATGGCTTTCAACTTTTCCTGCGCGCTTCCTTTTGTGTTGCCTGACTGCGCTGCAAAGATCATGTCTACTCCATTCAATCCAGAAAGCCAAGAAGCCACACTGGGATCCACCAATACCATTACCCCACCCCCAACCCCCCCCCCAATCCCCACCCCTTCCCACCCCCTTCCCACCCCCTTCCCACCCCTTCCCACCCCCAACCCCCACAACAGTCAACAGTGTGGTGTAGTCTGAGATCTGGTCGGTTGGATACTTGCAAACAAAACTTGCAGCCAATAAAATGTCTCTGTGGATGCTGCTGCTGCTGCTGCTGCTGGAAGTTTTAGAGATGTAAAGGGAGGGGAGAGAGAGAGGAGGGGAGGGGGAGCGAAAGGGGGAGAGGGGGAGGGAGTGGGAGAGAGAGGGGGAGGGAGAAGAAGAAGAAGAAGAAGATGATGATGATGATGATGATGACGACGACGAGGATGAGAGAGAGAGAGGGATGAAAATATATGAACAAATGAATGAATAAGAAATGAATGAATGAACGAACGAATGAATAAACAAATGAATGAATGAAAGAATGAATGAATGAATGAATATTGTGATCTGTAATAAGTGAAGGAATAAATGTTGAATGTAATGATCTTTGATTAATGAATGAGTTTTGATGAACAAATAAATGATCTTTGATGGATGAATGCATGATTGACTATATACATGTACAAATGATTGATTTCTCTTAAATTCACAACGATAACGCTGTGTTTAGGTCAAGCCTAGTTTTACTATCTGCCCTTGTGAATATATTCATCAAAAAGTCAGTAAACACATTAGGGGGGGCACCAAAAGTAACAGGTGTTCCTATAACTTATGCGGTTGTAATGGATTCTAAATGACAATACTAAAATAACAACACGAAAAATATAATATAAACAAGGCATTAATAATAATAATAATGTATGGAATTTATATAGCGCTGAATCTTGTAACAGCAGTGTACTCTTTAAAATAAACCACCCAGCCTTATAACTTTTCAACAAAAAGCTAGAACATGCAGCTATAGTTATCTATTCTTTAAAAAGAGAGAGACAGAGAGAGACAGAGTGAGAGAACTCTGAACTCTGAAATGATTAAAAGTACATTGTTCCTGGGCCACAAAACATGTATCAGGTTTGGGATGGAACAACGGGTTCATTCATACCATTGGCAAAGAAAATGCACAGCAAAATACAGATTTATGACTGATCAAAGAAAAAAAACCTAGACAATTCGAATTCATTATTTTGACCGCTTATATGAAGCGACAAATGTGGAAATCATGCGTATCAAGTCCATAATTATCATATCGTAACACTTTTTTCAATACACAGTATGAAGTAGCATTGTCTTCCTTTGTTGATAAAATGAAAAACATATCTAGAGAAACTATGCCTGCGCTCATCATTTGTTGCTTTGAGAAGATCTGGCAATGGTACGTTGATACACTCGCTTAAGAACTTTGTCTCTCAAATTTGCGTGCATGCAACATTCAGAGAGAAAGTGGGCTTCATTTTCAACTTGAGGGAGAGAGAGAGTGGGGGCACAGACAGTCAGAGAGAGACACAGAGACAGACAGACGGAGACGGATACGAACAGTGAAAGTCGCTGAGAAGAATACATATACCAAAAAATGTATGCGAATAGTATAGTAACTTTTAATGTCAAAGAGGTATAGGAGCCTTGTGTGTCTTTGAAGCAGGAACAACTATGAGCGTGTGTGTGTGTGTGCGTGTGTGTGTGTGTGTGTGTGTGTGTGTGTGTGTGTGTGTGTGTGTGTCTGTCTGTCTGTCTGTCTGTGTGTCTGTCTGTGTGTCTGTGTCTGTGTGTGTGTGTGTGTCTGTGTGTGTGTGTGTTGGCAATACCTATGATGTTGGTTCTTTTTTGTTGCAGAAGCCAGTTTAGATGCACAAGATCTTGTTGAGAACAGTTCCAACGCTAACACTGAACTTTTCCGTAAGTCTTTGATCTGTTTACAAAGAGTGTTTTGTTCTTGCTGCAATTGTTGGTACTTTTGGTGGTGGTGGTGGTGGTGGTGGTGGTGGTGGTGGTGGTGGTGGTGGTGGTGGTGGTGGTGGTGGTATTGATGTGGTGGTGGTGGTGGCATTGGTGGTGGGAATAGGGGTGGGGGTTGCATTAGTGGTGGGGATGGTGATGGTTGTGGTGGTGGGTGATGGTAATGGTGGTGGAAGGGTGATGGTGGGTGGAGGTGGTAGTATTTGTGTGATTGTCCTTATTATTCCAGTATCAGTATTGTAACTCAAACACACACTATATACCGACTTGGTCAGAACTAACCATAGTTATGTCAAAAAAGTCGTAACCGTAAGCGAAGAGGAGTTATCAGAATATGAAAGCGGTGTGGTCATCATCCGGAGTAGACCCCGCATTGTTGCCGGCCGGGTCAGGTTGAGGGTGTTCAGGACTGACCCTTTTCATTTCACATCTCTCTAGCTGGACATCAAACTCCAGCCTTGGCTCTATATTTTAAAAGGAAGAGAGATGTATTGGGTCGCCCACTGCACTCTGACATGAAGACTCACTTTGGTTGCTTCTTTTCAGAAACATTCTTGTCTTTATGAGCTAGCTGACAGGTTACAATTTGACAAGTGCAGACCAATGCCATTCCCGTCCTGTTGTTTGTAGCCCAGCCGACCACAGAGGCCATTACAGGGCTGTCACCTCGTCCACTTTTAAATCTCAGATTAAACTTGTGCAGCTATGTACAGATTAAAACAGGGCATAAAACCAACTCTTCTGTCGTTCCTTGTATCAACGCCCTGGCCAACCATAAGGGTCAACCAGGACGGGCACCGCGTTGTGGGAAAAACCACATCAACCATACATAGAATGATATAAAGCCAAAACCAGATTCCTTAAAACAACCTTGTTCTTTAGTGACCAACTGTAGCACCTTCTTTCATATCAAACGGGAAAAAAGCCCGATTCTCTCAGGAAGTTTAAAATGGTGTCCGGTGGAACTTCACGGAAAAGGAGAAGGCATGCTGTGTTCATCACTTCTAAGAAGTAAGGCTGTGAGAGTCTGGAACTATGCGTTGTGGGAAATCATAGAGTTGTACATCACTGCCAACCTAGACAGGGTCATGATTCAGTTTTCTTTTTATTGTTATTATTATTCCAGAACTTTAGAACAATCCTCCACGCTGACAGCTTAGGGTGTGTGTGTGTGTGTGAGTGTGTGTGTGTGTGTGTGTGTGTGTGTGTGTGTGTGTGTGTGTGTGTGTGTGTGTGTGTGTGTGTGTGTGTGTGTGTGTGTGTGTGTGTGTGTGTGTGTGTGTGTGAGTGTGTGTGTGTGGGTGTGTGTGTGTGCGTGCGTGTGTGTGGGTGTGTGTGTGTGCGTGCGTGTGTGCGAGCGTGTGTGTGTGTGGTGTGCGTGCGTGCGTGTGCTTGTTTTACCTGACCCATATCCATATTGAAATAATAACAAAATCCAATAATGTGGGGAGGGACATAATATGCACATGCGTGTGAATATGCTTCTGCTAGCAGGCGCGCGCACATATGTGTGTGTACACGCTCGTGTGCCCCACATGAAAGTATCTGTATATGTGTGCACTCTGTCCATGTGTAGATTGCAGTGTGTTACACGTCAATATTGCAGTTTTAGCCTGCGTATATTGCAGTGTGTTACCTATGTGTATTGCAGTGTGTTACCTATGTGTATATTGCAGTGTGTCACCTGTGTGTTGCAGTGTGTTACATGCGTATATATTGCAGTGTGTTACCAGTGTGTCACCTGTGTGTCTTGCAGTGTGCTACATGTGTATATTGCAGTGTGTTACATGTGTATATTGCAGTGTGTTACATGTGTATATTGCAGTGTGCTACATGTGTATATTGCAGTGTGTTACTTATGTATATACTGCAGCCTGTCACCTGTGTGTCTTGCAGTGTGCTACATGTCTATACTGCAGTGTGGTACCTGTGTATATACTGCAGCCTGTCACCTGTGTGTTGCAGTGTGCTACATGTCTATACTGCAGTGTGTTACCTGTATTTACTGCAGTGTGTTACCTATGTATACTGCAGTGGGTTACCTATGTATATACTGCAGCCTGTCACCTGTGTGTGTTGCAGTGTGCTACATGTGTATACTGCAGTCTGTCACCTGTGTGTGTTGCAGTGTGCTACATGTGTATACTGCAGCCTGTCACCTGTGTGTGTTGCAGTGTGCTACATGTGTATACTGCAGTCTGTCACCTGTGTGTGTTGCAGTGTGCTACATGTCTATACTGCAGTGTGTTACCTGTATATACATTGCAGTGTGTCACCTGTGTGTCACCTGTGTGTTGCAGTGTGCTACATGTCCTGGTGTGTGCCCAGCTTCACGGCCTGTGCCGCCCAGTCCTCGGCCAGCTCCTTCAGCCTCTGCCAGCAGCACCACCGCCACTGTGCCCTGCGCTGCCTGCATGCCCTGCAGTAAGCCGCCCTGCACGGCTGATGCTGCCAATGCTGCTGCCGATGCTGCCGATGCTGCTGCATGCACTGTCCTTCATCTGGACTGGCAGGCGCTGAGCCAGCCACGGGGTCACTCGTGCAGCCAGCCGACTTGAGGGCAACTTCTTCAGCCTCCTTGGATTTTTCCTTTCTAAAAACAAAAAGCAAAAAAGAAAACCAGAATTTTTTTGGGTGGTTACTTTTCATTCTTCCCCGTCCTGTCTTAATTTTTGTTGGTTTCGATTTAAGGGACGTTTTTAAGGTGCATTGAAGACAATGCAGAAATGTAATGACCTGAATGTGGATGTTGTTGAGGGGTCATACCTTGATGTTGACATCAATCGTGGACAATAGTCAGGCCTGTTTTGAACGACTTGAGCTGTGCTGATCTCCAAGTTTGAAAGGTAGTTTAAGGCCTTATGTTTTTACAACTGATTGAGGCTTTTGGAAGCCTTTCTCCTTGGTTACTGTGCGGTGTTTGGGTTGTTGTTTTTCATAAGTGACGGTTTTGAGTAATCAACATCATAATTGTCTCATATATTATCTCAAAAGAATAAAGGCACAACAACATCCCTAAAGCAATTTCAGGACTTAGACATGTTCATGCACATTCTAATGCTGTTGTTGTTACCTGGGTGTATGTTGATTTTTTTTCATCTTACATGAAAGCTTTTCTTATTTTTTGCTTCGATGAACACAGTCGCCGAATCAATTTATTCGGACATCCCCTTATGTAAGGCTGATTAGGTCAATCAATACTTGCGTAGCCGACTTTCAAAGTCGTATCACTGGGCAAAGAAACCATGTAATTGTTCAAAGAAAAGCTACTTTAAATCATCCTGATCTTTTTTGTCAAATTTCATTTTATTGCAGCTTGTTTTCATTTAATAACAGGAATGTCGTCTGAAGGTGCAAAAGGCAGCCAGTATTACAGAGCGGTGTTGGTATGAGGGCATGGTGTGAGCCCGTTGTGAGTGTGCTTAGGCTGTGTCTGGCATCCAGGCCATGTCACTTCTCTGTCTTTTGTTCACAGTCAGATGTCTGTGTCAGTTTTCTGTGACAGTGCAAGTCTACTGGCTTCTTTCTCCTCTCTTGTCTTTTGTGGGCTTTTTCTGGAATGGAAAGCAGTGGGGTTAATTGGGAAGGTTTCCTGCTTTTGTGGGGTTGGTTATTTGCTTTGTTTTAGTTTTTGTCATCTAACATTGATATCAAGGCTGGCAGTAGGCTACGTCATGTTGTGTTCCTCTTGACATTTTCTGGATTGCTCACAAAGTGCATACCCCGTATGACAGGTTTTCGGTTTGGTTTTATGTCGTTTGTTTTGCTCGTGGTTTTCTTTTTAGTTTTTGCTTTTAATTGTCTATTATGTCGACTAAGAGGTAAACAAGAGCCATGTTTAAGAGGTGTGGAAGAGAGCAGCCATAGTTGGGATTTTTTTTATAAGCACGTGTGTTCTGTTGACGTGACCTTTTTATGAAGACGTGTAAGTGTTGGCCGTGAGTTGTTTCTTCGTTTCACTTTTTTCTTTTGCTGGTTTTTTTTAATTTTAACAAACGCTTGTAGGTTTGTTGAATGAGCTGTATTGTATTGAGAAAGTATCGACATATATGAAGAGGATGAAGCCTTCTGGGATAACTTTGCTCAGAGGTTTCTTTTCTTAAAGGCAGTGTTACTACTACTACTACTACTACTACTACTACTACTACTACTTACTACTACAGAGAGCATCGTCACCATCAGACTTTTAAGGATGGGGATCTGCTCCACGTTCAGATTTGAGTTAAAACAGTACATAGAATGCACTAAATCCATGGTATGTAATTTGTGATTATGACTATTTGAAGAAAAGGGATTTTAAAACAACTTCTGGTAACAAAATCTCATTGATCTGTTTTAACTTAAAACAGAACAACACAAAGATTATCAACTACTTTGCCTCAGAAGTTCAAAAAGATAAACTATGAGAAAAAAACAAAACTCTGTAGATATATACTTGAAACAACTTTTTTCTTTAAATTCAAAAAAATTATCTCAGAGTAGATGTACACATGAGAGATTTATACATAACGAACAACAAACTGTATACAACAAGAGAGAAATGTTATACTACACAAAAAGATAACTATCTATCTACAGAAACCAAAAACTCATCCCCCCCCCCAAAACAAAAAAAAGCGAGGGGAGAAGCCAGTGTTTGTTGCCTTGTCCAAGACTTGAAGCCCTTCATCGTGCTGCATGCTCTGGGGGACTGGAGTGTGACTCCTGCCTGTCCCAGCTAGCCCGTTCCTTCACCTGTGACTACAGTCAGGCCTCCATCCTGCCAGACGCTCTCAACTCTGATCCGTCAGTCCTTTGTTCAAAGTCTTTGTCTTCTTTAGTTTGGCCTGAAAACGTCTTGAAACAGAACACAACTGCCATGTCCAAACCTGAAAAGAAACCAGAAGTTTCTTGGCGTTTCTTGATGCGCTCAGTATGGCTGAACTAATCGTCATCGTGTTTTTAACCTCCAAAAGCTTGACATAGAAATTCGGATCTGTTCTTTTTTTTTTATTGTTCCTTGGACGCTTTACTTTTGTGAGGTTTTCATCGTCATTTTTCTCAAAACTAAATGAGTGATATTTGACCCTAGAGGCTGAGGTTATTGTAATTATTGTGAGAGACAGATTTGTCTGGAGACGGTCGTCACAAACTCACCTCACGTCTGATTAGGAAATTCTTGTGCGTTGCTGCAGGCTGGAAATAAACTACCCACGGTGGCTGAAATATGCTGTTTGCGTGTGCGTGTGTGTGTGTGCGTGCGTGCGTGCGTGCTGAAATATGCTTTATGCGTGTGTGTGTGTGTGTGTGTGTGTGTGTGTGTGTGTGTGTGTGTGTGTGTGTGTGTGTGTGTGTGTGTGTGTGTGTGTGTGTGTGTGTGTGTGTGCGCGCGCGTGCGTGCTGAAATATGCTGTATGTGTGTGTGTGTGTGTGCGTGTGTGCCACTCCTCTCTCTCTCTCTCTCTCTCTCTCTCTCTCTCTCTCTCTCTCTCTCTCTCTCTCTCTCTCTCTCTCTCTCTCTCTCTGTCTCTGTTGTTTCAAGCACACAGTCAGGCATTGATGTCAAAACATCATAAAAAGCATCACAGTCCTGGGTAGTGAATTGAGCACCTCACTCGCTATTCATTCGGGAAGATGCTCAATTTACATGCAGGCATGCCTGTTTTACCCATGTTTCTTGCAAGATATGTCTGTACTAAAGAACACACACACACACACACACACACACACACACACACACACACACACAGCATGCTCCCAGTTTGACAAAAAAAATCGAACTGAATGTCAAAGTCCTTCGGATGAGACTATAAACCCAGGCCCCGTGTTCGAACGCATGCAGAACATCTTGCGCACACGTTAAATCCTGTTCCGCTTTTCGGAAGAGTAGGCCATTGTGTGCTGGTGGAAACATGACAAAATTTACAAAACCGAATACACACGGGGACTAGATGTAAAAAATCACATGAGTGCTTATTCCATTATCCTCGATATAAAAGAATAAATCAGGTACAGGGAAATGCAATCAAATTATTACATTGATTCACGTTGCACACTTTAAAAAAAATGACAACAAAATCTGTGTGTGTACTGAACACAACATATTGGGAATTGTACCAGAACGCCACTTCTGACCCTCTAGGAAAGTTCAAGTAAATTGCCAACGCTGTCCTGAACAAACTTTTGGTCATTGATTTGTATTTTCTCAAACCTTCTGCCCTGGGTGAAAGCAAGAACAAACCTTGAATCAGAAAAGTTTGCCCTGTATGTGAAGTAATCAATACTCTTCTGCTGCTGCTGCTGCTGCTGCTGCTGCTGCTGCTGCTGCTGCTGCTGCTGTTGATGATGCTGCTGTTGATGCTGCTGCTGCTGTTGATGATGATGCTGCTACTGTTGCTGCTGATGATGTTGTTGTTGCTGTTGATGCCGCTGCTGTTGATGCTACTGCTGCTGTCTTTATTCATTTATTTTATTTTATTTTATTTTTATTTATTCTTTTATATCGAGGATAATGGAATAAGCACTCATGTGCTTTTTTACATCTAGTCCCCGTGTGTGTGCGGTTTTGTAAATTTTTGTCATCTATTTCCACCGGCACACAATGGCCTACTCTTCCGAAAAGCGGAACAGGATTTAACGTGTGCGCAAGATGTTCTGCATGCGTTCGAACACGGGGCCTCGGTTTATAGCTCATCCGAAGGACTTTGACATTCAGTTCGATTTTTTGTCAAACTGGGAAGAAAGGACGAGGCTGGGAATCGAACCCAGAACCTCACGGTTCACTTGTTGGCAAGCGAACGTCTTAACCATCTTGCCACCCTCTTTCCTTGATTGGCGATGCTACAAGTTGATGTCCCATATAATGCTCGCGAAAAAGACACATCTTGGCAGTTTAAAAAAGTAAGCAAACGCGATTTGTTTAAAAAAAATTCCTGGAAAAGTTGTCAAAGTTTCATTTAGCCACCATGTTTATGATGTTATTACCCATCTACTTGTAGATCAGTGCACACAGTCACTGGTTCGAACTATCTTTTTGATATAAATTTGAGGCTGAATCAGTGACACTGTGCACCTCAGAAATGAATGTAGTTGGAAACAAATCTGCGAAATATAATAAATCAAAAACAAACACTGGGCTGTGTCCAGTGGCACTGAAACGGAAGAACACAACTAAAATTGATGGGCAGTTGGTTCAGGCTGTCTTTCCATCAGCTGCCAAAGCCACAGTGGTCTGGTTTTCAAACGACTTAATCACACCTGACGAGTTTTATAGTGCTTTAGCTGCAACGCCGCCTGATTCAAAGAAGTTTGCATAAGCAGCAACTGATGTACTTTGCCTTGCACTTTGTTTGCATTGAGCTGTCTTGCTGGCAGCGGGGAAGGAGGGGATGAATACATCGCTATTTTGGTCCTTTTCCCTTGCATGATGATGAAGTCTCCCGTCGGATCGACGGATGAGTAGACAGGCAGGCTTATCTGTCACAATGTATCCTCATATGGGAGAAGAGGCCGATTCTGGATGCACAGCACTTCCCACAGGTGTTGCAAGGGAAAACGTCTCCAGAAATTGAGCCCTGCTTCCTTCGCTCACGCTTCTCCTTAATGGCCAGCGTTCTCTTGTTTTCAAACGTCTTTATGCCACTGGAGCACAGCATCCTCCAGCGAGAACGATCAAGGGCATCCGTTTCCCAGGTAGCGATGTCTATGTCACAGGCTTTAAGGTTTGTCTTCAAGGTGTCCTTGACGCGCTTGTAGGGTCTTCCAAGTTTTCGGAGGCCTTCCTTCAGCTGGCCATACAATAGCATCCTTGGGATCCTGCTGTCTGTCATTCGGACAACGTGTCCTGTCCAGCGTAGCTGGTACTTGATCAGTAGGCTTTCGATGCTGGGCAGGCTGCTCTTCTCTAGGACTTGGAGGTTGGAGACCCTGTCTTGCCACTTTATTCCGAGGATCTTTCGTAGGCATCTCTGGTGAAACTGCTCAAGCTGTTGAATGTGACGGCAGTATGTCGGTCATGTTTCACAGCAGTACAGCAAGGTGGTCAGCACGACAGCTCTGTAAGTTTTGATTTTGGTGCTGAGCCTGATGCCTTTGTTGTTCCACAGCCTGTTGTTGAGTCTGCCGAAGGCAGAACTGGCCTTGGCTATGCACACTGTAACTTCTGCATCAAGGGTTCCATTGCTGCAGAGGTAGCTGCCCAGGTAGCAAAACTTGTCGACTGACCTGATCTCTGTGTCATTGATCTTAACTGCAGGTGGGGGAAGGCACTGGCGTTCTGTGAAATAGCTGGTTGGTACATGGAATCAGTCTTGCTGAGGCTGATGGTAAGTCCAAAGCGCCTGCAGGAGGTAGAGAACCGGTCCATAATGAACTGTATGTCCTCATGGGTGTGTGCAGCAAGCGCGCAATCATCAGCGAAGAGGAACTCTCTCAACAGTGCCTCAGACACCCTGGATCTAGCATGGAGTCGCCGCAATTTGAAAAGTTTGCCATCAGTGCGAAACTGAATGTAGATGCCCCTGTCACAGTCTTGGAAGACGTCAATCATCATAGCAGAGAAGAGAATAGAGAACAGTGTGGGTGCCAGGACGCAGCCCTGCTTCACTCCATTTACCACAGGAAATGGATCCGACATGTCAGTATTTTCCTGTACTCTCGCCTGCATGCCATCGTGGAGTGACGCAATCAGCTGTATTAGGCTCTTTAGGTAACCAAACTTTAGGAGGATCTTCCACAGCCCACGGTGGTTCACCGTGTCGAAGGCCTTGGTTAGGTCTACAAAGACCATGTGGAGCTCCATGTTCTGCTCACGGCACTTTTCTTGCAACTGGCGTACTGCAAACACCATGTCACATGTTCCCCTGCCTGAGCGGAAACCGCACTGTGCTTCAGGGATGACTGTGTTGGAGGCATGGTCAATCAGTCTGTTCAGTATAATGCGGGCGAAGATTTTGCGGGTGATTCTAAGAAGAGAGATTCCACGGTGGTTGTCGCAGCATGTTTTGTCTCCCTTCCGTTTGTAAATGTGGACAATTGAAGCATCCTTGAAATCCTGGGGGACCTCCCCTTTCTCCCAGAACAGGGCGGTGAGCTTGTCTGTCAGCACCTTGCCTCCACACTTGTAGATGTCGGCCTGGATTCCATCCGCTCCTGGTGCTTTTCCTGACGTTGTCAGCTTCAGGGCTTTCCAGGTCTCAGCCTTTGTGGGAGGGGCAGCTAATGAGTCACTGACTGGTAGCTGTGGGAGGGCTGCAATTGCTCATCAGATACAGATGAGTCCCTGTTGAGGAGGGTGTTGAAGTTCTCTGCCCAGCGTGTAAGGATGTCTTTCTTGTCTGTCAGGAGGGTGGTCTGGTCCAAGGTTCGGACAGGGGTTAATCCCGTGGCTCTCGACCCATATACAGCTCGGAGACCATCATGGAAGGTCTTCATGTCATGAGCGTCAGCAGCTGACTGAAGCTCTTCGGACTTTCTTTCCCACCAGTTGTTCTTCATCTCACGCAGCCTCTTCTGTACAAGTTGCTTGGTTTGCAAGTACTGGTTCTTCTTCTTCTGGCAGTCTTTATCAGAAATGTGATCCTGATACCATTTGTGCAGTGTGTTCAGGAGCTTGGAGATCTCAGAGTCATTATCGTCAAACCAGTCTTTGTGGCTCCTCTGTACAAACCCGAGTGTTTCAGCTGCTGCTGTGTATACAGCGTCTCTAAAGGTACCCCATATCTCTTCTACATCAGTTGATGCAGGGGTTTCTTGGAGAGCTGCTTGGATTTGCTGCTGTAGTGCTTCCTTGGTGATAGGGAGGCAGTGAATATTTGGCTTCCTGGGGGGTTTCTACCTGGCTGGTTGGAGCCTGCATGCAAGTCTGATGTTCATCTTGCTGCGTACCAGGCGATGGTCCGACCAACAGACTGCTCCTCTCATGCAGCGTGTAATGGAAACACCTCTGTCCCTCTGCCGGACGATTACGTAGTCCAGCATGTGCCACTGCTTCGAGCAGGGGTGCATCCGTGTGTTCTTGTACTTGTCTGCTTGTTGAAAGAGGGTGTTAGTGATGGTCAGTTTATGCTGCGCGCAGAGTGAGAGCAAAAGCAGTCCATTGGATTTGCACTTGCCAGTGCCATGCCGTCCTAGGACTTTTGACCAGGAGGAGAAGTCCACGCCAACGCGGGCATTGAAATCCCCGAGGATTATCAGCCTGTCCTTTCTATCTACCGCTGAGATCGTTCGGCTAAGCTCTTCATAGAAAGCTTCTTTGATGTCATCAGAGTTGGTCATCATTGGGGCAGCAGCTGATGACTGTGGAAAAGCAGTCCTTGGACAGCTTCAGACGTAGGGTCATCAGCCTATCGTTTATCCCACGTGGAAGGCTGTCAAGCTGTCGTGAAAGTTTGGTTTTTATTGCAAAGCCCACACCTGAGGTTCTCGGGGTGTCATCTGGCTTCACAATGCAGTAGAAGGTGTAACCCCCTCCAACTTCCTCCAGATGGGTTTCACCAGCAAACCTTGTTTCGCTCAGGGCCGCTATGTCCACCTGGTAGCTATTAAGCGTTCTAGCAATGGGCGCTGTATGCCTCTCTGGTCTGTCGTCTCTGTCCAAAAGGGTGCGAACATTCCAGGCACCCAGAGTTAGGGCATGACTCCTGGTTCTTTTCTTCTGTTGTTTTCGACCGCTAGTGTTGGATGTCCAAGTAGGTGCGGTTTCCTACTAGGTTCTAAGAGAGGCAGGCTTTGTTTAGGCATCCTTTTATCTCCCCTTCCCCGTGTGGGGAGAGCAGTGCTGTCCCTAAAAATGGCTGCTCTGACACTGAAGGAGGATACGGGCACCGCATCTGCCCCAGTCTACAGTGGTCCTTTTCTCTTGCATAATAAAACAGTAATTATGTCCCTTGTGTAATATGTTGGCTTTCAAATGTCATAAAATGTGTACAGTCATAAAGTGCTGTATTCTAAAAGGATTTTGAGCACACAAACAAAAAAACGAGTTTAAAGTTTAGCAGAGATGAGAGGTGATGTGAAACACTTGACCAAACAGAAGCAGATTGGAGTCGTGTCCACTGAGGTCCAAGCACTGCCAGCTGTCTCACAGGAAGCAGTCATCATTAACACCAACTCTACAGCAAACACACTAAAGGTAATAATCCCAACGCGCTAAGAGTGTACGATTCATCAGTCAAATTTGACATCCTAATAGGCTGTGAATAGTTGTACTATTAGAGTAGCTAAGTAGTACTAATGCAGTACACGTTGACAGCATGTGGAATTCTGGAGACATTGTGGAGAGCATAAACTGGTATCCCAACTCCATACGCAAAGCAAAAACTGGGCATAGAGTAGCAGTCTATAGCAAAACCTCTAATCACTGATTGATATCTTTCGCCTAAAGACATTCTTTCAAAGTTAAAAAAATGGTTGCTCTTGCCATTCCTTTAGACAAATGAATCCTTGATCAGAAGCTACAACTGCACACAAATTCCTGTCCTGGATCAGTCATCAACAATCAGGGATCCAAGCCAGAAATCCTCACAGATGTTCAAATACAGTCTATAGGATTTGTGAGCAATCAGTGTAATTGTCACCCATAGCTCTACACTTTTCTTCAGAACTGACCATTATGGACAAGGAACAAGAAGAAATGACGTACACATGTACTTATGGGCGTGTGCAGGCAAAAAGGTGGCCAATGGTAAATTTAATATCTTTTAAACTGCGCAGTGATTGGTCCAAGGACATCAGTACATTATTTAGAGAGGCTTCCTGATTATTGTGAATTTGTTTACTGAGTGGTCTGCTACTGACATCTTGCAAACCTAATTTGCTTTCCTCTCCTACTGCAACTCTCAGTTTGTTTGCAGTAAGTGTTGTGTCTATCTGTCTGTCTGTCTTTTTGTCTGTCTATCTCTATGTCTATCCATCTCTCTTTGTAGCAAACAGCCATATGGACGAATGATGACAGTTTAAATAAAGCTGAGAAAAAAATCTCTGACAGCTGCAAGGGCTGTGTTTATTGAGGACAGACAAATAAAGAGGAGGATAGTTTTTCTAGTTCTCAAGACTGTTAAAGGAAAGTCTTGAAAGTCACTTGCCATCACACTGTTCACTTCTGTTTGCCTTTCACGGCAGATCCTGTGATTGCCTCACCACCAGTAAAGCGTGGACATCTCTGAGCGCCACAGAACACCAAGCTGAGGAACTCTTTTCTGAACTTGGTGCCTGTGACACAATAGAGAAGGAAGTTGATGGCGCTGTTGGTGTACCACAAAAGAGAGGTCACCCCATGCACCAGATCTTTCCTGGCCATGAACTCGGGCTCCTTCATTTCTATGTTTTCCACGTAGTTGTACCACAGCAGAAAGATGCACACAGGCATGGTCAGAAGCAGGAACGTGCAGGACAAGGCCAGAACCATCACTGTGGTCCGGGAAGCCCTTTTCCTGCGACTGTCATTGCCGTGCGTGGCGTTCATGTCCACGGGGCCTCCAGCTGACACAGACGAGGCTGAGGTGGCCTGCAGCAGAGTGGAGGACAGGATGACGTCACACACGAGCTGGGTAGCTGAAGGGATGAAGGAGGAGACAGACAAGTCGATCCATGTGAACATCTGTTTGAGGAACAGCCTATAGCCCATTGAACCAAACGTACAGCGCTTACTCTCCGTTGAAAACACAACCCCTATCACGAAATGGAGATTGAGGGCAAAGGCAGAGGTGACCACAGCAGCAACGACGGCCCAGGTTTTCCGCACCGTGCACAGCGCCCTGACCTTGTGTGGCCAAATCACCGCCATGGTTCGCTGCACCGTCACACTGGTGACCAGCCAGGCGGAAATGGTACTGACAGAGTAGGAAAGCCAGGGGTTCAGCTTGCAGGAAGCATCGTTTATAGAATGCACGTCCACCTGAAAGACAAACATCAGCCATTCGCCTAAAGCTCCGGTATACAGCACCAGCAGGTCTGACACGGCCAGGGACATCAGAAGAACGTGCTGAGAAGAGTTCTTGTCCTTGAGGCGACGCATGACAAAGATGGTGGCGATGTTTCCAAACGTTCCAAGGACGAGAAGGTGGGGGAGCCACACTTTCCTCAACATCTCCACCGTTTTTACATCTTGGAGCTCGAAATAATTGACCCCTCCTCCCTGTGCAGGCTTGGTACCGTTGCTTGTTTGCAAAGCATTGTCGGTGATATTGTCCATGGTGTTTTCTCCTGTGCTGAATGAGCCCTGTTGTGTTGGTGGCGTCTGTAGCTAGGACAGAAATCGTTCACAATATAGAGCGAAGTATTGCTTCAGCCACAGCTGCAGGCCTAAAACACTAACAAAGTGTGTATACAGTTACAAAGAGTGAACAAACAACAATTATTTTGTATGTGTATCAAAGTTTTATTGTCTTTGTGTTCATTTGATTGTACGTCCAATATATACTGGTCCCTCTTTCCTATTTTTCTTCCCTTTCCGATCCTTAATTCTCTGGCCCTAAAAACATCAAATAGTTATATTCATGATTATTGAAGCTTTTACAGCTTATGAAGATAGACAAAGAGATTATATACATGATAGCATACCTTTTGTTCACTAAAAACTTGATGAACACAGAAAAGCGATATATTTAAGCATGAGGTACTTCCACCAAACAGCTTTGAAGTGTAATACTGCCGAGAAAAGTCCATTTGCCAAGACTGTTGTGGATTTGTTTCTCATGGACACAGAAAACGGGTGACAATTCTAACAGTTTCTGTGTTGCATTTTCTGAAAATATTACAGCAAGCAAACATTCAAAATGAGTGCTTTGATTCGTTGCTTTACAAGATTCAGCGCTATATAAATTCCATACATTATTATTATTATTATTATTATTATTATTATTAAAATATGCCATGTCATGCCTCTCAAACAGTCCACTTAACAAACTCTTCCAGTTTGCACGACCAAGAACACTTTACAGTCCCAGGTACTGGTGGATGGTTTCATTTTAACCAAACCATCTTCTAAAACTGACCTACTCTTCCACACAATATGGAAGTTTTTTTTCATGCAAGCACGCAAGGAGTGGATGCAGCTGATTGCCAAATCTTCAATAGTGCCCTACGGCCTGCAAGACTACGGGAGAGTTGAGGTGAGAATGAAAAATGTTAGGGACAACACAGCACAGTGGTCAAAGCACTGGCTCTCCCCAAGTTAAGGTTCAGTAGCGCTGAGCGTGGTTGCCTCGCGGATGGGTGTCACAGCACGTAAACCCAGAACAACTCAGTCCAGGGTCCAGGGTCCAGTCCTAAAGTTAGCCCTTTCCTTTTACCAAGTCCAAGTGGGGTCAGTTTCTGCTATAATTATTAGCACCAGCTGGGATGGAATGGAATGGATAGCAACTGAGAGCAGCTGAAAGTGGGGATATTGACAGCTGTGGTGATCTTTGGTGCGCCTTTGCTCCAGTACATGTTCCCAGTTCAGCCAGCAGTGAACAGCTACCTGCTCTCTTTTAGGACAGCTAGTGTCAAGATGCGAGGGAGAGGAGATGGGCACTGTCCTCAAAATAATAATGATGATGATAATGACAATAATAATAATAATAATAATAATAATAATAACAATAACAATATAATAATAAATTGATTGTATATAGCGCTATATCTTGCAAAAAGACATCAAAGCGCTTGCATTCAACACACCCCTACACATACAACCAATAACAATTAACAGAGTAAGCAAATTCATATGTACATACACGCGCGCGCGCGCGCCGCACACCACACACAACACACACGATCACACACACAACACACAACACATACACACACACACACACACACACACACACACACACACACACACACACACAAAAGGTTATACACTTTGGCAGGTTGATGGGATTTGGGCTGTTTTAGGCAGGGATAGACTTTGAAATAAAACAAGAGGGGGAAAGTCAGATTTGGAATAAATATGTCTTGAGCTGGATTTAAAAGTGCCATAAGTCTTCTTCTTCTTCGTCCATCGGGATCGATGATGACCATCTATTTATCCTGGGATTGCGAGGGTCCATTTCTGTGGGTGCGAAGATGACTTATTTGGCCAATCCGTGCTTGAAAAGTTCTTGAGCAGTATGGACAGGGTATGGTGGATGCTTTTGGAGACTTGGAGGCTCTATCTTTCCTGTCTTGCCTGCGTTGCTCAGCTGTCGCAATTCTGTTTGCTTCGTGGGCCTTGGCGCCACTGCGTACAGCTGCTCGCCACTGTGGCCTCTCCATTGCTGCCTGCTCCCATGAGTTTATCTCAATGTTGAAGGCTTTCCGTGAGGCTTTCAAAGTGTCCTTGAAGCTTTTCTTCTGGCCTTCCTGGGAGCGCTTTCCATGCTGAAGTTCGCTAAACAGAAGTTTCTTGGGGAGCCGATGGTCTGGCATGCGAACTACATGGCCTGCCTAGCAAAGCTGGGTCTTCATCAGGATGGTGTGGTTGCTGGGAAGGTTTGCTCTAGTGAGCACCTCAGTGTCTGGGATCTTGTCCTGCCACTTGATGCCAAACAGTTTTCTCAAACAGGTGGTGTGGAAGTGGTTCAGCTTTTTAGCATGGCGTTGGTAGACTGTCCATGACTCTGAGCCACAGAGCAAGGTGGTGAGCACTACCGCTTTGTAGACCTTGATCTTGGTTTCTGTTGAGATGCCTCTCCTGTCCCACACATTCTTTCGAAGTCTTCCAAAGGCAGCGCATGCTTTGGCGAGTCTGGTGTTGACCTCATCATCAATGGCTACTGTGCGGGCTAGGCGAAGGGAGAGAGGGCAGTCACTCCAGATCACTGGACCAGAAACAGAGAAAGAGCGACGGCCAACAGTGGATTGGTTGAATCTCGGTATGCTGGCTTCTAAACAAGCTGAGGTCTCTGACTTTTGCTTCCTATCGACCACATCAGTTAGGGGAACACTTTCACCTTCACCTAAAGATGTGGCGCCTGTGTTTGCACACAGAACACTTAGCCCAGGTGCCATCTAGAGGTCTGTTGTGGGGAAATGGGGCCAGGACTGATCTGAAGTCTGGGAAATCTCCCTGACGTCCCTGTACTATCCAGCAGCAACAGCTCGAACTGAAACCTTTCAGACCACGGGTCTGACACTCTGACCACTGAGCTAATCTGCCCCTCAACATTAATGCCAACTTCACTGTGTCTGTTAAGAATGCAGAGAGCTCAGCTGTTCAAGGTGGAGTCACAAGCCACAGCCATCGTCCATTTCACCACTGGACTGACTGTCCACATGTCAAAAAAACTGCCCCAGAGGTTTGGTTGTGGAGTTTGGGTTTGGTTTGTTCACTTGTTTGTTGGATGTTAGGGTCTTTTGCTGGTTTTTTGTTGGGATTTGTCTTGCTGCTTATTGTTCTGTGACCTTCTCGTCCTGCTGTTCCCATGACACTCATTCTGATTTTCCTGCTCTGGATAAACCCTGGCAAGTCATGTTGTATCCTCAGGGTCACATGTCCACAGGGAGCTTATCAATGTTAGGCCACCGTGTGGCCACCAGCCAGAGGGGCCCTGTACTGCAGCTAGATCCCTTTGGTGATGTTCAGTGGTGCCTGTTTTGAATCAAAATAGGTGGGACAACAGCTGCTATGCCTCGTACTGACGGCAAGGTCTGGGTGGTGACCACTACAACTTTCTTTTAATGACTACCATCGACCTATAACCCTGAAGGCTTTGACCTCAGCGCATCATGGGCATAGAAGTGTATAAGAAATCAAAACTGAGGTCAGCTTGAGATCAGAGCTATAGGAACCACCGAATGAGACAATATTCTTTTATTGTACATAATCGACGGTGAGAAGAATGATGCTATGATGGTGATATATTATGTGTGTATATATATATATATATATATATATATATATATATATATATATATATATATATATAATTACGGCAGTGCACCATCTATGAGATGACTTGACGTTGCTGTATTCTATGCCTCCTATAATAAATTATATGTCTCGACACCCACAGCGTTGGTCAAGTAAAACGAGCAGCGCTCTAAAACCGCTTTCATCAAGTGGATGTGTTGTCTACGTCTTCCCAGAGAGTCTGCAGGAAGCTCATTCTGGGCAGAACCCTGCCAGAGTCTAGAGAAATAATCGGGAAAAAACGATAACACTAGCAAACAACACAACAACAGCAGCCGTAACACCTGCACATCCAAGCTGCAACCCTACCAGCTCCTTTGATGATCAGGTAAGACTCTGGGAACCACTGCAGGCTCAGACAGGGGCAAACACCTCAGCTGACACTGAATCACACTCGCTTTTCCAGACTTTTCCCGGGTTGAGGCACGGGCTTGCTGAGCGGTTCTGTTGAGGATGATTGAGTTCCCGGAGCTCTCTGTGGCCCTGACTACATTCCCATGCAAGTCCTTCGGATCAGTCTGCAAACCGAAGCCCTGTATGCGAACGCACTCAGAACAGCTTTGGCACACATTGAACCCTGTCACTGTGGTCTGAAGTCGACATTCAGCCGTCTTTTTCCCCCCTCCTTTCCTTGGCTAGAGCGGCCAGGTTTGCACTTTGTTGCCAGAGGGGAGGTTGTCAGTATCCCACGTGACTGGCCACCACTACACCAACCACATCCCTACTTCCGGGATGATGTGTAAACCCAACACCAATGTGCATGCCGGTTTTGTTTCTTTAATTTTGTCATCCGTTCCTTCCGGCACGCAATTTTCCGAAAGGCAAAACAGGTTTTAACGTGTGCACAAGGTGTTCTGTGTGTCTTCGTACGCGGGACCTGAATTTGAAGTATCATCCGACCGACTGTTTGGGGAGTCTTGTCGGTGCTGATGTTAACTCCAGGGAAAAATCTCCTTGAACGCCTGTGTCCGTCATGACTCGAACCTGGGCTCAATCATGGGATGAACCTTCAAATCTCGATAACAACGTTCTAACCACTACGGTTCCTCCCCTCCCACTGAGCCATCTAATTCAGTTTTCCCCTACAGTTAATAATGAGCCTTGTTCCACTCCCCTGCACGTTCCTTTGGATAAGACTATACACCAAAGGGCTTGTTTTAATTAACCGGTGTAGATCTTGAGAAATATTACAACCATACCCCTGTCGTAGACATAGCTATTAATACAATCATGATGGTATTAATGCTTACGTACAGGCCAAGCATGAATTCATCGCGCTAAAATATTAATGGTGTGAAACGAAGATTGCAGAACTATGGGTAGATACGGTGATATTCGCACTATGATAGACTTTGATGAAAACCACGCATCAACACAGGTCAGCAGCCTTTCGTCTCGTCTTGCTGACCACACAAAACAAGACTAAAAGTTACTGTCCAACTCTTGGCTCGCCATACAAACACTGCTTTCCCAGTTGCCATAGATAACCATTCTGTGCAGCTGAAAATCCAGCGATAAATGTTCAAACGCTGTAGTCTCATAAATTGCAGGCACAGCTGCTGTGGGGAACCAGGACAATGTGTAAGAGACTACTGATACACTTCAGTCTCACATTCAAACCCCAACACGCTGAGGAAAGGCTGCAAGCAAAGGTCATCACCTGACCGACTCCGGCCAGGTCAGGAAGCATGGACCACAATCTTAGGAACATGAGCACACGCACGCACGCACGCACGCGCGCACACACACACACACGCATATATATATATATATATATATATATATAGAGAGAGAGAGAGAGAGAGAGAGAGAGAGAGAATATATAGATATAGATATATATATATATGGCATGATATATATATGCACCAGACATACACATACGCTACGCGCGTGGGCGCCGGGAGAGAGAGAGAGAGAGAGAGAGAGAGAGAGAGAGAGAACATAACAAAAATTATGTAGTTATATTAAAGCAGCTTACTGTTTCGTAATAAGAAAAAGTTTGACATCCAAAGTCTTTTTTTTAAAAAAAACGTACAGCATTCAAAATCAATAAAATAGAGTCTGGTTTTAACGATTTCAGACAGGCAGACATATCATAATGCCAAAGTTAATTTAAACATAAAAAGCGCCATCTTGGAGAAGGGCTGCCTGGCAAAGGGAAATCATTCACTGTTTTTCATCAAGATAGCCTAGCTTCCCTTAGAATAATGAAAGGCAGGGGACGTTACTAGGAAACTGTTTTCTCCACTTTCTTCCAAAGAAATGTGGAGGTATGGATACGCCACACAATGAATGAAGGAGTCCAATCAGAGATATCAGAGACATGAATCGCGGCTGTGGTACAGTAGTGAAGGTCGACACAGGAGAATCTTACTTCAGAGAAAAAGAAAAACCCTTCACTTTCTCACAGGAGCGGCTGACAAAGACACAGAGCAGGTATTTAATACATTCAATAATTATAATGTGGATCAGTGGTCTAGAGGTCATGCACCTGCCTGGAAAGTGAGGAGTGCGGGTTCAATCCCTCATTATGCTTGATTTATTTTCCCCATCCACCAGACTTTGAGTGGTGTTTTGGAATGCAGTCTTTCGGATGAGACTAGAAAAGAGTGTAACACGCATTCAGCGCATGTAAAATAACCCCAGACAACGCCAGTTTTAGCTTGAGTTTGAGGCATTATTATTACAAAGTATAATCAGTTTTTCTTCCCCACAGTTGGACCTTCAAAAAACTGATAAATAACATGATCGTCTGTCCACATTCTCTCTCTCTCTCTCTCTCTCTCTCTCTCTCTCTCTCTCTCTCTCTCCTACTCTCTCATCTCTCTCTCTCTCTCTCTCTCTCTCACACACACACACACACACACACACACACACACACACACACACACACACACACACACACACACACACAGAGGATGCATTCGAAATTGTACATCTCAAAAATAAGCATAGCTATTATCTTGCTATTTCTAATGATGTCCGACAATTTAAAAAACAAAGAATAAAAAGAAAAGCTTATTTTTTACTTCAAATATAGCCGGTTGTCTCCTTTCCCTCTATACAAGAAGAACAGAAAGGAAGAGTCGGCAGAAGAAAAGTAGGAAGAAATAATCAATAATTGCTAAAGAATTCATCGACTTTCATAGGCAGATGGGGCACTCTTTTTTTTCTTGTCCATTACCTGCCTTACACCACGCGGGACAAGAGGTGGAGAGACTAGACAAGACTGGCAATTTAAATCCCAAAATACGTGAAGCCATGATCTATTTGCAGGCAAAGAATAAACTATAAGATCAGTACTCTCTGTTACAAATGTCTCCACAAAACAGCACACTCCTACGTTTGTGAATGTCTCCACCTGTACACTCCTTCTCGTTCCCTTCGCTCTGCTGCAGATTCCTTGTGCTTGCAAACACCTAGATTCAACCAGTCCACTGTTGGCGTCGCTCTTTCTGTTTCTGGTCCATCGATTTGGAATGACCTCCCTATCTCTCTTCACCAAAGGCCTTCTTGTGACAGTTTAAAATCTGGCCTCAAGACATATTTGTTTCAAACCTAAGAATTTCCTCTCCTGTTTCATTTCATAGCTATCCCTGCTTTTCAACAGCCAAAAATTCCATCACCCTGCCAAAGTGTATAACATGTGTGTGTGTATGCATTTGGACTTGTTAGAACTATTACTTGCTATTGGTTGCATGACTGTGTAAGAATGAGTTGAGTGCAAGCGCTTTGATTTTTCTGTGCAAGATACAGCGCTATATAAATTCCATTTATTATTATTATTATTTTAAAGCTGCGGCCCAAATTTTGTGAGTGAAACCATCCCATAATATCTACAACAGGGATGGCGGGGAGGGTGTGATTATCAGTATTATCTATGACTTTCCAGTTTGACTTTGAGCAGATCAACTGTGGAAAATCTGCTAGGTGAATATCTATGCAGATATGCCAGTGCTTTAGTCTACCTTCATGTATACATATACAAAAGATCAAAGATGCACGTAAAAGATCACACAGTCTATGTTAAAATTCGCAAATTGAAGAATGTTCAAATAGACAGCACGGGTTCCTTAAAGATCCCACATTCTATGTTACTATTAGTAAACTGAAAATTGTGAAAATAGACAGCACTCATCCCTGGTTTTTAACTGCGTAAGCTTGGGTTGCTAAGGTTGGTGAATCGTCTTTTCATTAGTGTACGTGAAATTTAATGATAAAGTGTGCATGGGGATACTCCGCACACAGCCGTCTTTATATGGACTGGGGGAAAAAACTTGACTTATATGCGCGC
>CM054150.1:51324195-51364195 GCA_028751875.1 Rapana venosa | reverse complement strand
GCCAGCACAGCATGTTGTTCAGACGTTGAAAACAACCCATCCACTTTTCGTGACAGAACAGGCCAGCGAAGGCCGGTGATAATGGATCACACAAACATACTCAGCATGCATTTCAGTCACCTGGAGAGAGATGGGCTGTTTCAGGTTTAGCCTGCCCTAGAGGCACTTCCTTCAAACATTCAGTGCCACGCCTCAGTGACTCCCTAAGGAGTTACAGAAAAGGTCAGATCAGGTCAGAATAAATCTGATTTTTAACATGTTTTCGGATCAGTGTACAGATTTTATTCTTGCGAACGTTCTTTTGTTATTAGTGTTGTTATTTAATATTTTGCTCAACTTTTACTTTGCCTTTCCTGTCTTCTGATTTTTGAGAGGTAGTTTTTGATGTTGCTGATGTTGTTGGTGCTATTATGTTTACGTCCCAGCGCCCGGAAATTTCCGATTTAGGGACTGTATGAGAAGTTACATAGTGTCAAGTAGTTCTGAGTCTTGAGACTTGATTTATGAAAAAGCTACAGAGCAAATGTTCGCCCTCTTTCTTTAATTTGATGGGAAGACACAGTCAGACCTGCCTTGCCAGAAAAGTAATAATTAACACCAAAGTGATGACTCAAAACTCGTTGTCATTCCTCCACTCAATTGAACTTGAGATGAACGAAAAGACTCTGAGATAGACATTCCAACCTAGTCACCTTGGTTTTAGAGAGATTTTGGCTGTATGTGCTGTCTCTTCATCACTATCATTATCATTGTCGACGTCGCCGTCGATGTTGTTGTCGTTGTCGTCATCACCTTTTTTAACCAACGTCATCACCATCACCATCATCACCACCACCACCATTATCATCATGATCATCAATTTCTTCTTCTTCTTCTTCTTCTTCTTCTTCTTCTTCTTCAACATCAAAATCATCATCATCATCAGAAGTAGTAGTGGTAGCAGCAGCAACAGCATAAGCAGCAGCAGTGGTCACAGTGGTAGAAGTGGTAGTAGCAGTAGCTGTAGTATCAGTATCGTTCTTAGAACATCGTGGGGGGGGGGGGGTCTATTTTTATTACTACCTATATTATTTTCATCATAACTGTTGTTGTTTGTGGTGCTGTTTCTACTACTATGATAATAATAATAATAATAATAATAATAATAATAATAATAATAATAATAATAATGTATGGAATTTATATAGCGCTGAATCTTGTAAAGCAACAAATCAAAAAGCTCATTTATTATTGTGTATCTTATTGATTATCTTTGCTGTTGTTCCCGATACTGCAGCAGCTACAGCTGCTTCTTCCGATGCTACTGGCACTGCAGTGGTGGGAGTGACAATGGTGGTGATGGGTGATGGTGGTGGGGGTGATGAGTGATGGTGGTGGTGGTGATGGGTGATGGTGGTGGTGGTGGTGATGGTATGGATGAAGCTGCTGCTGCTGCTGCTGCTGCTGTTACAGCTGCTACCCGTACTGTTTCTGCGGCAGCGACGACGGCGGCAGCAATAGCGGCGGTAACTGCCGTTGCTTCCATTGTTACCGCTGTTGCTTAAAACCCTTTTACGTTTAAACTACGTATAAAGACTTATAACAGAATGACCCAAACAGTCTAGACTCAGTATTATGCTGAACGTTCCAAAACGCCCACACCCTGCATGGGCAACAGATAAGGGAATTCCACTTCACTGTCAGCCATGCTCATTTAATGACAGTGTATGGGCCATTAACACTGTTATTACCTAGGGAAGGGTGACCGCAATGATCTAAACAGATAGGAAGTGGAAACTGCTAACGCCACCACCTTTTGTGTCAGCCATCCAGATGAATACGTTCTCTGTGATCAGAACATTCAGGCGGAAAATGTTCAATGGCCCCTTTAGTCTTGAAAAGCCACCGGTAAAAAGTGGCAATGCGAAAATGACCTAGTTTTCCTGTTACTGCACTACCACGGTGACAAGGGCGTGATTTTAGCTTCCTGAATATCTGCCGGGTGGTACCCGCCCACATCCCCAAACCCCTATTAACGACGTCTGACTGAAGCTACTACATACACTATTACCTTTAGCTTTGGCTCTTTGTTGTGTGTGGGCTGGGATTTTGCAGGTACTGGTGATACAAATCTGTTATTTGTCGATAAGGTGTAAAAATATTCTATTTCTCGCATATTTGTGTGATAAGTAATAAAAGAATGAACTTCAAAATACAAAGTCTTAATTGTTGCGTGTTTTGACTACTTTTAGGTCTTGTTAAACAGTTACCACAAAAAACATTTTACACAATGTCCACATTGTGCATACGGCAACATATGATTGTATGTTATATACATACATATGAACACACACACACATAACTGTATATGCATCTCTCTCTCTCTCTCACACACACACACACACACACACACACACACACACACACACACACACCACACACAAACACACTACCCATCCCCTATATTTATTTATTTATTCTTTTATATCGAGGATAATGGAATAAGCACTTATGTGCTTTTTTACATCCAGTCCCAGTGTGTTTGCGGTTTTTGTAAATTCTGTCATCTGTTCCCACCGGCACACAATGGCCTACTCTTTCGAAAAGCGGAACAGGATTTAACGTGTGCGCAAGATGTTCTGCGTGCGTTCGCACACGAGGCCTCGGTTTATAGTCTCATCCGAAAAACTTTGGGGGAGAGTGGAGTCTGCACTGATGTTAACTCCAGGGGAAAATATTCCCCTTGAACGGGAATCGAACCCGGGTCGTCAGATTGCGAGCGCAATGTTCTAACCACTAGGCTATCCCGTTCCCGGGCATTCTAAGAGAAGGGCATGGGTTGGCCGATACAAGACATGATACTACAGGAAGCGAGACCGTTTCCAGACTGCTAAAAGGCCCGGTAATTAGCAGTAGATCATGATAGGATGGTGTTGCTGGAGATGACAGAGAGGCCAGATGAAAACAAAATGCCAGCATTACGTTGGACGGGAATATCAACTAGTTTTACTATATAGCTTAACACTTAAACAACAACAACAACAACAACAACAACAACAACTTTCTGTTTGGCTAGTCCTGCCTTCGTCTCTCTGTCTCTGTGTGTTTGTCTCTCTGTCTCTCAGTTTCCGTCTCTCTGTCTGTCTGTGTCTGTCTGTCTGTCTCTCTCTCTCTCTCTCTCTCTCTCGTCTCTCTCTCTCTCTCTCTCTCTCTCTCTCTCTCTCTCTCTCTCTGTGTTTTGTTAGAAATCTGTCCTGTGAATGGATTCTTAATATTATTATTCATGTAATTATTTATTACTTGCATTAGAGTGGTATGGGTGCTTTGTGTTTTTTGCCCTTCAAATGTGGCCAAGACCTTTTGAATAAACCATTCATATTCATGGCCCCTGCGCAGGATGACACGCAAATTTTTAAGCGTTTCCATATTTTTTAGGGACGGATAGCTCATGGTCGGAGCACTCGCTTTCCCCACAAGTTAAGCACGTCGAGCGTGGTTACGTTGGATGGTGACCGTTTTGCGCGCCTTGCTTTAGTACAGTTTCCCCAGTTCACCCACTGTAATGGTACCTGTCTCTTTAGGGTCAGGAAGGTAAAGCAGCGAGGAGAGGAGATGGGCGTGCCTTAATATGCTGCCCTAAGAAGTGAGGTTTTCTGACGCTCGCTCCCTACGACCTTATAGTTATGGGACACCTTTACCTTTTTTTATTCATATTCACATCCTCTCTCTCTCTCTCTCTCTCGTGCATCTCTTCTCTCTCTCTCTTGTCTCTCTCTCTTCTCTCTCTCTCCTCTCTCTCTCTCTCTCTCTCTGCTCGATGCGTCAAAAATTACGTGCTAATTCTAATCTCAATGTCAGGTTCAGCTTGTTCAACCTCACACACTGGGGACCAGCGGTAGTTAACGGAAATCCTGATCCCTGTCAGCTGGACCGGTTCCAAGGCAACTAACCGGCCATTGACAAAGTCCTGTCCTTTGTGAGTAGCGTGGACTGCATGGACGGAATGGGCGAGATCAAAACCAAACCAAAGGACGAATTTGTCGCCTTTCTCCGCTATTGGCCATATAGCTGAAAGTGTTCTATGAAATCAGGACTTGCAAATGGACGATTTCGGAGACTTGACATGTTTTGTCGCTTAATGATAGCGTGGTGAACCCACAAGGGGAGTGGGGCAGGACCCGTTCAGTTTGGTGTTGGTGTTGGTGTTGTTTGGTTGGTTGGTTGGTTTCTTCGTTTTGGAGTACCACGGTAGAGAAATGGGATTAGCTTCCCCGCTCAATGCATGAAGTCATATAAAGTTATTTTTATGCTTAAGTGTCGCTTTGATTTCTTCATGTTCCCTTTTAGATTTTGATGCACAAGTATACATAAAACCATCCTTAAAAGTCAAGTTTTCCTTTATTGATGCGTTCCCTTTTCAGATTCAGTGCACACATGTGCAGATATAATCATGCACACATATTTAGATAAATACATGCTTAAAAGTCGCATTGCTTCGTTCACTTTCAAATCTGATGCACACACACACACACACATAATTATAAATAGATCAAATGCACGCGTAAGAGTCCGTTTGCCCCCCTTACGTTGACTCTCAAATGTAATGCGCACATATAAAGATAAACGAAGGCTTAAAAGTCATGTTCACTTTTTAAATCAATGCAATTTTTTTTTATTTCGAAGCACACATAAAATTATATACAGAGAAATGGATACTTAAAAGTGACACCGCCCTCTTCAATATGTACACTGTCAAATATAATGCTCCCATAATACAGACATACACATTCTTCTGAGACAAGTGGGCCTCTTCATGTTCAGTTTTGGTTGGGTGTTTTTCTTTTTTTCTTTTTGTTCAAGTTACATTTTTATGTACAATGCTCATACACACAAATACAACCATGCTTAATTAAAGAGTCACATTGTCCTCCTGTCTAAGCTTAGAATTTCTGTCAGACATTAGATCAAAGTGACTCTTAATGTGTGCATGTCCTATATGGTGTGCATTTTTACTTCAGACTGCTATGATGCTCTCTCCCCCTCTCTCTCCTCTCTCTCTCTCTCCTCTCTCTCTCTCCTCCTCTCTCTCTCTCTCTCTCTTTCTCTCTCTCTCCCCCTTCTCTCTCTCTCTCTCATCTCTCTCGCTCTTTTCTCTCTTCTATCTCTTCTCTCTCTCTCTCTCACCTCTCACTTCTCTCTACTCTCTCTCTCTCGCTCATCTCTCATCTCTCTCTCTCTCTCTCTCTAAACGAGTCTAAACGACTGTGAACTAAGGTCCCATGTGCAAAAACACGCACAACATCTTGCGCACACGTTAAAACCTGTTCTGCATTTTGTCCGGGTGGGAACAAATGACAAAAATTGCAAAACCTTACGTACATGGGAACTGGATGTAAAAAAACACAACTTTTGAGTGTTTATTCCATATTTTCGAAATATAAGAATCAATAGATCATCCAATACATTAACCAATCGATCTCTGTGTATCTTTTCGACTCTTGTCTCCCTCTCTGTTTCTACATCTCTTTTTCTTCTTCTATTACTGTAACTAGTCAGCCCCTATGCCCTCACCTCCTCCCCTTGTAATATCACTACTCTGTTCATCGATGTTGGACGTTTCTCAGCTTAACACCTAGGGAGTGCACCCACAACATTATGCACTCCTCCTGTCTCACTCACTCCACCCGGGAATCACTGTGAGACTGGGAGTACCCACTGGAGGAGAAGTGTTGCCTGCCTGATCCTGTTCACGTACTTCGCCAGTTAAGCAGCTATACTTCGACTTATGACCCTTTCTGGGTTTTTTTAAAAATCGCCGTTTAGGCACCCATACTCCGACTTCAGAAGATTATTTTTCTTCAACGGATCGTGCATGCTGTTATGCTGACAGCCTGACATAAATGATGACAATGTCAGCGTGATAGTTTAAAGCAAATCGCTATGTTGATGCAGGCCTTGACACTTACCTGACATCAAGACCTGACACCGGTTTGGGGCTTCTGCAGAAGCAAAGCAGCCTGCAGGCTGATTACCGAAGTCTTTTTTTGCAAGACGTCACAACCGACTGCGCGCACAGAAAGCCAGTGGGTGTGTCGTCATCACACCCACTGTAGCCAACCAGGGGCAGCCAGTGCTGTGGGAAAGTAGCGCTGTGGCCACCTGGCTCCACAATGTGTCAGCTGTGTGTGTGTGTGTGTGTGCGTGTGTGTGTGTGTGTGTGTGTCTGTATGTGTGTGTAACAATAACAACAATAACAATAATTTTAATTCAGTTTTTGCAGGCCATATGGCCCATAGGAACAACAGTTAATCATATACTTTCATGTAAGGTGAACATCCCTACTACTGATATCTAAACATTTAGTAAGAAATAATCAAACTTTAAACATCAAACTAGGTTTAGTGTTCATACAAAGAAGCTGCACTTTCAGATTCGATGGAAATCTGTAATAATACAGAGGAATACATTTTCTTCGCAATACAGCATGTGTGTGTGTGTGTGTGTGTGTGTGTGTGTGTGTGTGTGTGTGTGTGTGTGTGTGTGTTGGTAAATAGATAAATATATAGATAGGGGACGGGATAGCCTGGTGGTTAGAACATTGCGCTGGCAATCTGACCACCCGGATTCTATTCCCGTTCAAGGAGATATTTTCTTTCCCCTGGAGCTAACACCAGTGCAGACTCCAATCTCCCCAAAAGTCCTTCGGATGAGACTATAAATCGAGGCCCCGTGTGCGAACGCACGCAGAACATCTTGCGCACACTTAAATCCTGTTCCGCTTTTCGTAAGAGTAGGCCATTGCGTGCCGGTGGGAACAGATGACAGAATTTACAAAATCTCATACACACGGGGACTGGATGTAAAAAAGCACATTAGTGCTTATTCCATTATCCTCGATATAAAAGAATAAAATTAAATAAATAAATAAATAAAAATAGATCGATACATAGGTAGATATTCAGATACATACATACATACACACATACATACATACATACATACATACATACATGCATACATACATACATACATGAACGGACAGACGGACGGACAGATGGACCGACAGCCGTATGGATGGACAGACAGATAGAGAGACAGATAGATAGCTAGATGCACACACACACACACATACATACATACATACATACATACATACATACATGCATACATACATACATGCATACATACATACACACACATACACACACATACACACATACATACATACTTTCAGAGTTAGTTTTATTATTATTGGTTATGGTAATAATGTAGTTAGATAATATTGACCAAGTGGCTTTTTTGTTCCTAGATAGATGGCTTAATGAAAAAAGCAAATGCATTTGCTTATTCAATGTACCATCTGGAAATTTAAAAAAAATGACCTGACATACATACGAGGCCTACTGCTTGTAATAAAACACACATTAATAATGATAAGAAATTACTGAAAAAAGATAATCATGTAATGATATAACTCCCACATAAGATGAATGATGCAAGAGCAGTCCGTTAAGGATAGATGCTGACTTCCTCTCCTGGCAGCTGCTTTAAAATCATTCCCAAAGACTTGACGTCATCAGCTAACGGGAATCCTCAGGATGAAGTATACACCTGGTTTCCTCTCTGAACATGGTTGGAGAGTCCTAGCGAAGAGTTTGCTGAACAAATTTGCTGTTGCTGTCGTCGTGGTTGTTTTATCATTGTTGTAATTGTTGTTGTTGTTGTTGTTGTGGTGGTGGTGGTGGTGGTGGTGGTGGTGGTGGTGGTGGGCGTTCCCAAGCTTAACATTTTGAAGGTCAGCCAGAAAATGCACCCTGCCTCACTCCTCTCATCTGGGAATCCCTGAAAGAACGCAAGTACACGCTAAATGAGAAGATGGCAGGTATGGTTGTTTTCAAGTACACGCTAAATGAGAAGATGGCAGGTATGGTTGTTTTCAAGTACACGCTAAATGAGAAGATGGCAGGTATGGTTGTTTTCAAGTACACGCTAAATGAGAAGATGGCAGGTATGGTTGTTTTCAAGTACACGCTAAATGAGAAGATGGCAGGTATGGTTGTTTTCAAGTACACGCTAAATGAGAAGATGGCAGGTATGGTTGTTTTCAAGTACCTCGCCATATAGGCATCCTTACTCCGACTTCACAGACATTTCGTTCCCTTCTCAAACGGTTGTTCTGCTAAGAGATCGGCATGGATGCAGACAGCCTCAACACGACATTCAAAGACACAACACCATGTTAATGCAGGCCTTGGGACTTTGCTGACATCGAGAGCTGCCAAAGCTGTTGCTCTGGTCCAAGCTGTAAAGGTTGCACAGAAACGAAAAATGCTCCTATTTTACGTCATGATTAAGATTCAAAATTATTTGACAGTCCCAGATGTGACACTCTGTGGTAGTGTGGGTTTGTCATGAACAGTTTGATTGAATCAGTAGACTGCTTCTAAAAACATAAGAACAAGATAAAGCCAAAGCCGTATCCATTATTTAGTGAGTTTTACACCGTATTCAGGACAAAAAGAGAATTATCAACATTGACAGACAGTCAGGTAATTCATTCAGGTTATGATGTAAAGTGCAGTGGATAAAATGAAAGAACAGTGCGAAAGCAGCCTCATCTTCCATGTAAAGCAAAGGAGAGACGATGAAAAGTGTTAGCTAGTCTAAGAATAGCCATGTCATTTGACTGAGTCAGAAATATGAATGACCTCAGAACAACAAACAACCAGAATTTCCATGGTACCAGCTGCCGTGGCGCATTGGTTAGTGCCCTGGGTTACGGACTGAAAGATCGCGGGTTCGCATCCCACTCTTCTTGACTTATCTGCAGCCTTTGATACCATAGATCACTCAATTCTTCTTTCTCGCCTCCAAAATACGTTTGGTATTAACGGCACAGCCCTCACCTAGTTTACTTCATACCTCACAGACAGGTTCCAGAAAGTTATTGTAAACAAAATTCAATCAAAACCTGTCAAAATGGAATGTGGAGTCCCGCAGGGATCATCCTGGGCCCTGTTCTCTTTTCTCTCTACACTGCTCACTCTCACATATAATAAACAACCACCATATTGATCATCATTTCTATGCCGATATACCAGCTTCAGTGCAGTGATACTGTTGAAAACTTGCCTTCCCTCCAGACAAATATGTCCTACTGCCTTCAAGACTTCAAAACTGGATGACTCAGAACAAGTTACATTTTAATGCCGATAAACCGAAGCCATGCTCATAGGACCCAACATAAACTTCCTCTATCGCAAAAACTTCAATAGAATTCGGCAATACGTCAGTTCCTTTGTCCAACTCTGTGAAGTATTTAGAGTAGTTCTTGACAACACACTCTCTATGAAAAAAATTCATCACCCAGACCTGCCGTCTTGCTACTATCAATTACGGCGCATAAGCGCGATTCGCAAGTATCTGTCCACTGATGCAACTTCCAAGCTTGTCACATCTCTCATTCTTCACGTTTAGACTACTGTAATTCTCTTTTGGCTGGCCTAACCAGCATCATCTATCCTTTCTCTTCAACGCATACAAAACTCTGCAGCTTGACTGGTCCAAAGAAAGAAAAAATCTGAAAACATCACCCCCTCTTCTGGATCTCTTCACGGGTTTCCTGTCCAAAAACTGAGTAAAAAAAATCCCTTGTTTCAAATTCTCCACAAATCGAACCTCTATCTCTGTAACTGTCTTCATCTGTACATCTCCACCCGTTCCTTTTGTTCCCGCGAACTTGTGTTTTCAAACACCCAGATCAAACCAAACCACTGTGCCGTTGCTCCTTCTCTTTTTGGTCCATCCCCCTGGAATGACCTCCTCTTTCACTCGCCAAAAGCCTTCCTTGAAACCTTCAAATCCAGCCTCAAAACACACTTTTTTTCCTACCTGAGACTTTCCCCCAAATACTTCCTAATTTAAACAGCTCTTTCACCTTCTAGTGTTGTTCCGTGTGGGGTTGTGGTGTGTGTGTGTGTGTGTGTGTGTGTGTTGTTTTGTGTGTGTTTGGTGTGTGTGGTGTTTTGTGTGTGCGTGCATCGTGCATACTCGCGCGCGTTTTTAAATCTGTTTTTCATTATGTTTAAGGAGTGCATGTCTGTAAATGGTAGAGTGCAAGCGATTCGATTGTTTGTTTTATACAAGATTCAGCGTATATAAATATTAATATATTATTATTATTATAAAGATTTCCGTCCGGCATCTCCAGGATGGTTAGTGCTGGTAGGTCTCATGGGATCACGCAGTCAAGCTTCATCCACTGTGCGGATGCGATTTTGAGAGTGTTGCTTAAATCACCTGACCAACACTGCGGGTCTGTATCTCTCGGACCCGGCTGTCGCTGGGATATATTATGACAGTAAGCGTAGAGTTACAACCCTGTCAAGTAGTCTCAAAGCACATGCACTTCCATAGCAGCATCTTTACATCACTATCACTCTCACTGATCATTATGCAATAAAAAAAAACAATGTCTGTTTCGGTGACTCCGGTTGCTCAGGTCTCTTGGAGACCTCAGATCCATGTTTGCCAGACACTTCTGTAGCTGTGGTGAGTTAGAGTTCCAGCCCTCAGGGTTGGAGGTTTACAGGAGAAGGTGGTTGGGGGGAGGGGTGTGGCCCTCATCTCCCCATGTGAGAGTCTCGCTCCTTCCTTTTGACAAAAGTCCTGACAGAACAATATTGCCAAATAATAACCAAACATAGACTTATCATCGTGTTGCGGCGTGACAGAAAATAATCACAGACATGCCTGACAGTATAAGAGTCTTGTCACTGCTCTCTTACAGCTTAAAATCATGGAATATGTATTGGAGTGAATAAATACTAAACCTCTTTCTCTTCAGTTCCGCATCTAAACTAGTAGTAAGTATGGGTATGTATTTGTTAGTAACCCAAAACAGTTCACTCGAGTTTACAAATGATTACAAAGCAGCACCTTCACTTCAGTTTTCGTATACCTTGTAACATCAGTGTTGACATTTCAGAGTTCATGGTTTTAACTGGCTTCCTTGGGTAAAATAATTTACCCCCTTTCGGCAATTAAACCTAAGTAAAATTGTTTCTAAGCAAAGTCTGGATAGTTAGTGACAGAAAAAGTACTAGAGTTTTAAGTAAGAAAGTGTGCTAAAGATAGTATCCACATAACAATTATTACGATTTACTTTTGCCCTAGCAGTAACAGACTTTACTAAGGCCTTTGACACAATTTAAAAACCGTTCATTCAAAACACTGTACCCCGTTTGGCTTAGGTCTAACTTCTTAATGTGGATCAGAATTGTGTAAGTACCAACACAAAGATGTGTAAGCTCTTTCAGCTGGATATCCAATTATGCTGAGATAGAAAGAGGTGTCGGCCAAGGTAACCCATTCTTCTCATGACTGTTGGATTGCTTTTCTGCTGAAAACTAAGGTAGTCTTCATTGCATTTATTAATGAGATGCTTCTAAGCGTTGGTATTAATTTCAGGTTGGAGATGAATAAGCACAACACAGAAGCTACGGGACAAGGTATGAAGTAATGAATGTTTCCTGACACCATAATAATAATAATAATAATAATACATGGAATTTATATAGCGATATATCTTGCAATTACAAATCAGAGCGCTTGCATTCAATCCGCTCCTACACATGCAACCAACAATGATTAACAATATATTAACAAATTCACAACAACACACACACACACACACACACACACACACACACACACACACACAGTTTAAACTTTTCAGCGGGGTGATGGAATTTTGGCTGTTAAAGGCAGGGACAGATATGAGATGAAACAGGAGGGAAAAATCTTAGGTTTGAAATAGGTATGTTATGAGTCTGGATTTAAGTCGTAAGTAGACTTTTCACGAAGGGAGAGAGAGAGGGAGGTCATTCCAGATTGATGGGCCAGAAATATAGAAAGAGCGACGGCCAACAGTGGATTGGTTGAATCTAGATATTCATAAGCACAGGGTATCTGCAGCAGAGCGGAGGGAACGAGGAGTGTACAGGTGAAGGCATTCACAGAGGTAGGAAGGTGCTGTTTTGTGTACGAATTTGTTATAACAGAGGGTATTGATCTTGTACTTTACTCTCTGTAGCACAAGCAACCAGTGGAGAGATTGCAGGAGAGGAGTGGTATGCTCAGATTTTTTTTCTTTTTGAGGACTAATCGAGCTGCAGAGTGTTGTATGCGCTGAAGGGAGTGGATTGATGATACTGGCAGACCGTCCAAAAGAGAATTACAATAGTCCAGACGTGAAAATCACCAATGCACATGTGTATTATACATGATGCAGTTTGCTAATATTCCAGATGGTAGTCATGTACACTGTTTTAGCATTCTAGCTAGGGGTAGTAGATAACGAGAATTGTATACCATGGTCTTTGTGGACATGATGCTGTTATCTAACCTTTATACAACATTGTTTGTGTTCAGTGAAATAAAGTTACCTTTTTAATGAAGCTTTGGAGTTCATGTTGTGTGACCGTTTGAGGAAACAGTCTATATATTATTGTGAACGCACGCTTCACTTGACTGGGAATGGATGAATAACAGGCAATATGACTTTTTTCCTTTTAAACCTGGTAACTACTGTGCACTGTTCTTTTTTCTACGTTAATCTCATACCGTAAACAATAGCTGTGAATATAAAATGTGTAATACATATCAATCCCCAGAAACAGCTATCAAAGTGGAAAAGCAAACATTTTACCACCTGCGTGGTTATTTAGAGAGACGGCAGGTCCAACATACAAATATGAATTTGTTTTATTGTGGTGGGCAAGAAGGGCAGGAAATGTTTGATACCCAACACAGCCATATTCTTAACTGCCATGCACTGCAACTTACTTGTACGTAAGAAAGAAAAATGTACACTGAAAGTAGTTCATTGTCAATGACGATCGTTTCATTTTGGAAAGAAGCACATTACCTATCCCTATATCATTTAACATTTGGAGAGAGCGAGAGAGACAGAGAGAGGGGGGGGAGAGAGAGAGAGGGAGAGAGAGAGAGAGTATAGAAATGCATGCTGACACTTGAGCCCATCGCAGGTAAATTAGGCATGAGGAAAGGCAACCTCTGATTCCATGCAACCCTGCTCACACAAGCAGATCAGCGCCATTATTGTTGTCAAGTGGTATAGACTGTTGAAGCAAAGGTTAAATCCTATTAGTATATAACATCCTGGTTCAGTCCCCCGGCTGATTTGGTCATTTAGAAGAATTGAGCATCTGCAGTAGACTTTACGAGGAATCTCCATTTCTTTCTATATTGATATATACTTCTTCTTTTTTCATCTGCCGCTGGTGCCCTTCGGCGTCGCGGGGAGACACAGATGTCTGTCTGCAGCTAGGCGGGAGGCTTGATGTAGTGACAGGTCATGGGCTCGTAGGGTGTCAGCCACGGAGTCGTTCCATCGTCTCCTTGGTCTACCTCTGGCTTTCCAGCCATTGTACTTAGTGGTGTATGCCCGTAGGGCTGGTTGGTTGGGCGACATTCTAGTGAGGTGACCAAACCACCTGATCCTTTGTTGTTCGATATGGTGGAGAATTGGTGTTAGTCCGACCATGTCTCTGATCACCTCATTCTTGATCTTGTCGCGTCTGGTCTTGTTGACATATATATTGATATATACAAACACATTAAACCGAAAACTGTGAACGGTGGAAGTGCTGATCGATCCTTTGAAGATGCATCGATGATGCTAGAAAACTGGTGCAGGAACCAGTGCTGTATGTGACATGTTGGAAGTGTAAAAAGAAAGTATCTTTTTGCAAACAAGCCAGTGTGTTTGGTGAGTCACGTGCCCTCAAATCCTTTATTTCTGTTTGCCTGTTATGCCTGAAACAACTCTCGCCTCACCGACAGAAATGGATGGACGATTCTGAGCACCACAGCGCATCCACCTAAGGAATTCCTTTCTGAACTTGGTTCCAGTGACACAGTAGAGAAGGAAGTTGATGGCGCCGTTGGTGTACCACAGGAGAAAGGTCACCACGTACACCAGCATCTTCCTGGCGATGAACTCGGGCTGCTGCACTGCCGGGGTCTCCACGTGGTTGTACCACAGCAGACAGATGCACACAGGCATGGTCAGAAGCAGGAACGTGCAGGACAAGGCCAGAACCATCACTGTGGTCCGGGAAGCCCTTTTCCTGCGACTGTCATTGCCGTGCGTGGCGTTCATGTCCACGGGGCCTCCAGCTGACACAGACGAGGCTGAGGTGGCCTGCAGCAGTGTGGAGGACAGGATGACGTCACACACGAGCTGGGTGGCTGCTGGAACCAGAGAGGAGACAGACATGTCCAGCCAGGTGAAGATCCGTTGGTAAAAGTGGGTGTAGCTCGCTGTGCCGAAGTGCACCGCGTTTTATCTGCAGTCTGTACCATTCCCACCACGAAGTGACAGTTGAGTGTGCAGATGATGACAACCACAGCAGCAACGACGGCCCAGGTTTTCCGCACCGTGCACAGCGCCCTGACCTTGTGTGGCCAAATCACCGCCATGGTTCGCTGCACCGTCACACTGGTGACCAGCCAGGCGGAAATGGAATTGGCGGAGTAGACAAGCCAGGGCAGGAGCTTGCAGGAAGCATCGTGCGACGCCTGCACGTTCACCTGGAACATGTTGCGCAGCCATTCCATCAGAGCTCCTGCGTGTAGCAGGAACAGGTCTGACACCGCCAGGGACATCAGGAGAACGTGCTGAGAAGAGTTCTTGTCCTTGAGGCGACGCATGACAAAGATGGTGGCGATGTTTCCAAAGGTCCCCAGGAGAAGGATGAGAGGGGGCCACACTTTCCACAGCAGCAAGCCTGTCTGGAAGTCCTGGAGCTGGGTGAAGCTGAAGGCTCCTCCCTGTGTTGGCTGGCTGATGGCCTCTGCTCTGGAAGCACCGTCTGTGGTGTTGGCCATCTTTGTCCTGAGCTGAACTGCGTCCTTAAGTCTATGCCTACAGCAGAGGGGAAAAAGCATGTTAGTGTTAGTACTTTCAGATTTTGTATCCCGACATTCTGTTTGTAAGTTGAGGTTCAAAACAGACCTGTGTCTTTCTCTAAAGCTAGCTTGTCTGTTTGTCTGTCAATCCGTCTGTCTGTCCTGTCTGTCTGTCTCAGTGCGTGTCTCCGAATGTGATCATGAGAGGGACACACTGAAACAAACGGACAACCCTCTTTCCCTTCCTCTGTTCTTTTGCCTCAACTTCACAGTTACAAGGACATGGTCAATATGCGCATGACTATTTCACGTCTTTGTGCTATTCTAAATTAAACCTGCTATTGAAGATTGACCAGCATGCTCCACAAACGCTGACAATTATTTTCGTCCATACAAATCTTAAGTCAAGTTAAAGAATGTTTTTAACTCTTCACCAATTATAATGGTAACAAACGTTTATATTTCTGTATCATTGTGGAGGAAAATCTGCTTGATGAAAAGAGACACATCTTTGCAGTGGGTTACCTAGAGATAGAAGAATTATGTGTTTAAGTCCTAATGTAGGTTTCAACATCATTGTAACCATTCAAAACATTATTTCTGGCTCCACAGCTATGACCTTGTTTTGGTTTGGTTTTGGTTTTTGCTAGGACGCTTTGTTTCAAAGACAATAGAGATGTGTGCAGAGAATACTGTCGTTGAACTCTACAAAAATGAACACAGCACTGCATGAGTTATAATGGTGGGCGACATTGGGACAACCTGTCAGTGACAGCTTGGGTTTTATTTAATTGCTGTACATAGTTATTCATGTATAAACAATGTTTTTGGATTCACAAGATTCAGCGCTACACACATTTCATATATCATTATTCTATGTTTGTCCGTCGTGTCCGACGATGACCTCCAAAACAGCAGAGGAGGCAGCTGCTGTTTTGGAAACTGGGCAGAAATTTGATTATAGTGGAGATGCCTTGCCCACAGTACATCCCCACTCTCACGGCCAAGTGGGCATAAGGACAGTCAGCGTTGGAGATGTTCTCCAAAGGCCAACCAGCCCCCAGGACTGCAGCACATAAGGACTTTTCGAGTCAAGCCTCCTAGTCAGAGAGTCATAGTCGATCACTATAGACTAAGCTGTAAAGTGGAATTCCATGAGTGGGAAAGCCACTGGTCATCCAGCCTCTCACTTTGCTGTTGCCCCCAGCGTCAATGGTTTAATCAAGAACTGTGATAAAGCCCAGGCGCTGACGGCATTATTATTGGTATTATTATTATTAACATCATCATCATCGTCATTATTATTATCATCATTATTATTATGATTATCATCATCATTATTAATTTTTGGTTGTAGTTGCTCTGTACACATTGCTAGAAGATATGTTGTTTAATTCGCCTCTTTGTACATCTTACCTCCCTAAGTTGTCTTGTTACTCTCTACAGCAGGAGTTTGTTCTGGATCCAAAAGGGTCACACATACCCTGTTGTCAACATGTAAAAGAACAACTTTCAAAAGAAAACATGTGAACTGTTCACCTAGTTCTTCTCAGTCATTGGGCTGATTGAGTGTGCTGTGGCCTCCAAGAAAAAGAGAGTTAGTTACCTATGGAGAGGATTCCTGGAATGCCAGATGCAAATTGTATGGGAAAATAAGCTGTTGTGCCTCGTGGCAAAAGCCAGAAGAGTTCACAGTGTCCTATAGGTTAGTGTGCGTCTGCTTGTTGTTTGTTCGTTTGTTCGTGTGATTTTGGTTACTTTTTTATATCACTTCCTCTTTAGGCTTTGTTTCAGATAACAACTAAGGACATATCATCACTACCTGTGGACACCTTGGGTACCCCACTGCTCCCTCGCCGCCAATGTCTCCGTGTTTACGGGGTTTTCATAGGCCGGCATCCTAATCACCCTATCCACATCCCCCCCTCCTTCACCACCCTCAAGACCTTTCATGATTATTGGAAGCAACACATTTTTTGCCGTTGGTGATTAATGTGTGCCTGTTTCCAAAATTCCTTTATCTGTCAGCCGATTTATTGTGTTAATTTTTTCTTGATAGTGGATTTTCCTCAAAATTTTTCCGTTATATGGATAAAAATCTGGAATGATGATACTTGAATTATTTGAAAATTTATTTAAAATCTATCTTAGTTGTTCTATTCGGCAACACTTCAGTTTTTTTAGGAAATGAAAATTCTTAAATTCTCTCTCTTCTTCTCTCTTCTTTTTATCTTTGTTGTCTTGATTGTCTTCTTGTGTCTCTTTGTTTGTAACGTGTGGATGTTACAGGACTAATTTTCCTTGTTCTCATTGGCATTGTATTTTCGGTAATGAAAAACCGGTGCTTTTTTATCCAGGCCTGTGATGATGTTTGAAAATTGCATGGCCATGCCCAATGGCCTTTGTTCGAACCAAGGAGCGGTCGCAGATGTTCTCGCCCTTGAAAGGGACCGGGGTTACAGGCGCCTGTGAACTTACGGGTCTGAACGCACGACTTCTACCCATAGATTATCACTGTGGGAGCTTCATATAGCCAGATGTTGAATAGTTCGTTCTCAGAATTCAAAATGGAGATTTGGGGGGAGGTCTATTTCCTTGTTATAGATGCTCTATGTTTAAAAATTGTAAGAATGAATGAAAATGTTTTACATTTAACTACTTTAAATACTGAAATTCCTATTTTTAATATTTGTTTGTCTTCAAAACTTCGTGAAAGCTTTTAACTAATCACCGTGTCATTATCAATTACTCTTACACCACCCCAACAAACATGTTCAGGTCACACAGCCTCTTCAGTCCAATCTTGCCATAAAATATTTCAGCTTTCTGGCCCCATCCAAGACCTAGATTTTCATCCTTTGGTAACCTTCTTACAGGATTTTTCTCCTCACCTCCTTCTCCTAGCAATGATCAATCAAATCCCGTTTGCGGAACCGTCAACTTCTCACTGATTAAGTCATTATACTTCCATTAGCCTTTTAAGTTCTTTAACTACCCTCTCTTTCTTATCTGGCTTTGACAATGCCTTCCAGCTCGCTGTACTTTTGTGTCCTTCATTGCTTTCTGGCATTGGCATCGGGCACCGGCCAGCATTTATGTTGACCTGTACGCCTCTTTCGGCGTTGTGGTTAAATTATAAGCTTATCCAGTTTGTCGTCCTATCGTTTACCAGGTGTTCATGTCTTTTTCCCCGGGTTCTTTCCCGGCGGTAAAGACTGGCTTTCTAGGAATAGTTTTATTCCCTTGATGAATTATGGTTTTTTTTTTTTTTCTTTTCCTAAGGATTGGTTTTTTGTTTTTGTTAACTGGGGGGATTTTCTTCTTTGTTATTTTCCTTCACTATCACCTTGTATGTATTTGTTCTTTTTGCTTAGAGAATTGTATGAGCTTTGTAAAGCCGATTCTTAGTTAGCTTTGGGCAATTTAAAAACTTTTTTTATACCTTTTTTTTAAATTTGGGGGTTAAATTTGGAATAAAATTTTTTTTCAAATTCCAATCCCCCTTTTCTCCCCCAAAACTTTTTTTCATTTTTCTTCACTCACTCAAAATCCCCTTTCTTTCCATACCCCTTCCCTTAAACACCCAAAAAACCTCTTTGGAGTATTTAGCCCCCAACCTCCTAAATCACTTAAAAAATTTTTCAATTTTTAGGTTATTTTATATGGAGTTCTGTTTTGTGCTCAAACCCGGGATTTTTTTAATTTGGGGCCTTTAACACTTTTCTCTTTTTTTAAAATGATTACCCTTCTTTTTTATTGTTTTCCCCCCCTACAATTTGTTCCCCTTTCTTGCCAAACCCCCAAAGGACTTCCTCCCCTATCCATTCATTTTTAAATCCGGGGAGCTTAGGAAAAAAAGCAAAGCATAAAAAACCCATAGCTGTAAACAGTACCCCACGCAGAGTAAAATTCCCCCTTCCCAATCACGCCGCCGGGACAAACCACCCACACACAACAACCAAAAACAAAAAACCCCCCCCCACCATTTTAAAAAAAAGGGGGAAAAAAAATCAGTTTTGATATTTGTTTGGGGTTTTTTTTTGGGGTTTAAGAAAAATTCCTTTTTTGGGACAGGCATGGTTAAAACATTCATTGTTAGAGTGTTTTTTTTTCCCCAAAAAAAAAACCCTTTTTAGGTTTAAAAAAATAGGAAGGTTGGTTTTTAATTTTTGTTAAAAAATTTTTCAATTAAATATCGACCCCAAATGGCTAACACCCCAAAAAGCCAGACTTCATTTCCCACCAATAAAAACTCCCTTAAAACCTTCCTTCCCTCATCCCCCTTTTTCTTCGACTTTCGGGGTTTTTTCCCCCATTTTTAACTACCATTATAAATTTTAAGGACAATCATTTTTTATTATAATAATTATTACTTATTTAAATAAAAATAACATTGGCTCTTAAACGCCCCGGGGTATCTATTGAATTTCCTTTAACCATCGGCACAAGGGCCCTTTCCTTGAAGGGGAAACAGTTTTAACGAAGGTCCCCCCCCCAAACCCAAAATTCTAATCCAAGGATTTTGGGGTTCCATATTTAAACCTTTAATTTAAAAGGACTCTTCAAAAACAAAAAAAAAATTTAAATCAATGAAGAGAAAATAAAAGGGGGGGGGGGCCCAAATGTTCTAATTCAAAAGAAAATCTAAAAAAAGAAAAAAAAAAAAAAAAAAAACCCTTTTTTTAAAACAAATTTTTAAAATGAAATTACACGTTTTTTTAAAAAATTTTAAATGATTATTAAAAAAACTAGGGTAAATGTTGGGGCAGTTCTACCCAATACTCCCAAACCCTTCAAAACACCACAGAGCAAAAATATTAAAAAAAATTGCGGGCCTACGGGCTTTTCAGGTTCGTGTAACGGGGGGAAAAGGAAAAACCTTTTTTTCCCTTCTACCTTAATAAAAATAAATACTTTTCCTTCATAACAAAAACCCAAATTTTAAAAAACCCTAAACCCTTTTAAACCTTTAAAAACTTTTTTACCCTACAAATTTTATAAAATAAAACATTTAATTTTCCTTTTTTTAATTTTTTTTTCTCTCCTTCTCCCCCTTGAAATAATTTAAATGTGATTAGAACTAAGTATGTGAAGGGGTTTGTTCCCTTTTAAGTTTTGGGGCAGCTTGTTTGTAGTTTGTTGTAAATGGGGTATCCTTGTTTAAAAATTTAAAAATGTCCAATTTTGCGTTTTGTCTATTTAGGTCCGGCTATTGGGGTTCCTCTGAGGGGAAGACGGCCTTTCAAATTTTCCTTGTTTTTGGTTGTTTTTTTTTTGTTTTTTTTTTTAAATTTTGGTTTTTTTTTTATTTATTACTTTTTTTGGGTTTTTTCTGTGGGTTGTGGTATTTTTCCACAACAAATGTTAATTTTTTTTTTTGCTTTGTTTTTTTAATTGTTAAACTTTAAAACTCAAAGATTACTTTTATTAAAAACCCGGTCGTTTAAAAACTTTTTTTGGTTTACATAATTAAAATACAAATATACCACTGCAAATGGGAAAATAAAACAAAACCGATCCGTTTAATACGACATCTGCCAAGTTAAACCTTCTTTGTAAATAGGATTTTTGTACAAAAAATTTAAAAAGAAACACAGGGAAAAAAAACAATTTTATTTTATTCATAGTAAAAAAAATTTAAAAAAAACTACACCCAACATTTGGGGTATTTCCCACTAATTAACTTTTCTTAAAGAAAGTGAATAAATTTTAATTTCGGGTTCTAATTTACCGTGTCGTTTATCGTTCATTAATGCATTAAACCTGTCATAGAACCAAACTTTTTTTCTTTTTTTTTAACATTGTCCTTCGTTTATTTAAATTTTTGGGGGGAAAACCTTTTTGGGTTTTAAAAGTTTTCCCCAGGGGGATGGGCATAATCCCCCAAGTCTGTCTCTCTTTTTGGGGAATGGGGGCCAGGGGTTTCTAACAACCCGGGAAGGCTCTCATCTTCCATGGTAGGGTCGTCCCCCTTTGGCAAGGCTTCTTTCCGGTAGCCCAGCACGACATCCCGAAAAAGCGTTCTTTCGTACTCTGTCGGCCCTTTGTTTATAGGGCAGGGGAGACTGCACCCCAATGGGGCTCCCCTGTTTCTTGTGGTACTTCGTTTTAATGTCTATTCATAATAAGTGATATTAGACCAAAAAACACAAAAAATTAAAAAAACGCAGAGGGGTATGAACTATAGGCAAACATTTCAACTGTAAACTGTCAGCATAACAATGTAATTAATACAACAGTACAAACAATTATTGGTGACCATTTGCGCGCCTTGGCTTCAGTACAGTCCCCCAGTTCACCCAGCTGTAAATGGGTACCTGCCTCTTAGGGTCAGGGAAGGTACAGCAGCGAGGGAGAGGAGATGGGCGCCGCCCTCAATATGCTGGCCCTAGAGAAGTGAGGTCTCGGACGCCTCGCTCCCCCGACGACCTTAAGGTTTTGGGACACCTTTACCTTACAATGAAGAGAACCACTAACCAAACTATTGAACATCAACCACAACTGTTCTGAGATCAGAGACAGAGGGGCAAATGTCGCTGCCTTGGACAGGTAGTCTATTGAATGGCATGACATGATTATAATATCTACAGGAGATTACTAAAGGGACACTGCTTTCCCGCCTGTTCTCGTTTATCCAAATGACTGCACAAGTCTGCGGACGTTCTTGAGTTGGTAGATAGTGGAGACTGTTGCTTGACAATGATCTTGTCATGAAGGTTTACCCAAGTTGCAGGGTGTATTGTAGGGATTAGTGGTAGCGGTGGTGGTGGGGGGGGGGAGGGATGTGGGAAAATACCAGCTTTTTGTCCAATTAGTTTTTTTTCTGTCATTTACATATAATCAGAACTACACATTTAATGATTTTCGAATGAGAACGATTAAAGCTGGTTTGGGGATAAACCTTTTCTGTCCTTGCTTGTTTGTAATCTCTCTACCTGTACATGTATGTATGTTTTCTATATATCATTATCTATATATATATATATATATATATATATATATATATATATATATATATATATAATATATATATAATATGTATGTGTGTGTCCTGGTTTTTTTTTAAAATCCTGAACAAAATCTAAATTAACATAATTCTAAGAATGAATAATAAAATGATCAGTAACTGTGAAACACGCAGTATAACTGCACATCTTGCTTTGTTTTGATGATGGCAACGAGCTCAATTTTTCCTCGAGGAGTTCAGTGCCAGAGTCGAAGACAAAGTCAGAAAATAGTACAACCAGTGTACATCTTGAGGGCAGGACAGACTGTTTCCATCGTCTTCTGTGGTAGTCAATCAAGACTCCAGAAAGTTTCTAGTCTCTGTTATTTCGTGTGACCCGACTCCCCCCTGACCACATGTGGAGTGGGGGGAGGGGGGGGGGGACAGCACCACATTTTTCAGGTGGGGTGTCATAGGCAAGTTGCAGCTAGCCGAGTCCATCCTCCCTCCAGGTAGCAAAGAGTTTGCTGGATATAATTATGTCTGTATTATCTACACCACTGGCTGTAGCTGAGCTAGTCTTCTGTGAGAAGTGGATGGAGGTTTTAACGTGTGTCCACAATGTTCTGTGAACGGTCGTGCACAGAGCGTTGGTTTATAGACATCTGAGGAACATTCAGTGAGTTTTTCTGAGGGGATTGGAACCCACAACCTTCTAACTAGGAATTAGACAAGCTACCCACTGCTGGGATAGACTATTGTTTTCTTGTTGTTTGTTTGAACGTTAGCTTCTATTCGACCGTTGACCTTTCTCTGGGGTTACTACGAGAAGGAAGTATCTTACTGCTGTGGACGATTTTGGCTGTGCCAAATATATGCAGCACACGCGATCGATCGTGATTTATCTTTCTTTAGGTCGAAATACTGCACACAGATCACTACCTCAGTTCTGATGAAACGGGTAAGAAAAAATCCGATAAACCTTAAAACGTGACATCTCCACTGGTTATTCGAATCTAGTAGCATGGTGCATGCTGACCTGCCCATTACCACATGTACGATTGGCTACTATCAACTGGATGTAGGTAAGGGGAATGGTAGCACCATGACTCTTGCTGAATGTGTGTGTGTGTGTGTGTGTGTGTGTAAAGCCGAAGACTTTGCCTCTTTTTGCTTGAAGTTGTGTGCACTCTCACGCTTTTGGTTTCTTGGAGTTTCTATTTTCATGCGATATAGTTTGTGTTCATTTTCTATAAATAGCTGTGTATGTGAGCATGTAGATTGCTATTTGTAGCAGATGACTCTTTAAATCATACGTTTAGTTTTGAAAACATGCACATACACGCGCACGTGCACACAGGTGTGCGTTTGTACTCGTGGAAGAGCGGAGGAGGAGAAGATAGGGGATAATTCATGTTATTGTTATTGTAAGGTATTTTAAGGTGATCTAGCTTTACCTTTTTGCGTTGTACTTGTTGTGTTGCTTTTCTCGTGGGGAGGTTTCCTAACTGCTCTTTTTATTTTTGATTTGCTTCTTTTTTCGGGGTTTTTCAGAGGTGCATAGCTTAAAAGAAAAGAAAGCAATTGCATTGATTATTTTATCTACCATCTAGAAATAAACTTTAAACTTTGACTTTGACTGATACAGAGAGAGAGAGAGAACTCTCTGAACTCTGAAATGATTTAATGTACATTGGCCTTGGACCACAATAGATTTGTTAGGCTTGGGATAGAACAATGGGTTCATTCATATCATTGGCAAAGCAGAGAGAGAGAGAGAGAGAGAGAGAGAGAGAGAGAGAGAGGAGAGAGAGAGAGAGAGCACGCAAGCTAACACTCCCACATAGGCCCGTTAACAGACACACCAGCAGCGCTATGGTGGCTGTCGTCTTCTGATATGGAGAGGAGTTTGGACATGACCCGAACAATCTGGCATTCTGTTTGATCACATGAACGTCTTTAATGTTCTCCGCTTTCTGTGGTCCTGTCCCCTGTGTCATCTCACGGTCAGAAACGGCATCTTTGACCGCTGTGTCTCTAGTCTGAAGATTGCCTTTTCCTTCTTTTCAGTTTAGCCCACTATGTCTTTGGACTCAGTTTCTTTGCAAAATGAGGTATTATTAGTGTATGTGACATTGAACATGCGCACGCCACCCACGAGACGCTGGTCCCTGGAGAAGCTCAGGCCTCTGAAAGGTTGCTGTCCAATGACCGCACAGGCTATTATTTATTCATATGGAACATGTGTGTTCGTCGACTAGTTTTCAAGTCCTTAGACTAGACATTAACAGAATATGACACGCATAACATCTTTGAGTCTTTTAGTTTCCAAGTTGTTGATGTTTTTACAATATTTCGTCTTTTCAGACAGTACAAATCCTGATTTCAAAGATTAAAATAGAGTGGTCAGCACTGATACATACAGGACTAATTCGCAATCTCATATCACAAAAACGGAATAGGAATGTTTAATAAGAAATAATCTGTTCCACTCGTGCAATATCAACATGTGTCCACACAAAGCTGTCACTTTACCTTGTGGGTTGTGCTCATTACAGTTTATTGTAAATTCTCTATTATACATCATCGTTTCCATATCCAAATCTTGTAGAACAAATTCATGTCTACCTTCACTTATATCAAAAGTTTGTTTCTGTTTTACTCCTATGAATTTAAATTTTCCACATTCTATTTGTATATGATCTGAAACTTCAAATATTCACAGGGTCTGTACTGGTACACAACATGTGTATTCAAGAAAAGGAAGAATCCTTTCAGAATTACTAATTTCTCAAACAGGTACTCTTTGCCCAAGCTTAAAAGCTTTGATTGTTATTGATGCAAGCTAACTGTTAAGTCCTGCACCCTAAAGTTTTAAGTTGTGGAACACCCAAGATATTGGCCAGCTTAAAAATGTGATGCTCATATTGTCTTCGGCCATGAAACCCCTTAGCATAACAGCCTGCACTAGCCATTAAAGAAGAAAAATCTTCCAAAGTCGGAGACTGGTTGCCAATAAGGCAAGGTACTTGACAACGGCCATACATGCAAACTTCTCCCCCAGTGTGTACTTACGGTCTCTCAGTGATTGCCAGGTGGGATGAGTGAGACAGAGTGCATGTTCTGAGTAAGCCCCATGGCGTTAACTTCGAGAATACCCAAAATAGCAACACAAAAATAAACTTTCAACCCTAAAAACGTGGTCCAGTTATCTTTTTAAAATCAACAGGATTTGATTTTTTGCATGTTTTTCTTTCTTGTTGTCTTCCATTGTCTTAATCCCTTTGGCTTTGTAGGGATTTAGGCCTGCGTGTAATGTGATCCACGTAGTTCTACAAGGATCTTTATAGCACACTGTCACACAATGAACCCCTGGTTATTTTAAAGAGTTGTTCTCTTTTTTGTCTTCATCATTTTGAGTACAACTTTCAAAACCTGAAGAAATGAATACCTTATGTTTTGTATCTGATTAGATTCTAGTCTTGTAGAGTGATTTTGGTTTTTGTTGCAGGCTCTTTGTCTGTTCCCTTGTCAGCAGTGGCTGCACATAACTGCAGGAGTCTGGCCCGGGTCAAACGCCTGGTCCATCACTGATGTAAGCAAAGTGCCAAGGCCTATAATTATGATGATGGCATGATGTGTTGAAATAGTGTGCTGAGCTTCATCCATGACACGATCTTTGCATGACAGCCTGTGCTTTCCATGCCAGGATAAAAGAATCCTCTCAAGTTGGAGCCAGTGGGGCTGTCTGCGTGGGACCCCGGGTACTTGAAAACCGCCAGACACGCCAAATTCTCATCCCTCACAGGGATTTCAAGATGTGATGAATGAATGAGACAGCCTGCATATTCTTGGTGACCTTAAGGATGTTAGGCTGGGGAACACCCAACAACAACAACGACGACAACAGTAACAATTGCAGGACATGTGATAGGTCACCACTGACGAATGATGCGCAGTCAAACTATTTTACTCTTCATCATCATCATCATCATCATCATCATCATCATCATCATCATCATCATCATCATCATCATCATCCCTTGGTCGGGACGACCGTTGGGGTACCCGCACGGACGCTGCAAGTGGACCGCCAAATGGTTCTGTCCTGGGCTGCTTTCAGGAGGTTTGGTACAGTGAGGCTGGTCCACTCCTTGATGTTGGATATCCAGCTTTTGCATGGTCGTCCCTGCCTCCTTGCTCCTTCCACCATTCCCTGCAGGACTGTCTTTGACAGGCTGTTATGCCTTGTTGTGTGGCTAAACCATTTCAATTTCCTCCGTTTGACTGTATCTAGCAATGGTTCTTGTTTGCCAGCCAGTTCCTCGATCTGCTGCCAGACGTAGTCGTTGGTTTTACGGTCTCTGTAGGTGATGTTCAGGATCCGCCTGAGGCACTTCATCTCAAAGGCTGAATGCGACGTTCTAAATCGGCAGTGAGTGTCCATGCTTCACAGCTGTACAAGGCAACGGATGTGACGAGTGCCTTGTAGAGTCTGACCTTAGTGTGGGTTCTGATGTTATGGTTTCTCCACACTTTCGCCAGCTTAGTCATGGAGAGAGTGCCACAGCAAGTCTGATCTTCACCTCTTGTGTGCTCGTACCTTCTTTGGTGATGACTGCTCCAAGGTACTTGAAAGTTTCCACCTCCTCTAGTGTCTCGCCACTCATCTTGATGCTGGGGGAGTGGTCGGTGTGGTACTGTTCACTAGGATCTTGCTCTTTTCCGTGCTGATCTCCATACCGTGGGCATTGGCTGATGTTTCCAGTCTGGTGGTGAGATCCTGGAGTTTCTTATTCACTGCGGCCCATGAGATCAATATCGTCTGCGAATCGAAGATTGCAGACTGGCCTTCCTCCTATTGTGATTGTGGTCTTGAAGTCAAGGAGGGCCTCCTGCATGATGTTCTCCAGGAACACGTTGAAAAGAACGGGGGATAGCGGGCAGCCTTGTCGAACTCCAACTGAAGTCCGGAAGAACTCCCCGATTTCTCCACCCATGAGGACTGCGCTGTGGGAGCTGGCATACAGCGCCTGGATGACTTGAATCAGGTCCTCATCGAAGTTATAGTCTCTCATGACATGCCACAGAGCTTCTTGCCACACTCGGTCAAAGGCCTTCTTGAAGTCAATGAAGTTGTTGTAGAGCTGTAGTTGATGTTGGAGGTGCTTCTCTATGAGCATTCTGATGTTGAAGATCTGCTCGACAGTGCTTCGACCTGGTCTGAATCCTGCCTGTTCTTCTGATAGGATTTCTTCTGCTTGTGGTTTCAGTCTGTTCAGGGCAATGCGTAGCATAACTTTGCTAGGATGGCTTATCAGACTGATTGTTCTGTAATTTTGGCACTTCTTTAGGTCTCCCTTCTTTGGAAGTGGAACTATGATGGATTGGGTCCACTGTTCAGGCCACTCTTTGCTGGTCCAGATGCGTTGGCAGATGATTGTTAGTGCCTTGATCATCTCTGGGCCCCCGTACTTGATGAGCTCAGCCGGGATGTTGTCAATCCCTGGTGACTTGCCTCCTTTCAAGGATCTTACTGCTTCTTCTATCTCTTCCTCCAGCACCTGTGTGCTTTCAGGATCTGATGGTCTGGGATCTTGCTCGTGAAGTTTGTTCGGATCAGCCTTCAGCTTGTAGTTGTACAGGTCTCTGCAATATTATGTCCATCTCTTCATGATAGTGGCGCTCTCTGTAAGGACTGACCCCTCTTTGTCTTCAATAACGGAGGTATTTGGCTGCTGGGACTTGGTTAGTACCTTGATGGTCTTGTAGGCCTCCTTGCTGTCTCCTTTCGCCATTGCCTTCTCAACCTTGGAGCATGGAGTAGGAGTTTCTTGTCAACAAGAAGAGGACTAACAGTGTCATCAGCTGTACCCCAATCTCAAGTAGACTGATCTCCATGCGTACTGCAGCAAAACCACACAACATGACCATCATACAAGTCTATGCACGAACATCAGACTATGATGATGAAGCAATCGAGCATTTCTACGAGGATTTGGAGAGCGTCATCAAATCAACTCCAAAGAAGGACTTTCTCGTGATTCAGGGCGACTGGAATGCCAAGATCGGACCTGATGCCTATGACCAATGGCCAGGGACAATAGGCCGTTTGGGCGTGGACGAAACCAACGATAGAGGTCTCAAACTTTTGGAATTCGCAAGCAGCCACAATCTTACTGTTGCCAACACCCTATACCCCCACAAGACATCAAGAAGAACGACGTGGCACTCACCAAATGGAAAGATACACAACCAGATTGATTACATCTTGGCCCCCAAACGATTTAAGTCAAGCATCAACAAAGCCCAGACAAGAACTTTCCCTGGCGCTGATATCGGCAGTGACCACGACATGGTACTCATGACCCTACAGATCAAGGTGAAGACCAAGAACCAGAAGAGAAATCCCCGTTTGCGGTTCAACATGGAAAAGCTGAAGGACCCCGAAGTTGCTGAAATCTTTAAAGCTGAGATAGGGGGCAGATTTGCAGCATTGAATTTCCTCCAAGATGACATCAACAACCTCACTGAGACCTTCAGCAAGACCATTCAGGAGACAGCGCTGGAGATCCTTGGGAAAGAAAGGAAAAAGAACCAACCGTGGGTTACCAACGATATCCTGGACCTGTGCGATCAACGTAGGGAGCTAAAGCCAGAGAAGAACAAAAACCCAGAAACGGCCGAAGAGTATAGAACAGTCAACAGGTCAATCAAGAAGAAGATGACTGAGGCCATGGGGAACTGGATGTCAGAACAATGCTCCAAGGTTTTACTCTTCACCCCTTTGAAATTGACAGACATGGTTTTTAAAAATAAAGCCCTTCAGTCTCTGAAAGATCAATATATGTATGAATACACACACACACACACCACACACACACACACACACACACACACACACACACACACACACACACACACACACACATACACACACACAACAAACACAGCTGATTAACCAAAACTGAAGGAAAACGACAGTGTAACAATGACCGAAATTGAAGGAAAATGACTTTGTAACAACCACAAACTATTCAAGGATGAATTCATCTGTGAAAACTATTCCCCAATCTATAACCTGGCCCAAACATTATTAAAATGTACAACGTTGAATCACAAACTTTCATTTCAAACAGGAAGAGTATTGAATATTCCCCCCCGAGAAAAGACGTTGGTCCAAGTGGGATCTCTGTGAATTAGTCAATAGTTTCATTCTTTCTTTGATTGTCCTAACATCATTGAAGACTGAAAAATAATATTTGCCAAAACTTTATAGGAAAATCCAAAAGTATTGAAATTTAACTCTCTGCTTTAATGCAAAAATAAACACCAGCTTTTTTAGTTCATTTTCTCACGATCAAATTAAAAGCATCTTGACTTTGCTCAACCTATTGTTTAAAATGCCTGTCTTTTATTCTCACTTCTACTTATGATTGTGTTCATTTTACCGAAATACTAGTTATCTGTTGATGCTTAATCATAATTATTGTTTTCTTGTCAGCTTCAATGGTTGTTTAATTGTTTCCAAAGACCAGACCATGTCTTTTTTTCGTCTTTTTTTTGGGGGGGGGGGGGGGTGGTTACATGCAACACGTAACACTTTCATATACCTCTAATTGGGTTTTGAAATCAACATTGCCCTTCCTTACTTTTCCTAGTCTTGCTTTGCCTTGCCTATGGTTTCTTCATGCAGTCGAAGTGTTAAGACTTTGCCTCTCGTAGTGCCAATACAGACATTTACGTGCAGTCAAAGTTTTTAAGACTTTGCTTTTGGTCCATATAGACATCTACATACGGTCAAAGTTTTAAATTTCAAAAATCTTTATTTCCTATCATCTGTTCAGGGATATGGAGGATCTAACACAATATCAATGAACAAAATCATAACTGAACAATATACATGAGCCATGTAATTGGATATTTGAACACATTGCTATAAAACAACAATTGTCTGTTTATACATATCAAACTCTTTGAAGCAAAGTTTACATGTTATTTTTTATAGTACTAATCATTTAACAACATTAAGCAGAGTCTTCCTATTTGATGAAGAAAATAGTTTTTCATACTTCAAAGTGTTTGAATGTCTAGCTTAATATTTTGGTATACATTTTTACGAGCTTCGTTAAACATTGGACAAATAAAAATGCAATGAAATTCGTCACCAATATCACCACTTCTGCATATAAGACTTTGTCACCCGACTCGTAGTATTCCTACAGACATATCCGTGCAGTCAGAGTGTTAAGACTTTGTCTATTGTTTTGATCCCCTAAAAGACACGTAAGCCAAAGGTTTTAAAACTTTGTCTATTTTTTATACCATACAGACATCTTTTGCCAAGTGTTTAAACTTGCTATTGTTGTAGTATCCAACAAATCTTGGCAATTTTTGGATTTTTGTCATCGAAAATTTTGTAATTCATACGACATCTTAAGCTAGTTTTAAGACTTTGCTATTTTTTGGTTTTCCCTACAACATTCTTTGGCCCAAGTTTAAGACTTTGGCCAGTGTATTCCGAAGAATCATTTTTTATCAAAAATTTTACCTATGTTTAAATTGGCATTTTGAATTCAAAGATTTATCTCCCCTTTTAGATCCATCAGACTCTAATTGCAAAATTTTTAAACTTTGGGTTTTTTAGTATTCCCTACAGACCGCATACGATCAATTTTAAACTGTGTTTTCCCATTTGAGTATTCAACAGACTCTAAAATTTCAATTTTAAGGGCTGGCCTTTTTCCTAACATTGAAATTTTCTTACAGACCATAAATAGTCAGTTAAGAATTGCCCCTTAAAATTGTGTTTCAACAGCCTATATATAATTTTAAAACGGTGCCTTCCATCATTGTAGTAAAAATTACAAAATTTTTAAGTAGTCAGATTTTTTAAGACGTCCTCCCCTCATTAAAATTTTTTCAAAAAAGACTCATCGTTGCAGATTTTAAGCTGTCCCTCCATCTTGTAGTACCAACAGGCCACGTGCAGCAAAAGTTAAGACTTTTCTCTGGACTCGTTGCAGTATCCATAAATAGACACCTAAATCCAATTCAAATTATTACATATTTACCTGTCTGTAACAAAAATATCCCTAGCGAGCAAAATCTAGGTTTCATCTTTTTTCAAATTTAGATATATTTATTTTGTCGCTGGTTTCTTATTGGTTCATTGTCAGTGTGTAGTATCTTAGTTGGGTTTTTTTCCTGAATTTACCATCTCTTTAAACCAGTCAAAAAAACCTCTATAACACATCTATCCACATACGCAGCGTAGCCAATGGAATATAATTTCATTATGTGCGTGCGTGCGTGCGTGTGTGTGTGTGTGTCTGTATGTGTGTGTATGTACTGTTTGTATGTGTGCACACCTGCACATGAACGCAAGCCTACACAACTATGTTGCAGAAACACGTGTCGACGTATGTCAGATCATGTGTTGTTTGTACAGAGCATGTGTTCATTTTATATGGTGCTGTAAGCTCTCTGATGATATGAACCTGATTCATTCTTTTATCCTTTAGGTGTGCAATCTTTCGCTCGTAACCTAGCTACATTTCTTTGTTTTGAGTATTTGGAATTTGAATTGGAATGTGTGTGCAAAGTATGTTATTATTATATAAATATTGATGCTTATTTTGTAGTTTGCATCTGTTCTACTCTTGGAATGATGGGAAAAGCACAATACGTGGCCAGTTAATGGGTAGACATAATTATGACGAGCTTTGTGAGAAACGTTAAAGACTGGACTGGCCTGGACATGGCTGCCTTGCTTCGAAAGGCTAAAAAATGACCAGCCAGGAGAAAAGTTCCGAACAGCGCGTCCCTTGTGTCTGTCCCCTGGTGACCATTTTGGTCAATGGATTGATTGATTGAGTAGTAGTAGTAGTAGTAGTAGTAGTAGTAGTAGTAGTGGTAGTCGTGGTCGTGGTCGTGGTAGTAGCAGCAGTAGTAGCAGCAGCAGCAGTAGTAGCAGCAGCCTCAATATTAGCAGTAGTAGTAGTAGCAGCAAGAGCAGTAGTAGATGTAGCAGCAGCAGCAGAAGTAGTAGTAGTTGCAGCAACAGCAACAGCAGTAGTAGTAGTAGCAGCAGCAACAGCAACAGCAGCAGCAGAAGTAGCAGTAGCAGCAGCAGCAGTGGTGGTAGTAGTAGTAGTAGTAGTAGTAGTAGTAGTAGTGCAGTCATATCATTTTGGAATAATCCAAGAAAGTATCAGTGAGCAAAATTCTTCTTCCTCCCTCTTAGAACTGTCTTAGGATCTTCTTCTTCGCTGAACGCTCAGACAGCATCTATTGTTGTCAGTTATTTGAGCAAAAATGCGTCACGCTGCCGTTAAGTGCCTGACAAGTCAGACCCAGCGCATCCGACTTCGGCATATGAGAGAATTGTTATCTTTTAAGTCTTTCTGGGAAGAAAAAGGCAGGAAAATGGACCAAGAAGGCGGAAAATAGACGAGAAGGATGTGACCAGAAGAAAAGGAACAAGGCAGAAATAGAAAACGGCAGAAACAAAGAAAATGATAGAAAAAGAGGAAATTTTTGCACAGATTTTCCAGGTCTTAGGACCTTAGTCTTCACCTCTTACGGGGCATTAGTCATGAAGGTGATTTTTTTGCATTGCGCTGTTTAATTGTAGGTGTGTTGCACAGTGTTGCGTTGCGCTATTACATTGCATTGCTTTGCATTGCAGTGCAGTGCTTTATATCATACGGCACTGTATTGCATTGTATTGTATTGTATGGCATTCATGTTCATTCCATTGCACGCACGCACGCCGCACACACACAAACACACACACTGAAACAATTATTGAACAATATTTTATTCCTTTCGAAGTATGGAGGAAGGGTGAACATCAGGTGATAGCAAAAAGAAGCAAAACAATAACAAACAAGAATTCACTATTAATAATAAATGGAACTTATATAGCGCTATATCTTGCAAAGACAAATCAAAGCGCATGCATTCAAGCTAATCTTACACAGTCATGCAATCAATGATAAAATAAAAAGTTTTAAAAAACGACAGTGTAAAAATGACCGAAATTGAAAAAAAATGCTTTGTAACAACCCAAACTATTAAAAGGATAAATTTTTCTCTGTAAAAAAACTTTTCCCCCCAATCTAAAACCGGGCCCCAAACATTTTTAAAAAGTACAACGTTGAATCACAAACTTTCTTTTTAAAAAGGAAGGTTTTGAATTTCCCCCCGAGAAAGACGTGGTCCAAGTGGGTCTCTGTGAATTGTCAATAGTTATTCTTTCTTTTTGCCTAAATCATTGAAGACTGAAAATAATTTTTCCCAAAATTTATAGGAAATAAAAAGTATTGAAATTTAACTCTCTGCTTTAATGCAAAAAAAAACCCCAGCTTTTTTATTTCTTTTCTCACGTCAAAAAAAAAGATTTGACTTTGCTCACCTTTTTTTAAAATCCCTGTTTTTTTTCTACTTTACTTATGATTGTGTTCATTTTCCCGAAATTTTTATCTGTTGATGCTTAATCATAATTATTGTTTTTTGTACTTCAATGGTTTTTTTAATTTTTTCCCAAAAGACCGACCATGTTTTTTTTTCTTTTTTTTTTTTGGGGGGGGGGGGGGGGGGGGGGTGGTTACAGCAACACGTAAATTTTCTATCCCTCAAATTGGGTTTTGAAATAAAACATTCCCCTTTCCTTACTTTTCTAGTCTTGCTTTGCCTTGCCTTGGTTTTTTTTTCATGCGTGAAGTGTTAAGATTTCCCTCTGTAGTGCCAATAAGACTTTCGTGCAGTCAAATTTTTTAAAGACTTTGCTTTTGGTCCATATAGACATTACTAGGGTCAAATTTTTTAAATTTTCAAAAAATCTTTTTTTCCCTATATCGTTCGGGTTTTGGAGGTTCTAACAATTCAATAAAAAAATCATAATGAAACTACAGGGCCCATGTAATGGATATTTGAACACTTGCTATAAAAACAACAATTGTTTTGTTTATAATATCAAACCTTTGAAGCAAAGTTTACATGTTTTTTTTTATAGTATTTTATTTAACAACATTAAGCGAGTCTTCTTTTTGATGAAAGAAAATTTTTTTTCATCTTAAAGTGTTTGAATTTTCTGAAATTTTTTTGGTATACATTTTTACGGTTTTTTTAAAAATTTGGACAAATAAAAATGCAATGAAATTCGTCCCAATATCACACTATGCAATAAGTTTTGTCCCCCGACTCGTGTTTTCCCTACAGACATACCCGTGCAGTCAGAGTTTTAAAAGACTTTGTCTATTGTTGTGTTCCATACAGACATCTGTTGCCAAGTTTTTAAGATTTGTCTTTGTTGTGTATCCAACAGACTCGGTTTGCAAGTGTTAAGACTTTGTCATTGTTGTGCCATACGCATCTGTGGCCAGTGTTAAGATTTTGGTATTTTTGTGTTCCATACAGTTTTAAGACTTTGTCTATTGTTTTTAGTATCCTCAGAATCGTATGCCAAGTTTTAAAGATTTTGGCTATTGTTGTAGTTTCCATACAGACATTGTGTGCAAGTGTTAAGACTTTGGTATTGTTGAGTACCCATACAGATGTTAAGACTTTGTCTATTTTTGTGTTCCAACAGCTCTGTATGCCAAGTGTTAAGACTTTGGCTATGTTGTATATCCATACAGTGTTAAGACTTTGTTATTGTTGTAGTATCCATACAGCTTTCGTATCCCAAGTGTTAAGATTTTGGCTATTGTTGTAGTACCCATACAGACATCTGTGTGCAAGTGTTAAGACTTTGGCTTTGTTGTGTATCCATCATATATTACATACGGTCACAGTTTTGGTTTTGTCACTGACTTTTGTAGTTTCAACGGGGACATCTACATACGGTCATAGTTTTAAGACGGCTATCGTTTTTGTTTCCATACAGAATTACGTGAAAAGTTTTAGACTTTGACTACGATTTTTTTTTTTCCATAAAAACTCGTGCAAATTTTTAAAGACTTTGGCTATCGTTGTTGTTTCCTACCCCATCTATTACGGTCTATTTTTAAAAGACTTTGTCACTCGACTCATTGTAATATTCGTACGAATCTATTGTAGTCAAATATGTAGTCAAATATTGTATCTAAGTAGTCCAAGACTTTGACTCCCACGAATTGCAGATCCTTACAGACATCTACAATCGGTAAATTTTAAAGGGCTTTGCTTTTCATTGTGTATTCATTAGAGTCTTCTTTGTTTTTGTTAAGGCTGGCCTCTCACTCATTGTAGCCCATACAGGCGTCTACGTGCAGAAAAAATTTAAAGACTTTGTTTGGATCTTTGCATTTCCCCAAAAATAGAATCTAAGTCCAGTAAAATGTTTCAATTTTTCCCTGTCTGTAAAAAATATCCTAGTGGCAAAATCTAGGTTTCATCTTTTTAAAAATTTAGAAAAATTATTTTGTTGGGGTTTTCTTTTTGGGTTCATGTCAATGTGTAGGATCTTAGTTTTTTCCCCCTGAATTTAACATCTCTTAAAACCAGTCAAAAAAACTCTATAACACATCTATCCACATGCACAGCGTAGCCAATGCAATAGAATTTTATTATGTGCGTGCGTGCGTGCGTGCGTGCGTGCGTGCGTGTGTGTGTGTGTGTGTACTGTTTGTATGTGTGAACCCTGCACTGAACGCGAGCCTACACAACTATGTTGAGAAAATGTTGGAGTATGCAGATATGTGTTGTTTGCACGAGATGTGTTCATTTTATTTGGTGCTGAAAGTTTGTTGTCTTGATGTGTCCCTGTTTCTTTTTTACCCTTTAGATGTGCTTTTTCGCTGAACCTAACTACTTTCTTTGTTTTGAGTTTTTGCAATTGGAGTTGGAATGTGGTGCAAATATGTTATTATTTTTAAAAATTTGATGCTTATTTGTAGTTTCCATTTTTCTACGCTTGGTGAGGGAAAAGCAAAAGTGGAGTTAATGGGGAAAAAATTATGACGAACTTTGTGAGAAAAAGTCAAAGAGGACGGCTGGAATGGTGCCCTTGCTTCAAAGGCTAAAGTGACCAGCAGGAGAAAAGTACGAACAACGGTCCTTGTTCTGTCCCCCGATGACCATTTTTGGGCAAAGGGGTTTATTGACTGGTAGTAGAGTTTGGGGTTAGTGTGTGTGTGTATTAGTAGTAGTGGTAGTAGTGGTGGTGTGTGTAGTGTAGTGGTTTGTATGTTGTAGTCGTGGTCGTGGGCGTGGTATAGCGCAGTAGAGCAGCGCGCAGTAGTGCAGCCGCCTCAATATTTGCAGTAGTAGTAGTAGCAGCAAGAGCAGTAGTAGATGTAGAGCAGCAGCAGAAGTGTGTTGTTGCAGCAACAGAACAGCAGTAGTAGAGTAGCGAGCAAAAGCCCAAAACAACGCAGAAGTGCAGTAGCAGCAGAAGAGCGGTGGTAGTGTGTAGTTGTAGTATTGTTGTAGTAGTAGTAGTAGTGTAGTAGTAGTAGTAGATCTAGTGCAGTCTATATTTTGGAAAAATCCAGAAAGTATAGTGAGCAAATTTTTTCTTCCTCCCCCTTGAAAATGTCTTTGGGTCTTCTTCTGCGCCCAACGCTTTTAGAAGCATCTATTGTTGTCGTTATTTGAGAAAAAAGGTTACGCTGCCGTTAAGTGCCTTACAAGTCAGAACCCCGCGCATCCCACTTGGCATATGAGAGGGAAATTTTTATCTTTTTAAATCTTTTTTGGGAGGGAAAAAGCAGGAAAAAGGACCAAGAAGGCGGAAAAAAAGACGAGAAGGATGTGACCAGAGAAAAGGAACAAGGCGAAATAGAAAAAAGGGAGAAAAAAGAAAATGATAGAAAAAAGAGGGCATTTTTGCACAGATTTTCCCGGTCTTAGGACCTTATCTTCACCTCTTTCGGGTCATTGTCAGAAGGTGTTTTTTTTTCATTTCCTGTTTAATTTTAGGGTGTTGCACAGTATTGCGTTCGCTATTCATTTCTTGATTGCTTTGCATTGCAGTGCAGGCTTTTATCATACGGCACTGTATTGCATTTTTATTTTATTTTTGGGGTTATGTTCATTTCCCTTGCAGCACGCACGCACGCACGCACGCCGCACCACACAAACACTGAAAACAATTATTGAACAATATTTTATTCCCTTTTGAAATATGGAGGAAGGGTGAACATCAGGTGATAGCAAAAAGAAGCAAAAAAAATAACAAACAAAAAATTCACATTAGAGGAAAACTTATGCGCAAGACCCCTCGGGATGTTCAGCTCACATTTTGTATTCTGCCAAATTTTTTTATTAAAAAAGATACACAATGCGAAGGATCGCAAAAAGTAACCCAGTGCCTCGAAAATCGAAAACGAATAAAATGACAAATCTCAATTAAGAGTCTTGTTTCACTTTTTTAAATGAAGTTTTCAGAGCAAAATAAACTGACTGGAATCAAACAAAAAGCGTTTGAAAAAATGTCTTTAGGAAAATTTGAAGACATATAAAGCCATCAAAATAGCAGACAATTCAGCGTAAAACTTGATCGATTTTTTCAACAAAAAAAACCCCCTTTCTTTCAAAGATGGTATGACAAAGCTGCCGGCCCATTGTTGTTCAAAGGGGGAACCATCTGTGTGGATTTTTTAAAGATTTGGATATGTAGTTTGTATAATTTTTTTTATGAGCGCAAGGTATTCTCATTACCTTTTTTTGTTAGGGGAATAAAATTTTCGTCAAAAATTACCTCTCTAAGTTTTCCCTGGGGGGAAAAGGGGAGGGTAAATCTTTATTTAGCTATTTTTGTGGGGAAAAATTTTTGCTTGATCAATAATTTTAGAAGTTAGGTTCTAGCTGTGGTGACAGAGCCCAAAAGAAAGTGCTTTTGGGAAAGTTTACGTCAATCTTATATAATGGTGTCCACATTGGTTTTTGTGTTGAACAATAAAAGGGTATTTAGCCCCAGCCCGTTGTCGATATTTGTTAATGGGGAAAATTCCTTCTCCCTTAAGGTACCCATTGAGATGCTGAAAAGGTACCCCCCCGGGTAATCGGAAAGCCCTGCGTTAGTCTTGTCTTTTCTGTAATAAATATTTGGGGCCTGAAAAATGCTTCGGCCATGATGAGTTGGAAAGTTCTAAGGGTGCCAGGTGTTTTAAAAAGTCACAGATCCCCCATTGTTTACTAATAACTTCAGACGGTTTTTAAGGGCTCTTCCCAGCCTTAGTATTTAAATGCAATGTGTAATTCAAACTTAGTGTAGACGTAAGATGTACCCCTAAAAAATTCACCTAAGTTTTATATTCCAAAACTTTCCCATCTAATTGGAAAACTGGTAGAACTGGTGGGTTAGCGCCATTATTGAAAAGTACGAGATTAGTCTTTTCAGGAGACAGTGAAAGACTATTCTCAAAAATGAAGTCATTAAGTTTGTTTAGCTCAAGCTGATGCATACTTTTGATATAGTTTATATACCTTTTTGGCGTTTTCTTTTTCATTGTAACTTTCATTCACATATAAATGTCATCAGCGTACTGAACATGGATGGCATTACTGGAGAGACACTTAGGAAGATCATAAAGAAGCATATTGAAAAGATGTAGATCGATGACTGATCCCTGTGGAATACCCGTTGTTGGAAATCGTAAAGTAGAATAGGAATTTCCAACGTTGGCCTGCATGCATCTTTCTGAGAGAAACGCTTTAATATAATGATACAATACTATTTTGGCGAATGATGCATGCCTTTACAAACACACACACACACACGCACGCACGCACGCACGCACGCACGCACGCACGCACGCGCGCGCATGTTGTAAATTTCAGCCATCATGAATAGATCATTACCACTCTGCAGCAGTCTGAAGGACTGTGCACACAGGTCTAGTGGTGCCTTTTCTTTCTGCATCATCTTCCTGTGATGTTCCTGTCCTGATGTCCCCACGCCACTCAGTTCAATCTCTCCACCCCAGCCACACCTAGATTCACTGTGTCACATCATCAACATCAGAAGTCCACACCGAGCCCATCACTGTCAAGGCCGCCACGGGGCCACCAGCCAGAGGGGCCCTGCACTGCTGGTGGTCACTTTGGGGGTGTCCATTGATGCCTGATCTGAACTAACATACGCAGGACATCACCCATTAAGCCCCCTACTGACGACAGCAATAGCTCAGTGGCGGAGCCAGACTGAGTGAAACGGCCAACCGAGGTGGCAGCGACTTGTGGGGTGTATGTTTTAACAGGATCCAGGAAGACCTAGATCATGTGTTACTGACAAAATCATATGCACCTAACCCCCTAAAGTAGACCAGTGGTCTTGAGGTAATTAATGCATCTGTCTAGAAATCGAGAGAGAGAAGGTTCAATCCTTGCCTGTACCCGGCTTTTCCCCCTATCCATTAGACCATGAGTGCTGGTCTTTTGGATGACGGGATAGAGGTCCAGTGCCTGGCACACGATTAGCTCACGTAAAGAACCAATAGCAAAAAGAGTTATACCCGGTAAACTTATGTAGAAAAGAGGTCACTGCTATACACACACGCGCATGCACACACACACACGATTCAAGATTTGATTAGGTTTTGACCCCTCTTAAGACATGGAGGATTTTAATAAACAAAATTACATGTAACGTATACAATTTGTAGTAACAAAAAACACTGCACGTGACAGAAATAGAAATGTAGTCAACTGTTTCATCCATTTCATACAAATTTATTCTTCACCACAAATTACCTCAGTTTTAACAATGTCTTTTTTGTCAGGAGAAAGATATGCTAGGCTAAATATTTCCCTTTTGTCAACTTAAATCTTCTGTATTAAAGCACAGATCTACCCTTTCACCAAGTATCTTCCACAACACTTGTCATCACCTGGCGTTGTAGGCAGAACCACACAATTACTGTACAACTAATTCAGTTCTTTCAGAACAAGTTCAAATCATTATGATTACGACACAAAGTTATTCACAAGCCAACATCATTTCATGTCTTAACAACAATAACAACAACAAAAGAAACTCAGAATGAAGACAAGACACAAAAAAGCACTTTTCCTGATGACCTTGACCACCTACTTAGGTTTACAAAGAAAACATTTTTACATGCTTGAATAACCTCTCTCTCTCTCTCCCAAAACTCCCCATCATATTTGAAATATTAAAAAGTAAACCTTTTATAATATATGTCTCCCCCT
>CM054150.1:51214195-51316695 GCA_028751875.1 Rapana venosa | reverse complement strand
TACAAGGTAAGACACTCTTGATAGCTACTGCTTTATACACACTAACTGAGCAGTGCAAGGTAAGGCGAAATTGATAGCTACTGCTTTATACACTCTAACTGAACACTACAAGGTAAGGCGAAATTGATAGCTACTGCTTTATACACACTAATTGAGCAGCAAGGCTAAATTGATAGCTACTGCTTTATAACACTAATGAGCACAAGGGGTAAATTGATAGTACTGCTTTATAACACTAACTGAGCATAAGGTAAATGAAGTTCTGCTTTATACCACTAAATGAGCAGTAAATTTGGTAAGGCGAAATTGATAGTACTGCTTTTTACACATAACGGCAGTACAAAGGGAAACACCTTTATAGCACTGCTTTTTACACACTAACGGCGTACAAGGAAGACAAAAAAAATTTTTTAAACCTTTTTTTTGGAAAAATTTTTTGACTGCTTTTTACACACTAACTGAGCGTAAGGGGAAACAAAATTGATAGCTACTCTTTTACAACTAACTAGCATAAAGGAGGGTTTTTATAGTACTGCTTTATACACACTAACGAGCTCAAAGGAAACAATTGAAGCTATGTTTATAAAAACCAAAATGGAGTCAAAGGTAAGCAATTATAGTACTTTTACACATAACTGACGTAAAGGTAAGCAAATGATGCTATCTTTTTTTCACACTAATGAGCAGATTAGGGAAGGCGAAATTGATACTACTGCTTTTTTTCCCTAACTGAACATAAAGGTAAGAAAATTTAAGCATGCTTTTTACCACTAACTGAACATCAAAGGGAAGACACACTTGAACTACTGCTTTATAACACTAACGACAAATGCAAGGTAAGACACCTTTTTAAACTATGCTTTTTACACCAACGAGCGTCAAGGTAAAACATTGATAGCTCTGCTTTATTTCACCTTTGCAAGGGAAATAAGCAAAACACTTTCCTGGGAAAAAATGTGGCCAGTGTTGGCCAACTTCCCAAAGGCCCCCAAAAAAACTCACTCGGGGAGGAGACGGCCAAATCCGAAAAAACCCTACGACACTTATGGGATCAGAACCTGCGACCTTCCAGTCCGTAACTCTAGGCGCTAACCACTGCGCCATGGCGGCTGTTTTGGTGTGTGTGTGTGTGTGTGTGTGTGTGTGGTGTGTGTGTGTGTGTGTGTGTGTGTGTGTTGTGTGTGTTTGGGGTGTGCGCATTGTGTGCGTGAGTGCGTGTGTGTTTTTGTTTTATTTTATTTATTTATTTCTTTTATATCAAGGAAAAATGGATAAGCACTTATGTGCTTTTTTAGGTCCAGCCCCCCGTGTGTATGCGGTTTTGTAAGTTGTCACCTGTTCCCACCGGCACACAATGGCCTACTCTTACGAAAAGCAGAACAGGATTTTAACGTGTCCCGCCAAGATTTTCTGCGTGCGTTCGCACACGGGGCCTCGGTTTATAGTCTCATCCGAAGGACTTTTGGGAGTGGAGTCTGCACTGATGTTAACTCCAGGGGAAAATATCCCCTTGAACGGGAATCGAACCCGGGTTGTCAAATTGCGAGCGCAATGTTCTAACCACTGTGTGTGTGCGTGCGTGCGTGTGCGTTCGTGTATGCGTGCCTGTGTGCGTGTATGTGTATGTGTGTGTGTGTGTTTTACATTTTTTCATACAACAAAAACAAGTAAAGGAGAAGTCACATAGGGTAACAGCTTAGTAATAATTTGTATACGTTAAAAGTATGAACGGAAGGATGGCAGTGGGGTTCCACATTCAGGAGCTTGCTTGTGGAATGGTTTGGGCCAAAACGTCCTAAGATCATCTGTTAGGAACACACATTGTTTTTTTCTACATTTGATCTGAGAAAACATGAAGACTGGCAGATCAAACTGAGAGAAGAGCGGTACGGTGGCAAAAATTCATAAATTTAAAAAATGGTAATAAAAAAAACCGGAATACCAGACCGAAGCCAGTGAAGTTCACTAATATATGTAGTAGGGTGCTAACTTTCTTTCTGACATTCTGAAAATCCAGCAACAAGAATTGTTTGGGGCGTCTTATATACCTGAAATTTACTGCGAAGAGTGAATTACAGAAGTCCGGACGATTCACAATCAGGGTAAACAAATAACAGCTTCTACAGGGAGAAAGTTACAAACTGGCAATTTTTTTTCTCAGGAAATATGTGTGTGTGGAGAGGGGGGGGATTGCATGTGTGCGTGCGTGCGTGCGTGCGTGCATGCATGCGTGCGTGCGTGCGCTCGTGCGTGCGTGTGCCCGCGCTACATCTTTCGTGTAAACTGCCTTTAAAAAAAAATTAAGCCCAAAATTCCACTATTATTACTGAATTAATAACTGATATTAAACCCTAACATGCGATGAGCTGGCCCGCTTCCTTATAAGAAGTGAGGAAGCTCATTTGATTTTCAAGTGGCGTGACAGCTGGACTTGCCTTCCACATGGAAAATGTCCTGAATAAACGTGAAGTCATCACTCCATAATTACGTTTCTTAGTGTCTGTAAACACCAACCTTAATCGGAGCAGATTTTCTTAAGACAGACAGAGAGAGATAGAGAGAGAGAGAGAGACAGAGAGAGAGAGAGAGAGAGAGAGACAGACAGACAGACAGACAGACAGAGAGAGAGAGAGAGTGTGTGGTTTTGTGTGTGTGTGTGTTGTGGTTGTGTGTGTTGGTGTTTGGGGTGTGTGTGTGTGTGTGTGGTGTGTGTGTGTGTGTGTGTGTTATGTGTGTGTGGTGTGGTGTTGTGTGTGATTTGGGGGTGGTGGTGGTGTGTGTGTGTGTGTGTGCGCGTGCGTGTGTATGTATGTGTGTGTGCATGTGCGTGTGTGTGTGTGTGTGTGTGTGTGTGTGTGTGTGTGTGTGTGTGTGCGCGCGCGCGCGTGCGTGCGTGCGTGTGTGTATGTGTGACATAGTGTAATGAAGCGCCCCAGGATTGAAGCAGCGTCTTGTTTTAGAAATCGCATCAGCCGCAGCGACACAGTCTTCAGCACTATACATTCCTGTCTGAACAATCGCAAGTTTGAATCCTAAAAGAGCCCAAAAGAGTTGGGTTTCTTGTCAGATTCCGGCCAGCTCCTACCCAGAATGAGTTTGCTAAGGGATCATTGGGAAGACTGGGGCCACAAACCACAATCCACTTTTAAAACAGATATGACTGAGAGTGTTCCTAATATTCCTTGACCAACACAGCAGTATTTCTCAGACATGGCCGACGCCATGATATATCACGACAGGAAGTATAGAGCACAGCCCTGCTCAGTAGTTTCAAAGCTGCTGTACCTCCATCAGCAGCATCATAGCAACTTTCTCCTCATCACTGACTACCTCGCAACAAAAGGAAAATGTCCCTGGCTTGGTGGCCTTAACAGTCTCTCGGTGACTGTCAGGTGTGAGGAGTAGGACAGAGTGCGCTTTCTGGGTGATCCTCATGGTGTTAAGCTGGTGGATCATTCAACAACAGAGAAGCTTTGCCATTAATTATCACGCGGCACAGAAATGTTCTTTTACTACACTGAGAAAGCAGCCTGTATCGTCGATGGTGGGACTGCAACTGTTAGTTTTGTCTTGTGATGGGGCTTTTCTGTACTACGCTTCTTTCCATGATGTACCCGAGGCCAACTACAGGCTCCGGACATAGCCATCTGCAGAGTTGGTCAGCTAAGTTCTACAACACTCTCAGCTACGAATCTGTAACACTGAAAGACTTTTAGGTATAAAAAAACAAGTCTTCCCACTGAGACCATAACACATTCAGTTCTGGACAGATACCAGCCAGGGTCCATTTCTATAGTGGAAGCTACAGCCCATGCCCCTTCCTAACCAGGAATGTGTTGCACTATCTGCTGTGCACAAAAGAACTAATTGCACGATTATCATCAGCAGAATGTAACATCAGATAAACAACACATGCATCGTTGATTTTAGGATCATCCTAGACATATCTCTGAAGTCAAAACAGTATTTCACCCTATGCCTGTTTTGTTCCGTGCACAGAAGTAATAAACGCGATTCGAGCTCTGCAAAAACCATGGACAACTTCACAGTCAGTGCTCTGGAAGCAGAAGACAACACTCAGCTTTCACAGGAAGAAGTAAGCTTCACCCAACTCCCAGATTACCTGACTATCGAGATGCTGTGGAAAGTGTGGCCCCCTCACATCCTTCTCCTGGGAACCTTCGGAAACATCGCCACCATCTTTGTCATGCGTCGCCTCAAGGACAAGAACTCTTCTCAGCACGTTCTTCTGATGTCCCTGGCGGTGTCAGACCTGCTGGTGCTGTACACTGGCACTTTGCGAGAATGGCTGCGCCACACGGTCGGCGTGGACGTGCAGGCTCTGCACACGGCTTCCTGCAAGGTTCACTCTTGGTTCCTGTACTCCACCAACCTCATTTCCGCCTGGCTGGTCACCAGTGTGACGGTGCAGCGAACCATGGCGGTGATTTGGCCACACAAGGTCAGGGCGCTGTGCACGGTGCGGAAAACCTGGGCCGTCGTTGCTGCTGCGGTCACCTCTGCCTTTGCCCTCAATTTCCATTTCGTGATAGGGATTGAGTTGGCAGAGGCCAAAACCCACTGTACTTTTGGCTCAGTGAGCTACGCCCAGTTCTATCAACGGATCTTCACATGGATCGACATGTCTGTCTCCTCCCTCGTGCCCGCAGCCACCCAGCTCGTGTGTGACGTCATCCTGTCCTCCACTCTGCTGCAGGCCACCTCAGCCTCGTCTGTGTCAGCTGGAGGCCCCGTGGACATGAACGCCACGCACGGCAATGACAGTCGCAGGAAAAGGGCTTCCCGGACCACAGTGATGGTTCTGCCTTGTCCTGCACGTTCCTGCTTCTGACCATGCCTGTGTGCATCTGTCTGCTGTGGTACAACCACGTGGAGACCCCGGCAGTGCAGCAGCCCGAGTTCAAGGCCAGGAAAGAGCTGATGTATGGGGTGACCTTTCTCCTATGGTACACCAACAGCGCCATCAACTTCCTTCTCTACTGTGTCACAGGCACCAAGTTCAGGAAAGAATTTCTCAGCTGGGTGTGCTGCGGCTCTCAGAGACTTTCCTCCATTAGTGGTGGTGAAGCGATGACAGGGTCAGCCATGAAAGGCAAACACAAGTGAAGAGTTTGGAGGTACACAACTCTGTACTGACTGGTTATAAGAATACAGCATATGCTCTCTCGTTACACATCTTTGTAGTCAACACAACGTCCTTTTGGTTATCATGTATCTTTTGAGGTCGGTTCCACATTGCACTTCCACGGATGGGGGTAAAACAGACCAACACAGACACAGACCAACACAGACACAGACCAACACAGACACAGTGCGAAAAGAGACAGATACTGAGCACAGAGGGTGAAGGACGACATGGTGGATGGAACAGATTTGCAAGATCCTTATTGTAAAAATATAGCAATTAACAATCAGGACACTGGTTCATTAGTACGAGGATGTCTCCTGGTGATTCAATGCCTTCCCGGTTTCTGTTTACTTCAGTTTACTTGGATACATCTCTTAATTTGGACACGTCTCTTACTTTGATACGTCATTTAGCCCACAATCAGTCATCAAGGACATACATTGTTCTTCTTTCCCTTCTCGGTTTACGACTTCAGTATGAGTTCTGCAAGTATGTATGGGTCTCACACACATACACTGTTCACAAACCCACGTTTTCTTCCCTTTCTTCGGTTCTAATATATAGTTCTAGAGTTCTTGTTGTGTAGTTCTAAGTCATAGACAATATTTCAGTGGATACTGTAAATATTCATAATTTTATAACACTTAGCAAAGACGTCCATCACAGAACTGGGCGTCAATGAAAGTATTCACTACTGTGCCTTTCAGTGTTTCATCGAAGGTCTACCAAAGATCTTTCACGGGAGAGGGCATATGAAGAAAGTCATTATGTCAATAGACAGTATGTGTACGGGACATATTTCAGGGAGAGGAAAGCAATACAGCTGATGAAAATACAGTACTATCTCCAACCACAAACTCCATCTAACTATGAATAATAATAATAATAATAATAATATATGGAATTTATATAGCGCTGAATCTTGTAAAAAAACAAACAAATCGAAGCGCTTGCACTCAATCATTTACAGGCATGCAACTCTCCTTAAACATAATGAACAACAGATTTCAAAAACCATGCGGAATAGACGGAACCCTTTTTTTCACAAAATACCACTTCAATCAATCTAAACTGAAGTTCTGATACCTTCACCAACAAAATATTACCAAAACATTGGCAAGAAACTGACACAAGAAACAACAACAAAAAAAGAACACGGCAAAAGAGAAAGACAACACAAAAAGAACAACTTCTACAAAAGAATGACCAAAATGATGCAGTTCTTTTACTGTGCAGCAGGCATCTCCACAAAAGGATAAGATGGTGGGAGAGGAGGCAGTTAGATCTGGTCAGTCATCTAAAAACTGAATGAAATGGTTCCAGTGAGTGATACAGCAACTACCGTTCTGATTGCTTGCTGCATGGTTAAAGGGGGCATACAATAACGACAAAATGGTCACAGTAAAGCTTATCGTTTCTTTTCAGTGAAACCTTTCTCGTTTTTATGCTAAAAAATTCTTTGATTCAAGAAAACCTGTTTGTGCAAAAAAATTGTTGACAGATGAAAACCGCTATAACATACAGATAATATATTAATTACTGTGTGACTCTTTACAGGAAAAAATAGCAGAACACAAAACACTCTCTACAAAACACAGTGTAAACCAAACTGTATAATCGGGTGTGAAAAAAACATATTTTCACCAGCCGCCATGGTGCAGTGGTTAGCGCCTTGGGTCACGGACTGGAAGGTCGCGGGTTTGAACCCCATAAGAGTCATAGGAATTTTTCGGACTCCAGCCGGCTCCTACCCAGAGTGAGTGTGCTGTGGACTCAATGGGAAGACTGAGACTACACAGTCAAGCTTCATCCACTTAACGGATGCGAGTTTGAGAGTGTTGGTCAAATTACCTGACCAACACTGCAGGTGTCTGTATCTCTCAGGCCCGGTTGACGCCGGGATATATTATGATAGTAAGCGTCAAGTAGTCTCAAAGCATATGCACTTCCACAGCAGCATCATTACGTCATCCTCATTGTTACTGATAATCATGCAATAAAAAAAAAATTGCCTCTGATTCAGTGGTCCCAGTTGCTCTGGTCTCATGGTGATCGCAGGTTCGGTTTGCCCATACACTTCTGTGCCTGTGAAGAGTTTGTGTCAAAGCCTTTTGGGGTTGGAGGTTCGCGGGGGACGGTTGTTGGAGAAACGTTGTGGTGGTTGCCACCTCGGGTGGGCAACTCACTCAGTCTGGCTCCGCGACTGAGCTAATACTGTCGCTAGTAGGGGGCTTAGTAGGTGGTGTCCTGCTATGTTAGCTCAGAACAGGCACCACTGAACACCACCAAAGTGACCCAGCAGCAGTGCAGGGCCCCTCTGGCTGGTGGCCCCACGGCGGCCTGATAGTGATGGTCTCCCTGTGGACTTCTGACCCTGAGGATGAGACATAAGAAATCTGGGTGTGGCTCTGGCAGGGAGATTGGAATGAGCGGCGTGGGAACAGCAGGACAGGGGACGTCAAGGAAGATGAGGCAGCAAAAAAACAACAAAAACACAACATATGTTCATTTACAACCCACCAAACTTTATAGAACACAGTCATGTATCTTGTCAAGTCACCCCCACAGCCATGCAGATTGTCAAGTCACCTCAAGTCACCTCAACAGCCATCCAGATTGCCAAGTCACCTCCACAGCCAAGCAGATTGTCAAGTCACCTCCACTGCCATGCAGATTGTCAAGTCACCTCAAGTCACCTCCACAGCCATCCAGATTGTCAAGTCACCTCAACAGCCATGCAGATTGTCAAGTCACCTCAACAGCCATGCGGATTGTCAAGTTACCTCCACAGCCATGCAGATTGTCAAGTCACCTCCACAGCCATGCAGATTGTCAAGTCACCTCGACAGCCATGCAGATTGTCAAGTCACCTCCACAGCCATGTAGATTGTCAAGTCACTGCATCAGCAACTGCTCCGTGGATGGTTGGAGTCCATGTGCTTTAGCCACACACACGCCGACTTTCCATGTGTGCAGTCATCTGTGGTCGCTTGCCAGTGAAGATTTCATGTGCATGATCCTACCATCCTCATCCCCACACATCATGGGATAAAGAAAATGACTGTCTTCTTTGTAGTCACTGAATGGTAAGACAGCAGCTAGTGTTCTCTCTCATATCAGTGAAAATGACAAGTTCGGTCAAGCGCATCAGACTTCAGCCTGGGAGAGAGTTGTTATCTTTTAAGTCTTTCTGGGGAAAAAAAAGGCAGGAGAGTGGACCAAGAAGGCAGAAAGCAGACAAGAAGGAGGTGACAGGAAGAGAGGGAACATAGCAGAAACAAAGAGAGAGAGAGAGAAAAGAGGGGAATTCCTAGCACGGAATTTTCCAGAAGTTGGGGATGATATGTAATTTATACTGACAGGCCCTCGGTATCCCCATGGGGGGAGGAGTGAAGTTCTATATGCATGACCCTGTAATCCTCATCACCACAAATCACGGGATGAAGAAAATGATGTTTTAACATCAACTTGTCTACTATGTCCTGGTCTCATAGTGGCCACACACCATTGTGTGCCGGTGGGAATGGATGACAAAGTTTACAAAACTGCATACACACAGGGACAGGATGTAAAAAAAAAGAACATGAGTGCTTTTGCCATTATCTAGAAGAAGAAAAAAGAAATGAAAAAAAAAGAAAATCTCCAATTCCTGGCAAAGCCTTACTGAGTTTAGTTCTTTTTAAAGGAAAAACAACAACAATAACATTTTCTGATAAGGAATAGTAACAAAATTGAGGGAAAAAAGGAATGCAGAAACTGATATTAGAAAGGAATGTGCTCACTTAAAGGAAAAAGTAAGATTAAGAATTGCAACAAAAGACACTAAGAAAGTGGGAGGACAAAAATAGAGGAGCATGAATGAAGGAATGAACAAATCAATCAATAATAAAAATAATAAAAAAGAGAGAGAGAACAAAAGAAGGAATGAATGAAAAATGGATGTATAAATGAAGGAAGGAATAATAAATTAAAAAAAAGAAAGAATGAATGATTGTGTGTGTGCATGTGTGCGAGCATGCATGTGTGTGTGCATGTGTGTGGAGTGAGAGAGAAAAAGGGAAAGAAAGAGATACAGAAAGATAGAGAGAAGGAGAAAGTGCACGGTAGGAATAGAAGAAAACAGAGCTGAATGGCCTATGGGAGAAAATTGTGTTTAAAACAAAATCCATATTCCTTGACACATTGTCTCCCTTTGACTGAGGAGATGTACCCTTACTCCACCTATTAAAAACATCAGCAAATGAAAGTATTGCTTTAAATAAAAAGGTAAAGGTGTCCCATAACCTATGTAGTTTTAGGGGAGCAAGGCATCAGAGACCTCAACTTCTCTAGGCCATCTCCTCTCCCTCGCTGCTTTACCTTCCCTGACCCTAAAGACCCGTTTACAGCTGGGTGATCTGGGGAACTGTACTGAAGCCATGGCATGCAAACAGTCACCCATCCACTTGGTAACCACACTTGATGCTGCTTAACATTGGCTTGGGGGGGGGAAACTAGTGTTCTGACCACTGAGCTATCCCATCCCCATTGCTTTATATACTCAAATAAGACCGCTTTTCCTCTTTCTTTGTTCTTTTCCATCTCCTTTGTCTTCGTCTTGTTCTTTTCAATTCATTCATTATTTTCGTTACTCTATCTTATTTTAATTATTTTCTGTTGTCACTAGTGTTTGCTATTTTCTATACTAATCCCTGTTCTTGGGGTGAACTGGCTGAGAAAAAGAAGAAGGAAAAAAGCATAATGATTATGTTTTTCTCTTACCCTTGAAAATATAAACTCATTTTCTCTCTCTCTCTCTCTCTCTCTCTCTCTTGCTCTCTCCCTCTCTCTCTCTCGGTCTCTCTCGCTCTCTCTCTCTCTCGGTCTCTCTCTCTCTCTCTCTCTCGCTCTCTCTCTTCTCTCTCTCTCTCTCTCTCTCTCTCTCCTCTCTCTCTCTCTCTCTCTCTCTCTCTCTCATTCTGTGGTCCTTTCCTTACCTGGTGCTGTATCAAGAAGTGCTGAACATCAGGGTAGTGTTTCTTGTGCCTGTGTTTGATCACCAGCTCACACCATCGGTGACATACCTGGCAACAGTCATTAACCTTATGCAATCGATTAGAATGCAGTGCAGTGTGGTGTGGTGTGGTGTGGTGTGGTGTGGTGTGGTAGGGTGGGATGTGGTGGTGTGGTGTGGTGTGGGTGTGGTGGGGTGTGGTGGTGGTGGGTGTGGTGTGGTAGGGTGAGATGTGGTGGTGTGGTGTGGTGTGGTGTGGTGGGGTGTGGTGTGGTGTGGTGTGGTGTGGTGTGGTGTGGTAGGGTGGGATGTGGTGGTGTGTGTATGGTGTGGTGTGGTGTGGTGGGTGGGTGTGGTGTGGTGTGGTAGGGGGGATGTGTTGGTGTGGTGTGGTGTGGTGTGGTGGGGTGGGGAGGTGTGGGGTGGGGTGGTGTGCTGGGGTGGGGTGTGGTGTGGTAGGGTGGGATGTGGTGGTGTGGTGTGGTGTGGTGGGGTGTGGTGTGGTGTGGTAGGGTGGGATGTGGTGGTGTGGTGTGGTGTGGTGTGGTGTGGTGTTGGTAGGGTGGGATGTGGTGGTGTGGTGTGGTGTGGTGTGGTGGGGTGGGGAGGTGTGGGGTGGGGTGGTGTGCTGGGGTGGGGGTGTGCTGGGGTATGGTGGTGGGATGGGGTCGGGTGTGGTGTGGTGAGGTGGGGTGGGGTGGGGTGGGGTATGATGTGGTGGAGAGGGGTAAGGTTGGGTGGCATGTAGTGTAATGTAGTGTAGTGTAGCACAGTGTAGTGTAGTGTAGAGTAGAACAGGGTAGCATCATGTAGTGTAGTGTAACATTGTGAAGTGCAATCTAAAGTTGATTCACACTACATTACACTGTACTACACTGCACTGTATACCCCTATCAGGTACAGTACTTTTCTTGTTTTATGATGTGGTGGGTTTTTTTCTATTTAATAGATTGTACACCAAGAAATGGAACATTTCCTATTACTAAATGTTTGGCTTGTGAAACTCAGGCTGCTGTCCTAGAGACAACGATACTGTCAGTCTGTTACTTCATTTCTGTGCCATGTAAATTATGTGTGGATATATGTCTGTGAGGGAGCATGTACATACATTCTGAGAAAGTTTTACATACATGCATCTGTCTACATGTCTGGATGCATGACATCATTACATGTGCCTTGACAGTGCATGCATTATAGTCAATAGGTCTACTTTGAATGTGCCATATTTTGCCAATCTATCTTTCACTCTGTTCTCCACTGGTTAAAGCCTCCAATGTTTGTTAGTTGAATTTGCAATATCAACACTTAACAATAATTAGCAGTACAATATTTGCTAGTGTTGTCTCCCAACTGGCTCTGGCTCAAAAACTTCATTGTTTATTGCTGGTCAGCAAAAAGCAAGGCCTACATCAAAATGTTGTTTTCTTTTAAATGATATACTGAGATTGACTTTAGCCATGATGAGCTCTTAGAACACCAGCCTGCATCCTCCATGAAAAGAGGAAACAATCCTCTGAAGTCACAGCTTGGCTGCCCATATGGCAAAGTGTTTAAAACCAGTCATACAAGCAGGTTTCCCATCCACTGTGTGCTCTAACAGTGATTCCTAGAAGTGAAGAGTGAGACAGAGGGCATATTCTAGATGATCCCCTGAAATGCAGTGCTGGGGAATGCCCAACATCTCCCACCAGTCGCTGTGGGAAGGAAGAGGGGCACATCCAGCAATGATTATCCACACTTTTCCCTGTTAACGGAAAAAGCTCAGATATATGAACTTTACACTTTTTACCCAACCAGTGTGTTCAGTTTTTCGGTAAACAGGAAGAAATATTGATATTGCTGCACATCCTCCTATGCTGCCAGTGCCTGAGCCACACAAGTGAAGAAATATAAATTCTTAACACATAACTCCTGACCAAACTCCACAACTGCAGGAAAATGTTGGGGGAGATCAGTACATTCATCACCACACTAACTGTGCAGCTGCAAATACCCAGAAGAAGAATCAAGACTATGTGGTAGTAGAAGTCTCCTCCTATCTCCCATCAGGAGACAACGACTACTGTTATGTCTTTGGCCACATCATCAGCCTTGTTTGGAGCAATGTCTGGAGTGGCTCAGCAGACCAATCCGTGCATCCATGCAAGAAGAATCCACAGTATATGTATCACAAAAAAACCTCACTTTCTCCCACCTGATTCCAAAACCACGTAAGAGATTTATGCATGGCATACACACTTCTAGAGTAACCCGCAGCATCTAATGTAGACTACAGAAGGATATAGTTTCTGTCAGGTCACTGCAAGGCCATCTATCACAGGAGACTCATGGCAGCTGTTGAGTCACTATGATGGTGGTCAGCTGTGCCTGACCTTATTCAGCAAAACGTCACCTGCAGGGTTCTCCATCATTGACCACAACCATTCCATGACACATGCAGGTTTACAAGTCATTCCTCTTTACATGCAGAGCCATTGTATGCCTTCAAATACCATCTCAGAAAAAAAATCACTGACATTAGAGACTGTGATATGAAGCTGCAGCAGCAGGGTAAATTATTGAAAATCAAAATCAACTTTGAATGGAATAAAATTGTCAAACATTTTGATTTGATTCTACAGATTTATGATCATGGAGTTCTTGTTCTGCAGTCCCAGCAGATTCCTTGTAGATGCCACGGATGATCCTTACCCCCCCTCCTACCCCCCCCTCCTCTTTTTCTAACTGACTGGATGGGTGGCTAACACTCTGTCTGTCTGTCTGTCTGTCTGTCACTCTCTCTCTCTCTCTCTCTCTCTCTCTCCTCACTCTCTCTCTCTCTCTCTCTCTCTCTCTCTCTCTCTCTCTCTTCTGCCACTTTAAAAAGACAAAGTGTGATCAAACAGTATAACCCCTGTACCTCAGGGTTGTCAAGGTGGTGGCTATAAGACGACCGCAGCAGGTCCAGCACATGCCTTGGGATCAGTTTTTCTTCCAGCAGACGGTCGAGTAACAGAACCAGCTGGGCAGTCAGCATCTGTAGACAGCACAGCCACACAGTTCCTTCTTAACTTCTTAGCCACTGTATCACAGTGTATTGTACAGCACTTTAATAAGTCATGGCCGATTTCTCTGTGTGAAATTCAGGCCGCTCTCCCTGGGGAGAGTGCGCTGCCACAGGAGCAGTGCCACCCATTATTTTTTTTTTCTTTTCTGTATAAGGTTTTGGGGACGGGATAGCTCAGTGGTCGGAGCACTCGCTTTCCCCCAGCCAAGTTAAGCAGCGTCGAGCGTGGTTACCAGTTGGATGGGAGACCGTTTGCGCGCCTTGGCTTCAGTACAGTTCCCCCAGTTCACCCAGCTGTAAATGGGTACCTGCCCTCTTTAGGGTCAGGGAAGGTAAAGCAGCGAGGGAGAGGAGATGGGCGCCGCCCTCAATATGCTGGCCCTAGAGAAGTGAGGTCTCCGACGCCTCGCTCCCCTACGACCTTATAGGTTATGGGACTCCTTTACCTTTTTTTTTATAAGTTTTTGGTTTCCTATCAGAGTGGCTTTTTCGTACATAATTTTTCCAGGTATGACTCTCTTGTTGTCATGGGTTCTTTTACATGCACTAAATGAGTACAGCACATGGGACTTCACCTTATTGACTCATCCAAAAGACTAGCACCAAGACCTCCACATACTGTCTAGTGGAAACCTGGACTGTTCACTTTCTAGGCAGGTGTGTTACCACTAGACCACAATCCACCATGTATATTTCTGTACCTTGATTATGTGAAGAAAAAAACCTAGACTAGAAAAAAAGCCTGCATCATTATTTCAATTTGAAAGCAACAACATACCATACACACACACACCTATTCACACACATACACACACACCTACCTACACACACATATAGTTCTTATTGATATTTCTTCTTCAACACATTTACACATTTACACACACACACACACACACACACACACACACACACACACATACCTGATCTAACTCAGACAGTAGCTGGTTACAGCGCATCTGCCCTCCATGTCGTCGTTTTCGCTGAGGACGACGACAAACCTCAATGACAGATGACAACTGAAAAAAAAAAAAAGAAATGTTATCATGTTTTCGTTGTTGTTGCATATTACCCAGCTTTACACCCTGGGGGTCACCCAGAACATGCACTCTGACTCACTCATTCCACCTGGGAATTATTGTGAGACTGAAAGTACATTGAATGTGAAGTTTGCCTGTACAAATATTTTCAAGTATGGTACCTCGCAAAATAGGCAGCCACACTCCAATTTCAGGATATTTTTTTCTCTCCTCTAAAGGAGAGCAGAGGTTCTTATGCTGAGAGCTTGTCATAGCTGAGATTAATGACATAACGCTTTACAACATAACACCACTTTAAAGAAGGCCTTGTAACTTAGCTTACATCACTACCTTATCAAGCCTTTGGTGCAGATTGTAATGCTAAGAGCTTGTCGTGGCTACAGACAATCTCAACATCATAACGTTTTACAACATAACCACATTTTAACCCTTTAGTCCCCGATCCGGCCGCAGCCGACAGTAACGGAGGCTGCCGCTAGATTCCAATCCGACCACAGCCGACAGTTGGTGCTGCCCACGTGGGCAGTACTTTTCCATCACACACAGACCTCGTGGTTTTCACACTGTGTGTCTGAAAATTGGTGGGGCGATGCAGGGAGGGTGTCAGACGGTGCCAGTGATAAATTTAGACCACTAACATGCGTGTAGTGGGGAGGGAAGGAAGAAATAACAGTCAGCGACCGGAACGCTTTTCAATGCTGCAGCGTGGCGGAAAAAAAAATCGTGTTTTCTTTAGTAGCACACGGTTCATCTGATTAGCGAGACAATAAATTGAATGTTATTGTCTTGGAAGTAGAAACATTTGAACGAGAATTGTTAAGTGAGTCCGATATTAAACGCTTACGAGGAAGAGGAGGAAGGAAATGCTGCAGTTAGGGAGAAGAGTGAGCCTGAAAATAATGTGCTACAGGGCACATTCCTGACCTGTGCTACACACACGACTGTGGAGAAATTTGACCTCCTGGCCAGTCCGCGGCATAGACGCCTGAAAACGATGCCTTCTGACTGTTTTCTCATTATCACCACACTTTTGCTTTGAAACTGCAATGGCAGAAATGAACAGATATGCCGATAATGAAAATAGCAAGAAGGAAAAGAAAATAGGTCTCCGTCTGCCAAGGTTCGACAGGTGAGAGCAATGGGTACCCCCCCCCCCCCCCACACACACACACATCCATAATTTGTGCTTTTTGTGATGTGATGTGACCCTCTGCCACCACTACGACTACTTTAGAGACTATCAACATTAAAATTTTGTAGGGTTACAGAAGTTCTGTGTTGTTTCGAATTTGTCACACCTGTGCTGTGACACTGGTGACAGTGTGACAGTCACGTACAATAATACACTTCTGTACACTTAACAAACATGTGGTAGCACACGCAGATATGAAGTACAGTATAAAGGTCACATGTTGATTGAATATGACTTGTTTTCAAAAGAAAAAATAGTTAAACAAAATTTCTGTCTCCTCAAGACATACCATAAAACAACAGGTGCTATGGGGACATCGTGTGACACATCCTTGAAGTACTATTGCACATAACTATTGGTAAACACATCAGCTGGGTATCACTTCCTTATTCGACACTAACATGCTTGAACTATTGTCAAATCCATGCAGGACTTGCTGTTTTATCATATATACCATATTTTTACCTGTGATTGGTGACAAATAAGGTGACAATGACAAGACATCTGGTGACCAGACACATAAACTTGCGCCTAAATGCAAGTACAAAGACATACCTAGCTTGTGACAAAATTTCAGCTTGATAACTTGTCATGCACACACACACAATTGTCTTAGGAGTAAAGTAAGTCAGATAGAGGTAGAAAACCTTCAAAGAATTCAAAATCTACAGGCAGTTTAGCTCTGTAGAATCCAACAACAAGAGGGTTAATGTAGGCCATAGTACTTAGCTTGCATCAATAACTGACAAAGCCTTTAGCCTGGGCCATTGACATGGTATCATCATCTGTTCTTTTGTTCATTGTAATCATGTGTGACAACATTAGTACAAATGTTGACATGGGAGAGAAAGGTGTGCTATCTGTGTCCTGGAAAATTGTGATAAGTCAACTGAGACTGGGTTGGACTTAGGCCATTTTTTAGGGACAATAATGGTATACGCACTGAACCACAAAATGAACAAGCTAACTAACTGTGGAGAACATATCTTTGGGGGGTTTTTCAACTTGTTTTTGTTTGTATCGCTGTTGTTGTCTGTGTTTCTTATCATTATGTTGTTGTTTATGTTTGTTTCATTTTCTTTGGGCTTTTCTGAATTTTTGCTTTGTCTATTCTTGTTTGTTTTTGTTTTTTTCTATTTAGATGCTCCTTCATACTTTATTTTTGTTTTATTTTTTCTTTGTTTTTGTTTTTTAATTTTGCTTCAGGATTTGGTGTTGTTGGTGGTGTTGTTGTTGTTTTTGTTATTGGTGGTGGTGGTGGTGGTGGTGGTTTTACTCACTGCTTATGATCTGATGGCTCCGGTTTGAGCCACCACAGAAACACCAGTTTGAAGGGACTTTTCCCCTGAAATTAGCATCAGTGCCAACTGCACTCTCCCAAAAGTCCTTCAGATGAGTCTACAAACTAAAGTCCCAAGTATGAACACACACAAAACATGTTGTTCACATGTTAAAACCTGTTCTGTCTTTTAGAAGAATAGGCCATTGCACGCTGGTAGAAATGGATGACAACATTTTTTTTTAAAGCAAACGCACTGTTGTAATATTTAGACATCATCCCTGAAGTTGGAATATGGCTACCTTAGCAGTGGGCAAAAACTGGCACATACACAAACTCTCACCATCGGTGAACATCTCCAGCCAAGGAATGGAAAAAAAAAGGAAAAAAAAAGAAAGATACTGCTTTTATATTTTGGGGTGTTATGTTTGTTGCTGTTCTTGTTGCAGTAAGGAACAGAAAAGTATAGCTAGCAGTCTGAGCATCAGACTGGTAAAGAAAACAACCAAAAAACCCTGACCTGTTGCTGGACTTGTGTGTACAAAGCATTCTCTTTGTCAGTGACCTCCTTTCCTTTGTCAGCACCATACATTGGCCTCTGAAACAAAGCATACGTCATTACCGTTCATCAATACTGGAGGAGTGATGCTAAAAGTAATATTATAGGTCAAGAACATTATGTTCCTTGAATGTTCAGTTAAAAGACAGAAATAAAACAGAAAACCCACAGTTTCCCCACTTTCAGCTGCTTTCAGCTGCTATCCATTCCATCCCAGCCCAGCCAAGCTGGTGCTAATTATAGCAAGAACTGACCACACTTGGACTTGGTAAAAGGAGGGGGCATGCTAAATTTAGCACTGGCTCTGGACTCATGACTAAGTTATGCTGGAGTTGCACACTGTGAACCATCAGCATACTTCAGATTCCTGCCACCCAACAGCTATGTCATTTGGCAGGGCCTAGAACTTCCCACTCAATGTCATTATGTGCCAAGAGCAGAGCCCCAAGAACAATGTTCAAGGCTAGCTTTCGATGGAGATGAAAGGATGTGTGAACACTGGGAGATAAAATATCTTGGGTATGTGAAGCTACAGAGACTGCAAGACACCAATATGGCTCCAGATAAAGGGGAAATACATAAGGAGAAGAATGAAGAAGCCTTTGCTGAACTGATTATGGATTATTACAAGTAGCTTTCATCCTTTTACCCCCTATCAAAAACTCTTCCTTCAGATTAAAAGCTCATTTCACCATAAAGGAATCACTATACATACATTCATAGGACTCCCTCTCTCCCTGTTTCACTTACTTAGTCTCACACACACACACACACTTTTCCTGTCTGTCTCTGCCTACCTTGGGCATTCCTGGACAATCCAGCCAGTCTGTGTTAATGCTCTCCACAGATATATGCCTGCATAGATAACAAGGACCTATTCATTCATAATCTACTAAAGAAAAACTACACACACATGCACACAACGCACGCATGCACACACACACACACACACACACACACACAGACGCACATACACACACATAACACCATTCTCATAACCAACATATGAATTACACAAAATGAAGCCAGCCTGCTCACAATCAAATAAAGCTACCTATCCTATTTCTCAGGCATCGAAAAGGTACTGGCTAATGCCAGATATCTTGCCAATAATGAGTGTTTGTGTTATGTGTGAGTGTGGTTATGTGTGTGAGTGGTTATGTGTGTGTGATTGTGTGATGTGTGCATGTGTGGTGAACAGTAAAGAGGGTTGGGGGTAGTTGTAAGTAACTAAAGGTATAAGTCAGTGTGAGAGCACACAATTATGCACATATGTAAATGTGAAAGTCTAAGCACTGTAGGTATTTATAAACAAAGCTGAAGATTTATAACATATGAATGAGCTTGGAATCATAAGAAAATACAAATTCTCCACACAAAAAAGCTGTGCATATATCGATACATTACTTTGTGAACTATCTCAAAAACAAAATCAAAATCATGCCTACTTCAGATCAGGAAACGTTGAGAAGAACATCTGCAGAAATTCCTGAAAAACAGTAAAGACCAAACAACTATAAATTAAAAAAGACACAAAATAAAAGAGCAAATTTAGACAAATATTAACAAGCATGCACAGTTAGGCTAGATAGCCATGAATGAAATGCCAAAAGCGTAAGTATTCACACTCACTACATACACACACACACAAACACACCCACACACACATGCATGCACGCACACACACATACACAAACACACTAACAACTCACCTGTGAGGTAACCAGTTGGCACAGGTATCTCTTCACATAGGCTTTGAGAAAAGACAAAAACTGCCCCCTCCCAACTTCCCTCTCCAGGGCATGGAGCAAAAAGTAGCCCTGAAAACACAGTCCACACAGACATGAGCCCCTGCTCAAACAGTCTATCAGCCCAAACATGTTCTGACCCTGTCAATCCAATAAACAAAAGCAAGCAAGCGGCAGACTCTACAGTGGTGCCTCAACAGTCAACCAGTCTACAGAATAGGTGACATGAGGGAAGTAAGAATCTATCTACAGCTGTTTATTTTCACTAGCTTCTAAAACCAGAATGATTGCGGAATGGATAGATAAACCTTTGGCAGAGAACCCAGGCTAAGACACACAACTGACACAAATGGAGGAATTTGGTGAACAGCTCTTCAGTGTAGTGTCCCGATGAATCCCCTGAGAGTTAACACATGAAGCGAAAAAGAAGAAGCAGAGGGAAACACTTCAGCCTAGTTCAGACTCTTCTTGATCATTTCAAAATCAGCTATATTTCTCCTTGATTTAAACCAACGGAGAGAGCTCTTGAGACTTAACTGAGTTTATTAGAGAATACTTTGTATAGGCCAGAGATCACACCTTATTTCTCTTATCTTCCCTACTGAACCAAAATCGTCTTGGCAAAAAGCTGTCAGTGAATGTAAGATGGGCATGACAGTGGAAGGAATTTTTTTCAACATGAAAAAAACCTAGTTACTTACATTATCATTCCTTAATCATAGTTTAATGATTTGATAAAGTTCAGCATATGGAACATTTTTCTGTCATCAAACATTAGACTTTCATAATTATAGTACCTTCAACTTCTCACACACTCACCTAAAACACACATCCACACACACCCACATACACACACACACACCATATACACACACACAACACATACACACACACACACACACATATACACACAACACACACACACACATCACACGCACAAACACACACACACATCTACACCCACACAACACAGCACCACACACACACACACACACAATCACACACACACACAACAACCAACACACACACACACACACACCCCACACACACACACACCACACAACACACCACACACCACACACACACACATACACACACACATACCACAACAACACACACACACACACATACATACACACACACACACACATACACACACATACACACACACACCATAACACACACACACAACATACATACACATACACACAACACACACAACATACACACAACACACACAACAAACACCCCACACACCAACATACACATCACACCACATACACACACCACACACACCCAAACCCACACAAACAAACAAACAAACATACCTATACCCTTACATCCTCTCCTCACCTTCAAGTAGTGGACTTGCATGAACTTTTTCTCCGCATTCATTCCATTTTTCAGGAATCTCGTCTCCTCCCCAGAACCTTGTGGGTCCCCCTGCCCTTTGTTGGGTCTGCCAATCACAGCCAGCAACAGAAAATCAGAAATACCAATGGTGGGGCAGGGGATAGCCTAGTGGTTAGACTGTTGCGCTCTCAATTTAACACCCCAGGATTGAGCCCAGGTTTGAGCCACGACTGAGAGTCCAGTTCGTGGGGATTTTTCCCCTGGAGTTAACATCAGTACAGACTCCATTCCCCTGAAAGTCCTTCAGATGAGACTACAAACCCACGCTCCATGTGTGAATGCATGAAGAATATCTGTGCATACATTAAAACCTGTTTGGCTTTTCTGAAGAGTAGGCCATTTGAGTCAGTATAAACAATCACACCTGGGAAGAGGGCACAGCCACAAAAGCAGCGCCACCCTTCTTTTTTTTTTCTTTTTCTGTCTGCATCTGTTTCTGTTTCCCCATCAAGCGTGGCCTTTTTCTAAACATTTTTGCCAGGGATAACTCTCGTTGCCATGGCTTCTTTTATGTGCACTAAATGCATGCTGCATATGGGACCTTGGTTTATAGTCTCATCCAAAAGACTAGTACCCTGATGACCACTCACAGTCTAGTGGAAGGGACAAAAGTTTCGGGCATGAATGGGGATTGAACCACCACACACTCTGAACCCGACTTTTCACTTTCTAGGCAGGTGTGTTACCTCTAGACCACTAATCCACTAGTATGCAAGTTAGTTGAGACATTTTTTTATTTTAACTTTTAAAAACAGGCTATTAAGATACTGAGTCAGCTGGAGTTAACTCATTGATGTTGTGTTGTAGCAATTCATACAACACCTCACAACGCTGTGTCCTAGCTATTTATATGACATTAAAAAATATTTAAAAGTTTTAAACACTTATTCATGTTCAATCCAAAGGAAACTGTATGTGCTGCTAGCTGAATTAGTCTCTTTCAAATGAGTTCCTTTCTTTTAACTGTCAGTAGCTTTGTGTGTATGATTTTTGGACTTTTTCTTACATCTCCATGAGTTGACGATATTTCATTATGATGAAAAAGGTGACAAAAATGTGCATGCTGAGACAGTATTGAACAATTTTACTTAAAAGTGATTCATGAGCCTGACAAAACATTACTGCATAAGAAATCAATGTGATTCTTTCTTGTGGACTTGCTGATGGATACTTAAACCTTGTTAAGCCTGTGTGTGGGTGGTCGAAAGTGTCTTAGCAGCTAAATATCCTTCAAGCTTATGCTTATCATGTATTAACGATTTGAAGCCTGTTGGACAGTTCGATCATAATATTATAGTAATTGATGAAAAGATACAAATGAAAATCTGAAAAAAACAACAACAAAAACCCTAAACAAACTATTGAATAGATCAGTTGCAAGACAAACATCTAAAAAATTTTAACTAAATGGTTTTAATTTAGACTCCCGTGCTGACCTTAAACTCTGTAGATTTTCATCAGTATTCTCCAGCTCTGCTTTCAAAACGCGGTGATGGAGTTCAGCTCTCAGTTCCAGAAAATCATCTGTTTTTTCTCCAAGCTGCAACAGCCATGCATATTTTAATGATACAGGACACACATAAAAATGTATTAAAGAACTAGCGGTAACCTGAAAAAGCTGAGAAACATGTCGACAAAATCACCAGAACAGTGAGGCAATCAACCAGTAAACATGTGTCTTTCCTATCCATTTCAAAATTGTAGACTCCAACTGGTTAGAAAATATGTTCACACACACACACAGAGTCACCCATTATACTACATTCCGTCCCTTTATTATCACTTTTCTTTCACAGCCTTCTCCCAACATCATTATCATGACACAACCGTCACAAAGAAAAATTATATTTGTGTTTCTTTTTTAGCCTGTTGAAGGATATAGTTCCATGTAGTTTGACACTCCTTTCCTGACGATATCATTAACTTCTTCTTTCTTCTTCCTTTTTTGTCATGTTTCTCCCAGGGGAGGTTTGACATTGATGAGCCTTCTCCATCTCTCTCTGAATTTGACTCATCATTTGTTGTTTTCTTATTTCATTAACTATCCCATCAAAATAAAAAAACTCAAAAGAGCAAATTTATAAACAGACTGGAGTGGAATTTCCATAGTTACTGGCTTCATCACAAATTCTGGAATTTTAAATAATATGTATGGCAAGTCTGAAATAACAAAAAGATCTCCTTTTCTTAAAAGAAACACCTTACTTTTATCCTTGTCAAAAAAATCCGTCCAATAAATGAAATTTGTATTCCTTGATTTTTCCTCAGACATTCTCCCAAGAGATAGATAACCTCTTCAAATAACTATTGATCAAGAAAACTGAAGCATGTGAAAGCAAAAAAACTTACAGATGTCCTATAAACTTACCTGAGATACTTGAGCGTGTAATATATCCTCCAGGTAAGTGCAGAAGCCCTCAGTCATCCACTCCTCTGTCCAGTCTTGTGGTCCGATGACCAGGCCAAACCAGGTGTGACACAACTCATGAGCCACCCTCACACACATGCTGCCATCCCCACACAAGGTGGACTGTGAGAGAAACAGCAAGCTGGGGCTGGAACAGAGTCATCACATCCCAGTGCATCCTTCAGTAAAATATTGTGTTCTGAAAGTTGAAAATGTTGTTGCAGAGGTATCTTAAAGTCCCAGCGGAGATTTCTGATTTAAGGGCTATGTCTAGAGGTAACGCGCCTGTCTAGAAAGCGAAAAGTCCGGGTCTGAAGTGTGCGGCGGTTCGTACCCCGTTTGGACCGGAAATTTTTCCCCCATCCATTAGACCATGAGTGGTGGTCTGGGCGCTAGTCTTTCGGATGAGACGATAAACCGAGGTCCCGTGTGTTAAACGTAATTATTTAGCGCACGTAAAAAAAACCACGGCAACAAGAGAGTTGTCCCTGGCAAAATTCTTAGAAAAAAGCCACTCTGATAGGGAAGCAAATACAGCTGCAGGAAAAAAAAAAAAAAAAAAAAAAGGGTGAAAGGGTGGCGCAGCGCTAAGTGGCGACGCGTTCTCCCGCTCTCCCCGGGGAGAGCAGCCCGAATTTCACGGAGAGAAATCTGCCGTGACTTAAAGTGGTATGAAATAAAATCTGAGCGCTTTGATTTGTTGCTTTACAAGATTCAGCGCTATACAAATTCCATACATTATTATTATTATTATTATGTCACTCAGCAGCAGTCAGGTGCAATCTCTTCCTGAAATGCTGCATTCTTGTTTTTAATCTCACTTTGGCTAATTGTCAAAACTTTCCCTAACACTAACAGTTAAATGTTTACAACATTTTACAAACTATGAGGCAACATCATTTTATCCTGAACACTGACCCATGAAACGATATTGTGTTCAAGCTGTATGATTCAAATCTTCAAAAATCGTCACAAATTAAACATGCTCAGGTTGTCTTCAAAACATGATGGGTAGTTCGAAAATGGGGAACAAACCTTGGTGATATGTGAGGGAGAGATGCGCAAACACACAGACAGACAGACAGACAAACATACATAAACAAAGATGGAAAGACTCACAAATTGGTAGGCAGGCAGGCAGACTCTAGACAGAGAGACAAAGAGAAAGAAAAATACAGTTTGGGTTATGGGGTTTTTTTTGTATATAGATCACAATAATAAGTAGTTTCTCTATCCAAAAGATAAATAAATAAATAAATAAATGAAAAAAATGAATAAAATGTGATAATAAAACAAATCGATCAAGATGATTCAAATACTATATAGCATCCAAAACAAAAAGTCAAGACAAGTCAAGTCAAAAACACTTTAATCATCCCATGAAGGGCAATTACAAAAGGAAACTGACTTAGCCATGCCCAGACTGTCAAAGCAGGCGGGTACAATGAGGACATCCAGTCGATGAAAGGGGTAAGTCCCCAGCAGTCTCTGTGCTTCCAGCATGCAATGAGGGAGATAGTCACCAAGCACCAGCAGGCTTTTCTCCTTCAACCGCGCAGGGGAAAAAAGCCGTATCGCAGGTTTGTGCACATCTCTGTTGAAACAGTAGGTCAATTTAAAGCACACTACTTATGCAAAAGAATGCAAGGTATTTTATTTACAGTCAAACGCAAAATTCCTAATTTCATCACTTAAGAGTTACAAGGATAGCAGTTAAAACTTATGAGCACATCATCTACCATGACCATTTGAGCTTTACTTGCATAAGTTTTTTTTTAAGAAAAAAAGGAAGGGGTTGTGGGGATGAGAAGGGGTTTTTATACGATCAGAATGTAACCATGATCATATTTCATATGAAAACCACTGAGATGCAAAACAAAAAAATGGTTACAAGGTAAAGTATTTTCTAACAACAAGAAAACCAGAAAATGTTGGAAACAGCAGACTCACAGAAAAATATGGACCATGATCAGTTGAACACCAATAAAGAAAATATACTTATTTCACCACTCACTTGAGAAGCCATAATACAATCCTCACATGTATGATTTCTTATCACTGTTATCATAAACTGCAATCTGTGCCATTTTATCAAATGCAAGTTTTCTTATCAGTCCTGGTGCTGAGATTAAATAACAGTTTTTATCATCACCCTTATACTCATCAACATTGTCAACAACAGTTGACTTCAGCTGACTTCTCCTTTGACTCTTTCAGGAGTTGTTGGGATTGTACACTGAAGTTTTTCAAGCAGCAGGACTAGGATGCATGCTCAGTATGACTGAGTGATCCATCCAAGTGGCTAAAACTGGCCTTCTCTACTATGAAGGAAGATAGGGTTTAAACACAAGATGGTCTGCATGCGTCTGCACACAGGAAATAGTGCAAATGTTCTTGTGACAGCTGTTCTTAGCTAGCGACAGAGGTGGTGTGACAGCGTTATCATACTTAAGTTCCCCTTCCACAGAGATACTGATACTGATGGATGATGATGATGATGATGATGATGATGATGGCGATGATGGCGATGATGACGATGATGGCAATGATGGCAATGATGATGGCGATAGTGATGGCAGTGATGGTGATAGTGGTGATGGTAAAGGTTGTGACAGTGATGGTGATGGTGATGGTGGTGGTCATAATGATAATGATGATGACAATGATTATGATCAGGACAACTCACTGGTAAACTACATCATCCAGCAGAGAGCCATACTGCAGAGTCTGCATTTCCCAACTTCCAACGGCAATGGCAAAAGTGGAGGACGGCATAGGGAAGTGGGTGAAAAAAGAAAACTTCTTCCTTCCTGACAAGGCAAACCACACAACAAGACACTGTTTTATTATAAGACTTACATACTTAGGGTTTTCTGTTTCTTTCTGTCAACAATATTAATATATATATATAATTATATATATAATATATATAATATATAATATATATATGTATATAGAGAGAGATATATATAGATATATAGATAGATAGTAAAAGGTAAAGGTAAAGGAGTCCCATAATAATAATAATAATAATAATATATGGAATTTATATAGCGCTGAATCTTGTAAAAAACAAACAAATCGAAGCGCTATAAGGTCGTAGGGGAGTGAGGCGTTAGAGACCTCACTTCTCTAGGACTAGCATATTGAGGGTGGCGCCCATCTCCTCTCCCTCGCTGCTTTACCTTCCCTGACCCTAAAGAGGGCAGGTACCCATTTACAGCTGGGTGAACTGGGGGAACTGTACTGAAGCCAAGGCGCGCAAACGGTCATCCATCCAACTGGTAACCATGCTCGACGCTGCTTAACTTGGCTGGGGGAAAGCGAGTGCTCCGACCACTGAGCTATCCCGTCCCCTCATTATTACTATTATTTAAAAAATAAAATAAAAAATAAAAAACAAAACCCTCCCCCCAAAGTCTTGTTATAGTGTACCAACATAGCAATGAAAGCACTGATGTTTGCAACACAAAACCAAAACCCTTTTAAAAATGCTACTGGCAAATGGGGTTTCCAGTTCACCCTTGCATATGAGTAAAATCAAATGGAAGCAGTTTGAAATCCAATATATTTTAAAATACTGCACATAAAACTAATTTTGACAGTCCCTGTAATAGAAATCAGGGGGAGGGGGAGCAAACAAATCGGAAGGTATCAACTGCATAACTTACATGTCTACCAGATACCACAGAACATTGTCTAAGGATTTCACATAAAAAAAAGGATCGATTAAAGACACGATTTAAGCTATGACCTTCATGTTGTTATTATCAAGAACTGATACTAGAAAGATACACACATGCTACCTTTCACTTGAAGGTGAATAATATGGGCATTGTTTGAAATGATTATATGCAACTAAATCAACTACACAAGTGCCCAGATAAAACAGAAATTTCAAGCTTCCAAAACAAATTTTAAAATATTAAATGCAAAACAAAAACCCCACGTTAATTTTTTTTAAGCATTGTACAATTCATTGAGGAAAAAAAAGCCAGTATGTTTGGAAGAAATATATATTTTTAAAAAGTTTGAGTTGCACTTAATTTATGCAGATTTTTGTTTTAAAAAAAGGGGGCAAGTCAAACAACCCAATGGTGGAAAAGAAACCACACAACAACACATACCCCTTACAGCTGGAGAATAGATCAGCCCAAGACAGGCAAATACTGCATGAGCAAAACCAAGTCACTACTAACTTCAACAACAATGTCAGGCTATGTTGGATCTATAGGTATGGTGGGTAACACAGCAGTTCACAATACCCAAATTTACAGTGGACAATAAAAATAAAATGTGCACTTCAAATTACATGCATAAAAAAGCAAAAATAAAAGGAACATAAGGTTTGGGTAATCAAGTCTAGGAAAACTATATATAGATAGATAGATATAAAATAAAAACAAACTATCTCTGGATAACAAATTTTCTAGATAGAAAACTAGATAGATAGATAGATATAAAATAAAAACAAACAGCAAACAAACTATAAGAAAAAAGAGAAAGCAATAAAAGAAAAAAAGAAGGCCTGCTATTAGTATTAGTATTGCTGCATTGTTTGAATAAAGTATTCAGGATTATTCATTTCTCTCATAAGACTAAGACCTGCATGAATCACAGTAGACATCCTCAAATGAACTGACTGACCATGGACATGGAAAAAAGTGTCAAGACTTAGTTGACCACACAACCAAAAAAATTAAAAGACAGACAGACAGAGATAGATTAGAAATGCAGAAAACAGGCAAAAAAGAGATTAAGCAAAAACTGTTGAGGAGCAAATAAAGAGGGTGGGACTGATGAAAAATGAAGAAACTTTATTCCACAGACTTTCAGGTAGGTGAGAACAGTATAAACTATTATCCATGTTGACAAAGCTCTGGCATCCCTACCATGAGACTAGAGCAACAACAACAACAACAAAGATTCAACATAACATTATGTTACGTAGTAAAATACAACACAAAACTACACTGACATAACATGACATGACACAACATAATACAGTACAATATAATATATCATATTATTTCATATATCATATCATATCATATCATCCTATCTGACAAGGCACAATATACAATACACGATACATATAAAACACAAAATACACACAACACACTGTACTGCACTGTAGTACCATACCCTCATCAGTCAGAGTGACCTGTGGATCCTTGTCCCCGGTCAGCAGCACGGTCAGCCCAGGATCAACAGTGACGGACGCCTCCCAGGTGGGAAGAGCCGTGGGGAAATCCTGACTTGGGAACAGGGAGCGGTTACTCAGGAAATGGCCCGGGGTGAACACGCATGGGCTGAAACCGTTCACCCCATTTGTTTTTTTCAAATACAAGGATAGAAATTATACAGGATTCTGTTATTTTTTAGCGTGTATGGATTATATATATATATATATAGATATAGATAGATAGATAGATAGATAGATAGATAGATAGATAGATAGATAGATAAGATAGTTACATAGATAGATACATTGATAGATACATAGATAGATACATAGATAGATACATAGATAGATAGATATAGATATAGATATACACTGATAGAAGAATTCCAGAATGCTTGCTGCTCCCAGAAAGTAAGATTGATGATAAATTTGTCAGTGCATAAAAGTCTGAAGTTTATGTTACTTGATCACTCAGTCAATGTAAGTGTTATTTTGTAAATTCTGTACTGATCACACAGATGAAGTTAAACCATCCCCATCTGATACATCAAAACACAGAGAAAACACACAGACTGTGACTTTGCTTATCATACTCACTGGTCATCTTGATCCTTGGTCCATTTCAAAGAGGGCCCTGATGGCGGAGTTTTGTACCAGATCTGGACAGCATGGGGAAAATGGTGGGGAGAGTCTACACCCTCCATGAAAACATGAACACAATGCTCTTTCACAATGAACTGCATTTGACAGTGACGCTGTTTTGATACTGAAGCAACATCCCTGTTGAGTTGCTGCACAAATTGTTCTGGATTTTGTTCAAACAGTAACCTGTCACCACCTTCTAGATAGATCCCCTCCGCTCTCTGAATATCAAGCATATAGCTGTCCAGGATCATTTTGAATGGCTCTCTGTGACCTGTGCCTTTCTTGTCTGAAATGGATGAGCTTTTGTGAGGATGGACAGAGGAGCGGTTCTGAGAAACAGGACACTGACTAGCTGCTTCTGTCTCACTTGGCACAGCAGGAGCAAATATTGCATCATAATTCAGATCTACCTTCAAGCATCCAGATTGGTCAATGGTTTGATTCAAAACTTCTGAACATCTAGAATATGAACTGTTGTTTAAAGTGGTATGCTGGGTGACACTCTCTTTTTTCAGTTCTTGTACTGAGCCACCTTTTTCAAAGCCACATTCTGATTTTGACTGCAAACAGTTGTGTGGTACATCTGCTGCATTCCTTCCAAAAGAGTCTGGACTCTCTGAACATTCATTGTAGCAGTTTTGGTCCACCATAACAAAATCATGACTGGATGAGCATTCAACACTGTCAGTGTTACTGAAATGTCTTGTCTGTACACAGGTTTTCTCTACAGGGTTTTGGTCTTGACTATTCGGGGATGAATTTAAATCCTTGAGATCAACAACAGCACCAGACTCACTCCCATACCTCTGACATGAGACATGATTACAACAACAGTTTCTCACTGGCCCTGACACTCTGATCTCACCTCTCTGTGAACTCTCAGTCTTATGTGTACTTTTGACAGGTACTTCACAACAATCTCCAGAAAAAGACAAAGACTGAAGACACTTCACAGAAAAAACACATTCTCTGTTGTCACTACCAATATAACCTTCTTGACCTAACAACTCCAAAGATCTGTCAACATTTTCTTCACCGCAAGCAACCCTCTCTATCTGACAACCACCACTTGAATATTCAGAAGAGATTTCTGAAGACAGTTGTTCACTTGCACTGCTCTTTTCCACTGCCTGTACACAGGCTGGATCTTCTTTGCTGTTAGCAGTTTCTGCTACTTCACTGGTCTGAGTTGGGAGGCACCACAAAATGACCGATCCTTCAAACACTTGCTGTGTCATGCAGCTGGTCAGGTCAAGGACAAAATGTTTGACAGTGATGTCCTGCAGATTGGCTGACAAAGGCAGATCATTGCTGGAAACTTCTTCTTTCATGTCTGCAGCCATTTCTGCTTTTTCCATGTATCGGATGTTTACTGTTCAGTGTTGACGTTTTTCCCAGTCATGAGATGTCTTTAGTTTGGTTCAGCAGGATCCTGGAAAAACAACAACAACTGAATATTGGTACAGAGTTGGGTTTTGTTGTTTTGTTGTTTTGTTGTTTTGTGTTTTGGTTTTGGTTTTTTGTTTGTTTTGGGGGGGGGGGGGGGGGGGGGGTATCGATTTTTGTAACAGACTGATGGCACATTACAAAGTAATTTGAATGTAACAAGGAATGCACACAAGTCTGCAATTTTCAATCATTCTTCTGTCTAAAATACTGGACAAGGGGTAGGAGGAGAGTCATGTTTCACTTTCAAACAGGATTTAAACGAAAATGTACTAGAATTTTTGCCCTAATAAACTTTGTGTGTCACCATCACAAAACAATCAAATCTGTCTCACTCTCTATCTCAAACAAGGCTTTTCACCAAGCAGGTTCAGAAAGAAAAATTCATTTCATTTTCATTTTTCTGCCCCTCCTCTCTCCCCCCCCCCCTCCCCCCCACCTTTTAACACATTTCACATGACTAACTTCAACTACCTGCTTGTCTGTTCATTTTTGTTGGGGTATTGTGTGTGTATACATGTGTATGAGTGTGTCATTTTATTTTTTTATTTCTTATTTTATGTATTTTATTCTTTTATATTGAGAATAATGGCATAAGCACGTATGTGCTTTTTTACATCCAGTCCCCATGTGTATGCGGTTTTGTAACTTCTGTCATCTGTTCTCACTGGCACACAATGGCCTACTCTTACGAAAAGCGGAACAGGATTTAATTTGTGTGCAAGATATCCTGCGTGCATTCGCACAAGGGGCCTGGGTTCATAGTCTCATCTGAAGGACTTTGGGGGAAAGTCGAGTCTGCACTGATGTTAGCTCCAGGGGAAAATATCCCCTTGAATGGGAATCAAATCCAGGTCGTCAGATTGCGAGCGCAATGTTCTATTGGCCAACTCTGTGAAGTATTTAGGAGTAGTTCTTGACAACACACTCTCTATGAAAAAATTCATCACCCAGACCTGCCAGTCTTGCTACTATCAATTATGGCGCATAAGCGTGATTTGCAAGTATCTGTCCACTGATGCAACTTCCAAGCTTGTCACATCTCTCATTCTTTCATGTTTAGACTACTGTAATTCTCTTTTGGTTGGCCTACCAGCATCATCCATCCACTCGCTTCAACGCATACAAAACTCTGCAGCTCGACTGTTCCTAAGAAAGAAAAATCTTAACACATCACTCCTCTTCTGCAATCTCTTCACTGGCAGCCTGTCTCACAAAGACTGAAGTATAAGATCAATTCCCTCTGTTTCAAATGTCTCCACAAATCTGCACCCTCTTATCTCTGTAAGTGTAACTGTCTTCACCTGTATACTCCATTCCATTCCCTTCGTTCAGCAGCAGATACTTTGTGCTTTCGAACACCCAGATTCAAACAAACCACTGTTGGCCATTGCTCTTTCTCTATTTCTGGTCCATCCACCTGGAATGACCTCCCTCTTTCACTTCGCCAAAAGTCTTCATTTGACACCTTCAAATCCAGCCTCAAAACACTTATTTTCTACCTGAGACTTCCCCCCATATCTGTCCTTAATTTTCAACAGCATCCTTCACCTCCTAAGTGTGTTTGCGAGTCTGTGTGTGTGTGTGTGTGTGTGTGTGTGTCTGTGTGTGTGTGTGTGTGCATGTATGAGTGTGTTTGTGTGTGTGTGTGTTTGTGTGTGTGCGTGCGTGCGTGCATACATGCGTGCATGCACATGGATTTGTAATATGTTGTTCATTATGTTTAAGGAGAGTTGCATGGATGTAAAAAATGATTTGAATGCAAGCACTTCGATTTGTTTGTTTTTACAAGATTCAGCGCTATATAAATTCCATATTATTATTATTATAACCACTAGGCTATCCTGTCCCCGTCATACTGTGTGTGTGTGTGTGTGTGTGGTGTGTGTGTGTGTGTGTGTGTGTATTTACATACACTGATACAGTGTTTTCATTGGGACAGATTAGAAATAAAGAGGGAGACTAAGTGCATATAACATTATGAACATGTAGGCCTACACACTCTCATTCACGAATGTTTACTGTTGGTATTCTGGATGGTGTGTTGTTGTTGTTGTTGTTGTCTTCAATTTAACATCTGTTCACACTCAGTGATATTAGACGAGGGATGTGGAAAATGTAGTGGAACTAGAAGGGAATGGATAGAGAAAAGACTGATTAGGTAACAAGTGTGTTGGAATTTTCATGCAATCAAAAAGGGGGGGGGGGGGAGGGGGGGAGGGAATCTTAAACATGAGCAAAAATTTAAATTCAACAGATTGTTAACATGAAACAACTATAAAGTAACTACAACAAACACTCTACTGGGCTGATCGTGTGTGTGTGTGTGTGTGTGTGTGTGTGTACACGCGTGTGCGTGAGTGTGCACGTGCACATGAGTGTGTGTATGCATATGTCTATGCGTCTGTGCATGATTCCGTATGTGCGTGCATGCGCGATCGTGTACATTATAAACGATATGCTATGGGTGTTTCGTTGTCTATAGATATGTCGTATTGATCAGCGCTGCCAATTCTGTCTCCACGAGTCACTTTCACAAAATGATCGCAGGCCTAACCTGCTGTATAGTGGCAAACATTTACTTGTTGCAACTCTGTGATATCCAGAACCTACCCCAATTGCCTCCATTACTTCATAGCACGTGTAGGGTCCATCCTTGTGTAGATAGATGCCCATCCCCGATGTTTACAGTAGGAATCCGTCAGAATAGTGTCCCTTGGATAAGGTTACGAGTTATGCTTCAGAAATACTTCCCCTATCAGATCTACCCCAGCATTTATAGGCCTAGTGTATGCTCTGTTGTCCCTAACTGGAAAGTCTCTGATGGACCATGAATATAAACAATTATCAATAAGAATCGATTTTTTTTCTAAATTGAGAATAGGTCTACACTTTTTGGGTGAGGGATTGGGGGTGTGAAGATCCTACAATCTACACCCTACAATTCTTTTTATTCTCTCCCCCCCCCCCCCCCCCCCCCCCCCCCCCCCCCATTTCTCCTATCTCCCTGCCCCACATTCTTTTCACAGTTCATCCTTTCTTTCTTCGAATTCTGTGATTCCAGGATTTCCTAACATGCCAGTCTGAACACATGTAATCCTGGGAAGAATCTGACTGCTGCTGAAAAATCATACTGAAAATGCCCTTAATGAGGATTGATAAGAAATAGATAAATTATTTTCATAAGCTGACTTGTTCAAAAGTTGTAGCTCAACCACCCCATCTCTCCTTAACTCCCTTTACTTTTCATTCTATAGGATTTTGCTTGAGCTCCATCACTCCTCTTTCCTCTTCAATGTTGATATTATATTCACTTTTGTTCATCAAACTTATCAATAAAATATTAGTGCACACTTATCCATAAAATATCATCATACACAACTTAGTTTTCTACCAAGAATATCAAAGCTTGACCTGCTCTTTGGATACACTGTTTTGATGTCAAAAGACACCAACCAATTCTCTCTCTCTCTCTCTCTTTACATTTTACCCTCCACTAATTTTTATTATGCTTCATAATGCTAATGTAATCTAATCTTGTTTATAGCCCTGCCAACCACAGGGGCCATATTTGGGCTGTTGCTTTAGAGACCCATTGATTTATCTCACTAAGAAGATATACTGAGAGAATGAAAGAACGGGTACTTTATGATACCCATTTTCCTACGTCATGGGTCTCACAGACCTAGCATATCATAGTTTGTGCTCTTAAAAAGAAACATTTCAATGCTTCCTATTCCTTTGTCATGGATCATGCGAGTGTGTGGATGTGTGGACATACTAGTGCACACACTAGTGTTTGTGAATTTTCTGGGGCGAGTTTATAACTGGCTGAGGTATCGCTGATTTGTGGGTGCTTTTTGTATTGTGATGGGCGAGTGCTGATGTTCCAATATTGTGTTGTGGTATTTTTTCCCCGAGATATTATGTTTACATGTTCACTGTTTTTATGTATGGCTTGTAACCCTATTGAATTCCTCTGTCTCTGAGATAATGAAAGTGTTTGAATTGAATTGAATCATAGAGGCATGCTTTGAACAGAGCAGAAATATCACCACTCTTCACAGGTCTCACATCTTCTGGAGCAGTGCTAACACGCACATGCACTAGCACACAGAACCAGCCCAGACAGCAAATCATTTATCAGTTAGTTTTTGTTGAAGATTTTACTTTTGTCTGATCTCTTGGTGATAATCTGCAGACCATTAATTTTTGGTTGAGAAAGTCACTTTCTTCTGATATTTTGATGATGAAGTCCTTCAGATGAGACTATAAACCGAGGCCCCATGTGCGAACGCATGCAAAACATCTTGCCCACACGTTAAATCCTGTTCCGCCTTTCGAAAGAGTAGGCCATTGTGTGCTGGTGGGAACAGATGACAACATTTACAAAACCACATACACACGGGGACTGGATTTAATTTCTTTTTAAAGAGCACATGAGTGCTTATTCCGTTATCCTCGATATAAAATAATAAAATATATTTTTTAAAATTTAAGTTATCTGAGCGCTTTGATTTGTTGCTTTACAAGATTCAGCGCTATATAAATTCCATACATTATTATTATTATTATGATCTGCGAACTATGTATCACAGACACAAGACAATGGAATAAAATGATGGTGGAAGGAAAAGGCACTGTGAAGATCAAAATATTTACAATTGTGATAATCCCAGATTTCACTGATTGAGATTTCCACTTCATACTCTGCCTTTGAGGGTGTATTGATTGTTTTCTTGATATTACAAAAATGGGGTTTATGCTATCATCAAAAAGTTGCGCTCATCAACTCTCTTAGATTAATCCCATTCCTTCTTTCTTGTGATCCGTGCATGCTATAGTTCCTCTGCATTTGATTCTCTCTCTCTCTCTCTCCTCTCTCTCTCTCTCTCTCTCTCTCTCTCTCTCTTTCTCTCACTGTCTCTCTCTTCTCTCTCTCCCATCTCTCTTCTTCATTCACTTACTCACTCACTCACTCACACACACACAATGAAACACAAAATAACAAACATATGAATAAAACCACCACAGACAATCAACAGTACACACCAGTGACCACATAATCAACCACATTCAAAAATTTTTTGCTTTTTTTTTTTTTTTTTTTTAATCAAACCATTTATTTACAATACTTGCATGCCTAATGCAGAATTCTTTTAGGATGATAAAATCTGAATACAACCATATTTATCTTAGCAAACTGAGAAGCTTCGGAACTTCAATAGTTCACACATCACTGACAAATATTGTCAAAGCAAGCTATACTATGCTATAAATAAAAATACTAGTCAACCACAGAACCTGGGCATCATACAAAAGTACATCAGTAAGTGGTTTGAATATTATATCCACACACATTTCTCCCCTTCACTGGAGCTATTTCCCAACCACTGTCTTGCTAGAACAGCCACATGAGTTCTGTTGGCACGTCTTCATGCATGCCAAAAAACAAACAAGCAAACAATCAACTAAAAAAAAAACCACCAAGCAAACCAAGACACACAAAAACCACAAAAAGTTGGAAAAAATCAAGATGGTGTCTATCACATTAATTTTCATGGAAAGGTTTTGAGCAATCAAAGCCTTACAATAATTATATTCCTTGTATGAAAAATAAATCAGGTGGACAAATAATGGTGTGGAGAGAAATACAAATACAAAGACACGTATACAGAGAGTGAAAACGTAGCGACACAACTGTTGACCAAAAGGTTTGTGACATTTCTGTTCTGAGACAAGTGCAGTACTACCTCAGAGCAAGTATTTGGCAGGAAATCATCTTTGGCTATATAAAGTCACAGCTAATGAGTACAACGAGGCCATTCTGCTGCCCCTCCTGTGGGACTGTACTACAGATACTGATCAAGCACACTACAAATGCTTATAAAATGATACACAATCAAAATGCATGCACAATATCATACCACAGCTATGCTACATAAGAAATGGAAATAAAACCCACATGTGTCATGTTTGTTACATACAACATTTGTGATAAATGATACTAATGATATAACAGCGGAAAAAAACCAACGAGCATACGAGGAGCCGGTCAAACACACATAAATCCTAATATAAGGGAAAATCTAGGAAATATACCAATACATGAAGTATGGAAAGGTCAAGATGATTTATCACAATGCGATCACTTAACACACCATAGCACAACGCAGGATACATGGCAATCTGCAGTGAAGTTGTAAGTTGACAAATACTAACAATCAAACAATCCTCAAACTAATGACGCTCCATTCAAAATTATCAGAGTGTCAGTACTTCCCCCCAAAACCACACAGGCATACTTGTTAATACTAGGTTACACCTAGTGTTTCAAAGGTACACACACACACACTCACACTTTGTACTTCATACGCTGATTGTCATTTATATCCATCACAATACTTTCAAACAGTCCTGTTTTGAAGAGCTGACACTATGGTATAAGCACCAGCAATAAGTTTTCTTGTCTTCACATATATTGGGAAGAAACCGAGATCGTAAGCTTTTTTTTCACTATGTACAGCATTATTTTTTTTGCATTTTTCTCCTGCCCCTTTTTTAACACAGTTTTCACATCAGAAAAATGGGTGCAAAATAGCAAAGCACTGCACTGCACCACACATGAAAATGAGCAAATACTGTCACTTTGGAATACAAAATTGTTTCAATGCAGCAAATCTGCAGAAAGCACATCAACTCAAAGAAACAGAAGCTCACACGCATGTATGCATGCGCTCGCACGCACACACACACATAACCCCCTCATCTGACCAGTACAAAAGATGCTTGAAACAATATCATGTGTTCAAATGATTTTTTTTTTTTTTGGTAAAGGAAAATTATGGGAATTTAAATGCACTGGAGAGAATTTGCATGACTGACAAGTGTTAAATAGACTGACAGGACAGTTCTCTTTATTTTTCAGTTTTCAGACATGGAATACCTCAAATTGGAAACATAAAAGAACATCACTACACATAAACACACCAATGAGATCTCAACATTTTTTTGAGACACTCTTCAGGCTACCTTTACAAAATTCATAGTTTTTTCATTGGCTTTTACTTTCTGATTGAATGGGACAGTACATGTTTTATTCCATTTAATTGGTAAATTATTATCAAATATTGTGGCTGTTATCTTTATTCATCTTTATAATGACGTTGAATTGCCAAAGATTCTTAAAAATTACATTCTGTCACAAAATCCTGCATGACTGATACACTGAAAGGTACTGGTTATTGGACCCAAATTTCATTAACACAAATATAAATGTCATGTTATTCATAATTTACAAATAAATAAGTAAATGAAGACAAAGCACCAAAAGTGAGCAAATACTTGTTGGTAGTGTTTGTATGTGTGTGTTTATTTATTTTTATTTATTTATTTATTTTATTCTTTTATATTGAGGATAATGGAATAAGCACTTATGTGCTTTTTTACATCAGTCCCTGTGTATATGCGGTTTTGTAAATTCTGTCATCTGTTCCCACCGGTACACAATGGCCTACTCTTCCGAAAAGCGGAACAGGATTTGACATGTGCGCAAGATGTTCTGCGTGCGTTCGCACACGGGACCTTGTGTGTGTATGCATGAGTATCAAGATAACAATCCAATGTATATCATCACTTTGATCCTAATATACTTGTAAATGAGTTTTATGGTCAATGACTGTGTGAATTAGTGTGGAAAACTATAAAATATACATACACATCTCTTTTTCTCAACATTGAAAAGGCATGGGTAGCAAATACATAATGTAGAGCTAGATACAACACAAAACCAGATACAAAGTCTCAGAAATAAAACAGCAAATCTACCACTGAACAATATTTCTAGAACACTACTAACTTTTTTCCTTTTTTTTTTTTTTTTAAGAATTAAAATGAAGAGAAAAACTTAAAGACAAAACAAAACTAACCACCAGAAAAACAGGAAGAGCAACACCCCCCCCCCCCCCCCCACTAAAAAATTGACACAAAAAAATGCAAAACAAAAATAACAATAAAACACAATCAAAGCAACACACATGCAATCACACATACACACACACATACACACGCACATACACACAACACAACACATACACACAACACACATACACACACATACAAACACACACAATATAACACATACACACACATACACACACACAGAGTCATGCACATACACACACACACGCACATCAACACAAACAGCAATCCCTCACCAAGAAGAACAACACAACCAACACAACCTTACCTATTAAGTTATGGCAAAGGAAGCTTCGAATAAATAAAACTACACTACAATACCCCTAAGAAATGAACTACATCCCTGCACAGAGAAGGAAGAAGCAGCATGCAGTTTTATACTTAACCGACATGGTCTAGGCTGACCGTTTTGTCAGCTACCGATTTTTACAAATAAACAGCACCAAAGCCTACACTATTAAAATGACGATATGCTTTGAAACATTACTCTTCATTCATGACTAGCTATCACCTGCTCTTTCTATTACAAAGAAAAATATTCTCTGAGGCTGGAATATGGCTGCCTATTTGGCGAGTATCGTGTAATGCATCAATGTGCCTGTCGGTAGTGTAATTGCCCTTCATGGGATGATTAAATTGTTTTTGACTTGACTTGAAAACAGCCATACATAACAAAAACTTTTCATCCTCAGTGTACTTCAGACTTCACAACAATTCCAAGGAGTGTGAGATGAGTGAGACAGAGTACATAATCTGGGTGACCCCCCCCCCCCCCCATCTCCCCGGGTGTCAAGCTGGGGAACGCCAAACAACAACAACATACTAAACTAATTATAGAAATGTGTTAAATAACAACAGATGAACTGTAGCTACAGATAGTCAAGTCATTTACACGACAATTGGTGTCACAAATAGTATTTCTTGATGAAGAAATGACAACCTCTTATCACAAATTTCCGTAACCTGCCATATCCATTCATATCTGTAAAAAAAAAAAAAGTTTAAAACAACAACAAAAAAACCCAGCCACTTGTCACAATTTCCCTTACCTGTCACATCCATTCATATCTTTTTTTTATATTTTTAAATCAGACCAAAACAAAACAACAACAAAAACCCAGCCAGTTGTCACATATTTCCCCAGTCATATCCATAAAATTAAAAAAAGCACCACAGACACAAGAAAAGCCACTTGCTACATATTTCCCTTACCTCTTACATTCATTCATATCTTCAAAAAAACAAAGACAAAAAAAACCCAGCCACTTGTCACATATTTCCCTTACCTGTCACAGTCATTCATATCTTCAAATAAACAAAGAAAGAAAACAGCAACCTGTCACATATTTCCCTTACCTGTGCCATCCATTCTTTTTTTTTTTTAAAAACAACAACAAAGACACACAAAAAACAGTCACCTGTCACATATCTTCCTTACCTGTCACATTCATTCATTACCTTAAAAAACACACCAAAAACACACAAAAACAGCCACCTGTCACATATTTTCCTTATCTTCAAAAAAACAAAGACAAACAATTAAGCCATTCGTCACATATTATCCACTCATGTAAAAAAAAAAAATTTTTTTTAAGACTAAAAACAGCCACTTGTCACGCATTTTTATTTCCTGTCACATTCATTTATATCTTCAAAACAAACAAAGACACACAAAAACCAGTCACAATTATTGTTCCCAGGTATCAGCAAAACAATATGTACCCGTATCCAGTGTTAATATGATAGCAAGCGCTTCTGTCACAAGATGTACAACAAAGTTTAACAGTTTTAAAAAGCATCCAATATTGTGAAATAACATGCAGACAACAGATATATATATCAAAATCCAAGCAGGAAAGATTTTGTCTTGATAGTTTAAGATTCATGAAATCTAAACATAAAAGATTTTGTGAGAGTGTTCACAGCACAGCAACACATATCAAATGAATCTTTTAGTGAATATATTAGAGGAAGGGTTTTTTGGGTTTTTATAAACTATTAACAAAAAATTACATCATTTTCACAAAAGCATAAACACCCACAGAAGAAAAAAATACTGATACTGACTGATTTTAGTGAATGAAAACAGCAAGATTATGTCAAGGATGTTTTAACACTGTCTAAATTTCCATCTTTTTTTCTAGCACTCTCCTGTATATGAGCTCCTACATGCAATAGAGAAAAAAATGAGTAAGAAAGAGACACAAAGAGAGAAAGAGAGAGAGAATCATAATACAGAAAGAGAGCGAGAGACCATCTCTATACAACACACATGTCATTCATATAATATCACAATACACAACAGTCCTGTTTTCAGTATTAATCCAATTGCCAGATTGAATATATACCCATCAAACCATACTTGGCCAAAGAAGAAGCCATGCAAACAATATGCCACTGCTAGAAGAAGACATGACACCACGTAGTTTAGAAATTCTGTTTTCCTCAGAGCTGCAATGAAATCTGTCCTGCTAACAGAGGACTCATTCTTCAGTGCAGTTTATTAAAATGAAAGATGTATGAATTTAAAATATAACCATAAAAAATTCAGTATGGATGATCACAAGCCCCGTGACAGACAGTATAAAAATATTTGTCAATATATAAAAAGCATCTTCCACACATTTAGACCACATGTATCATTAAGGAATTATAATTATAACAATGCCACTTTATTGATTAATTGAACATACTGTTGGTTTTCATCAAAATATGTCCATGTTTATTACACATTAATGCATGGTAATACATTGTTCTTATTTTGCACTGTATTGTAGAGTATACAAAATACAACTCAATGAGTGTGTATCATGCAGTATACAAAATACAACTCAACGTGTGTGGATTTCTCTACATTAAACATGTCAAAATACATTTCACTTTCAAAAAAATAGATATTGATTTACAGCAAATCTTCAATTCACCTAGAAATAAATGTGATGTCTACCAAAATTATTCACCGATATCAATGATTTTCAGCAGTGCACACTTTTACATTTTAAACTGTCACTGATTTAGTTCAAAGCTCACAAACTTCCTGCAAGTCTACCTGAACTGAGCACTACAAATCACTCTGGTTTCTGAAATCTCCATTATAATGGGGAAACACTGATGACAAGTTTCTTGCATTCACAACACATTAATGAAAAACTTTTCCCAGAATTCAGATTGTTGTCCATACATTTTTTTTTTAAATCCCAACATTTTGGAGCACACATAGTTTCATAAGAAAAATACTAACGCACTATTCCCTGTAGGCAGCTTCAGACTGTGAAAATATCTTAATTACCAAGACAGTTTAGAGCATGATGATGGAAAAACTCCCAGTCCTGACTTGGGCATTTGCTGGAATGAATGCACGGAAAAGACTTTTGGCCATCTGAACGTGGATGAATGAATTCAAAAGGGTTAAAGTCACTAATTTTACGCAGAGTTCTATGACATTTTTTAAAGGCTGATTACTTAACTAGTATGTACAGGACTGACATGGCTGATTCCCACTTAACACCAGTGTTGATTCTAGGATTTCAGAAAAAAAAAGGGGCCCAAGGGCCCCCTAAAATAAAATAAAAAAGGGGGGGGGGGTGTGGCCTAAACAATGAAAGTCTTTCTGAAGAGTTTCATCTTGTACAGCCTCCTGGTGATTCGCAATGTTCTTGTGTGATGCTTTAAGTGCTGTTCTCTAATTAGCGCATCCTCCTTTAGTGAAGGCACTGGACAGCCTAACCCATGCCATGTTCACTGTTCTCAAGTCAGGGCTTCTTGTCTCGCCAGATCTACCAGCTCCAAACATGCTGGGAAACGGTGTCTGCTATCTCCTCAACGATCTCTGTCTCAATCACTTCACTTATTTCTTGGAAGATGATGTAGACGAAGAGAACAACAGTGCAGGACGAGCCGCTTTATTACGACATTCGCTTGTAGACGTGAATCAGAAAATCTTGCCGCCCTACCAACGTAATGACCGAAACATCAATGGAGAACTTCGACGGAAGTAGGCTTAAATTTTAGAGATTATACTAAAGGCAGTCGCGAGGGCGCACTGATTGTTCAAAAACATGCTGTCCGTGATTTTTTTGCGTCCGTTTGGGTGCACTGCCCACATCGTTTTGCGGCACTTTTGAATAAAATGTAGGAATCCCACAAGGGCACACCCTAGAATCAACACTGTAACACTATCCCTACATTAAGCGAAAAATCACCTCTTTCCCAGTACGCGTGCACTGTGCCCATTTGTATGCTACCGTAACACAGAAGTGGGTGATACAGAGGGAAGGGCTAGTAGATGGTTGGCTACCCTATAGCGGGTTACCTGTAGGGAAAAGGTTAAGACAAGCACTCAGTGTGCACTGTGACTAGAACAAGTTCATACAAAGTCAGAAAATGTCACCAAATGGCAGTGATGTGATGCTCATTCTCAGAAAGGACTAGAAAAAGGTCTAAAATTGTTCAAACCCACTGAAAAAGTGACCCTCTTTTTTTTACAAATCACATCAAAAAGGAAACACTGGTGGCACTATTCTAAAGATGATGCAGAACCACTTGCTTTTTTCTGTTAATGTAATACAGCCTTGACAAGGAACAGAGAGGAATTTCCTGTGCGAAGTATAACTTTCATTACTCTAATCTATATTTGAAATTGGGAAAACAAGCCTACTTTTTATCAATAATGTGGCAAACTAAAAGAGGACTCAAAACTAGTCCAGGATATTTGAAACCACCATCCTTCATGTGCACGACATGAATACAGACTCAGAGACAAGATTGTGGTGAAGTGTCCACTCCAGAGGAGAGAGGCGACCCCCAAAACTGGATGAGAAGTGACATTTGACAGTACCAGGAACACAACAGTATGAAATTGTGTAAACTGTATCAGTGCATGACGGAAAAAATGATAGAATTCACGCGCAGATTCTGACACTGAAAATTAATATGATATATATATGCAAAAGATTTTTTTTAAGATAAAAAACAACAGCAACAAACCCTGAAACTTACTACACACATACTTGAAAACAAAGATTTACTTAGCAATTTTAAGAAATACATGATCAGCACCTATGGTGTGTGACCAGGTGAGTTTAAGTAGTCACCATATGCATATCTGTGTCTATTTTTCTACATCAAAGCTCTTTTCAAAAATTGCTGTCTCTTCATTCTTTTCATATTTTCCCTACTATTTAACAAATTTGTTATTCTACCATTTTTGTATACTACACACATGTTGTTTGTTCCTACACAAGATGTAACTTGCAGAGAAAAAAGATAAACTAGAGTGATCAGTGAACAAAAAATCTTTTTTTTTTCTTCACTTTTTGCACTTTGTAGGCATTACACATTTATTTCTGCACTATTCAGGATATATTCAAGTATGTGTGTGTCATGAGTGTACGTGCATGTGTGTGTGTGTGTGTGTGTTGTGTTTGTGTGTGTATAAGCGTGAGAGTGTGTGTGCATACATACATGAATGTATGTATGCACAAGTGGCTCTTAAAAGTGATATTCCTGCCCTCCATCCCCATTTGCTATGATCATGCCAATGTATGCAACATTTTGTATGCCTTTTATTAACAGTACATTCATTCACTCAATAAACTTCAAACCTTTTTAACAGATATTTGAGCAAAATTATCAACTTTTTACCGACTCAGGATGAGCAAAATGGGCTATTACCTTGAAACAAGTGAGCAGTTAAGTGGCTTATTAAGTAGACTGTTTTCTATTACAGTATTAGCAAAATCCAAACAGCAAAGAACTTTGCCGAGACACAACACCAAGGCAGGAATGTTTCACTTACATAACAACTCCCTTTCACATTATCTCACAATAACTGTGGCCCTCAACATGTATTACATCACTTTTGTGGTCTCTACTTATCAATACACCAGAAAACGAAAATCAACCAAATGAATCAATGAACAAAGCTGACAAAAATCAACATGCATGTATATGTCTACTAAATTCATCTACACCATTGGGTTTTTGTTCAAACAATTCTACGCATGCACAGCTACAAAGTTTCATAAAATGTGTCTCTCAGCTAAAAAATGGGGCATTCATGCAATGTAATGAAATACATCATCAGATATTGAAACTATCACACCAAAACAGCACAAAGAAAAAACCTCATTATAATGCTTCGTCAAACTGATTTTTTTTTAAAAAGAAATAAAAAAAAGAGCACACCAAAAAATATCTAAAACTTTGGTTTTTAAAATCCCACAAAGAGCAAAACAAGATCCTCCTCTCTCTCATCTCCCCTTTAACACCTTGACTTTAAGCAAAGAAAGAAAGTTACTCAATTTACCAAAAAAGAGAACGAAAATAAGAAACAGACAATGAGGCAGGGAGAGAAAGAGTGAGACAAAGAGAGATAGACAGAGACTGAGAGAGATTCAGAGAGACAGAGAGAGACAAAGACCAAGAAAGTGGAAAAACCTACACATAAAAAAAACCCAGATGCCACTCAGAAAGAAAATTTATCCATTCCGTTCTACCCACACACATAAGGCCAAAATGAAATAAAAAACCAGCAACCGCACTGAAGCTACGACATGACACACTCTCATGCAAAAGAGATACACAGAAATTAAAAAAAGGAAACTAAACTGAACATGAATATCACCAGTTTGGTTATCGATCAGTCAATAAGTTAAAAAATGGTCATGCACAATGGTGTGGAAAATGACACTGGTGTCCATGATAATTATCCCATCAACTGCCCCAGAAGCTCAGTTGGTTTTGGAATGTCCATTTTCCACTGACTTGATCGTCAGCGCATTGATACCGAAGTGGTTGCACATTTCTTGCACCTGCGCAACAAAATAATTGGTTGGTCAAAAGATCAATACAAGCAGCCCCTGAAAACAAACAGTGGTGTGTTTGGTGTGTGTGTGTGTGTGTGTGTGTGTGTGTGTGTGTGTGTGTGTGTGTGTGTGTGTGTGTGTGTGTGTGTGTGTGTGTGCATGCGTGCTTATGTGTGTGTGTGCGCGCATGTTCATGTGTGTGTGTGCGTGTGTGAGAGACAGACAGAGAGAGAGAGATGTCCTGAAACCATTACCAAGTTAAAGATGAACTCAAGTGAAACTTTAAACGTTTCAGTTCAAAACTCAACAAAGCACTCACTTACTGTATGAACATTTAGCATTAATAGAACATCAATCAAAAAGAAACATCTGCAAAACTATCCTTCATTCTTAAATCATTAATAACTCAGAGCAGTGCCTTAATGACCTCTCAGGGAGTTACGGAGAGGGGGGTAGAGAGACAGAGACAGAGAGAGGGAAGGACAGACAGTACTTACCACACTGATCCCAAAATGTATGTGCGAGGCTGTGACATAGATGCAGTACATCCACAAGAGAAGAACTTCGCCCTGGCCAATGGGCAGCAGCAGGCTAATGACAACAATGATCAGCAGGGGGTACAGCTTAATGTTCAGCAGCTCACAACGCGTGTTGGACATCTGGGCGATTATCAACTGGCACTGGAAATCAGATTGTCAACACTCTCTGTCAGGCATTTTATAGTGTGTGTGTGTGTGTGTGTGTGTGTGTGTGTGTGTGTGTGTGTGTGTGTGTGTGTGTGTGTGTGTGTGTGTGTGTGTGTGGGGAGTGTGTGTGCACGCACGCGTCCATGCAAAATGTATATGTTATTTTTCAATACTAACTCTGTGTGTGTGTGTGTGTGTGGTTGTGTGTGTGTGTGTGTTGTGTGTGTGTGTGTGCGTGCGTGCATGCATGTCATTTTCCAGTACACACTGTGAAATCATAATACATTTTAACTCTCCTACTACCGTCGGTGGGTTGACCCGCCTGCTTACTACTTGATCTGCGAAGCCGCGGGCGGGTGTGCCTGCCGGATACCTGGGGACACCCATGTCTCCCTTTGTGCTATTTATATACCATGGTCTTATACCCCTCATCACTTAAGACATGTGCAGTGAGCTCCCAGATAGTGTAGCTGCCGCTATTTACAATTTTCGCTTCAGTTGATTGATTTTTGTGCTGATTTTCTCGATTTTATGACAATGTCATCAAGTGACGATTTTTGGAGGGAGCTGCTTCAACAAAAATTTTGGAGGATTTTCTGTGAAAATAACGGCAGAATCTTAACTTATGTGGACTAAAATGGACTTAGAAGCTGCACAGAGGATTCAAGAGTTGCAGAGTGGGATCGATGTGCTGTGTTTACTTGTGATTCGAGTGATGAAGATGACTATGACAGTGGTGTAAACAATTATCCTGCCGAGGGGGGTATATGACTGTGACTGGCTTGAAATGAAAGACTTTCGTGAAAATTGTGGCTCCAGAAACTTGCACAATGATGCTAGTGACTCGTAGGTTGTATGATGTTTTTTTTTCTTGTTTTTCACTGACCAAGTGTGAAATAAAATTGGAAATAACCATGACCTGATTTCAATGGCTGTTTGTTGGTCAGCCTGTATGCTTGTTTGTGAGTGTGTTTGCATGTTATTCTAATATTATATGAATATTTTAATTTATTTTGCATGCTTGCATGTTTGATTTTATTTTACTTCATCTTTACGATTCTTTACCTCTTGAAATAGTAATTTTTGTTTATTATTGCATAACTGCCGTAGCCAACAACAACTACAACATCATCGCCATCAGCATTCCACAACAAGAAGTCTCACAAGAGTCATATAAAGAAATATGTTTTTTTGATTCAAAACTACACACGCACAGAAAGTTTCATGCAGCTCTGTCTTTATTTCAATTTTTTTTTCTTTAAAGTCAGTAAGTGTGAAACTGAAGGACACTGCAGAAAATACTTGGTTTACAGTGGTAAGTAAGAAAAACGGAACATGGTAGTAGAAGAGTTAAAGATATGTTTTAATCAGCACACGCAAAAGTTTAGGCCAAAGTAACACACTGAAAATCCTTTTGAGTAATGTTAACAGCCTCCACTGCACACAGTATCCCACAGCAGTAAGCAGGATACATTCAGCTGACATAAATATGGTATGAAGTTTCTCTAGATCCCATTTTCTTAATGCTGCCAAGTCCTCATCCGAACCACACACACGCACACACATAACACACACACATAACACACACACATCACACATAACACACACACATCACACACACTACACAGAGCATGGAAATGACAGAACTTACTGCAATATTGGAGAAAGCTGTGCCCGTTGTCCAGTACAACAAACGTGGCTGTTTCTCCACAATATTGTAAGGAGACCATGTTGCCCACCCCAACAGCAATGTAAACAGCACAAACGTTGAAATCAGCGGCCGAATGGCTTCATAGAATGGCCGCATCTTTCCTGTTTTCTGTACATAGGATCTGAAAACAGGTTGAAGAACACAAGTAAGTATTTTTCTTTAATTTTCATCATCTTAAATATTACAGAAGAGAAAGGAATGTGTAAAATATAAAGCAGTTGGTAAAAGTATTCCCTTTATTCAGCACCAAAACCTTCATGAAAAAAAATTCTCTTCACTCACTTTTTTTTTTTCCAAATCCAAACTTATCTGCTGTTATACCTTTTTTTTCTTTCTTTTTTTTAAACAAACTTCTTTACTTGACTTTTGGTCTTTCCTTTTCAATTACATATTATCAACACGCAACAAAATAAGTCAAGGAAAACTCTATGAGAACAAACTATGATATAATATTAACTTTTGAGAACAATTCAGACAAATCATCTACAAAGAAAGCTATCATCAATTAACTGGCAAAAATGAAACCATTTTACAACTGATGGACTGCTGAGCTAAATCATAAAAGCACTTCCCACAAACAGCTATTCTGAATGATTTATGCAAATGTTATCTTTGCTTGTTTATAGTAAACAAAAATGATAACAGCACTAAAAAAAATATACATATTTTTTAAACAAATCGAAAAGTAACAGAATTTCTACTTCATAGCAATTATTTTATAGTTGACAAATCAGTTTTACTCCTCTTTTCCAAAATTCTACTTGTACTTCCCTATCTCTTTTATAAAATAAGTGTGTGTGTGCAGGCATGTATGCATCACCATGTCTGTGCATGTCTCCATGTATGTCTGAGCGATTTGATCTTTTTAAATGACATTTTCTTTCATTCAAATGATTTCATTTTAATACCTGACGAGCCATACAGTATAAACAAAGAACAAACTTACTGATACACATTCCAAAATGTGGGTGGGAATGTTAATCCAAAAAATCCAACTGAAACAGAAAAAGAAAATGAACGTCACCTGTGAAAAGTGATCAAATGCAAGTGACTACTTGCATTTAAAAACAGTTCAAACATGAGATAAATATTTCTACAGACACACAAATCTTTGTTATGAAGGAAACTTCTAATGATTAATCTTACACACACACCACTCTCTCTCTCCCTCTCTCTCTCCTTTTTTCAAACACACGTCTATTGAAGCAAGGGTGCACATCACATATGTATGCTTACATGCATGCACATATGATTTATTTGGGAGAACAGTTACAAACACAAGCATGTATGATGTCATATTCTGTAACAAAAACATAAAGCTGCACTTTAAGTTAACCTTAAGCTTGTACTGTATGGTTATATTTGCACACTGTCTTGGCATTATTCATAGACCTTCAACTGTTGACACCTGCTCAGGAATATAACTCATACACTTTTCTGACAAACTTTTCCTGTTTCATTTTCAGCCTATCTCTCTGCATTCTTTATCCTTTGAGAAAGAGGGTGGGGGTATGTTATACTGAAAAGCACAGCATTTACTAAATAGATCAGTTACTTGACACCAGTCTCGTCAGGCATACTACTTGTAAATGAACAATCATACAAACCATTTGCCCTTTACAAACAAAACCCTTATAACACTACAACTGTAACAAAGCAAAAACAAAAACAAACAAAAATGGAAGAAGAAAAACAAGCATCCCTTTTCTATATATATATGAAAACAAAGCTCAAGCACTGCAGTTAATCACCCAACAGCTGAAAAGTTTGACAAAACTTACCATAACATAGAATTTCAAAAGTCTCAGCAGTAGTCATATTTACAATCGGCAATGTGAATTTCCACATTTCGTAGCCAAATGCAAAGGTAATCAAGTAAACTGTTGTCATTCCCTGAAACAAAAAAAACACAAAAAACAATCTTTTAGTGATTATCATGTGATTTATTATATAATTCCAAGTTTGACATCAGTTGTCTATACTATGGGGTTTTTTAATCTTTTTATTCCAATACTTTGTTTGTTTGTTTGTTTGTTTGTTGTTTTTTTGTTGGCGTTGGTGTGTGTGTGTGTGTGTGTGTGTGTGTGTGTTTGTGTGTGTGTGTGTGTGTGTGTGTGTGTGTGTTCATGCACCAAACAAACAAAAAAACCACACATGCACGCACACACACACACACAAAAAACAATACAAACAACAACAGAAATTTAAAGTAAAATAAAGTAAAGAAAAAGATTTTTTAAAGCTATATTTCAAAGAAAACAAGTGATTCCGGTCTTCAAGACTGAAAAGTAGCATGCATGTACTAAGAGAGATGAAAAGAGAGAAAGTGAAGTAACAAATTTGAACATCTGTTGCAAGATATTTATTATAAAGCGAATGGAATGTCCCCAAAAATTGTGAGTACAAAATAAAATCTGCTAGGCACGAAAATAACCCCCCCCCCCCACCCCCCCCCCCCCTAATCTGCTTCGATCCCCTCGAGTCCGCTGTGGAACAAACACTAAAGTCCTCTTGTAAAAGCAAAACATACAGTGTGAAAACTGTGGTCTTTCTTACTTCTTAACTGGGAAAATTTGGGAAGAAAAGGGCCCTGGGGCTTTTTTCTTTTTAAATAAAGAATAAAAATTTCCCCTGGTTTTTTATTTTTCATGCTCTAAAAAACTGAAATCATCAGGCACCATTTTCGAAGTGGGGGAAACTACAGGGGCACGACAGTAAAAAAGCAGCTACTAGAAAACCCTGTGTGAGAATCCTCAAAACAAACCAGTAACTTCAAAGAAAGGGCAGAACAATTATTTTCCCAATTTACTATAAATAAAAATTTGATTTTTTGACCCACGATAGAAGGCATTTCTTTTAATTCAAAATTTTTCCAAAAAAACTATGGAAAGAAATAATTCCAGAATGTAATTTGAGCTAAACACAAAAACACCCCCGTAACACGTTTGGGAACTGGGTGAAATTTTAAAATGTTTGAAATAAGCAGACCAAGAGTTTTTGTGCCATGACACAACTATCACCAACAACTCTGTTTTCCCCCAAGGGGCAAGTTACATACAAAAATACAGATAGTTTAAAAAAAAAAAAAAGGTATTGAGTAAGTCTTTTTTTCAGAATCCATAAGGGTTCAGATTTTCAAAACCCCGTTTGGGCCCAAAACATGTCTTTTTTGTTTTAATTCAAATCACTTTTCACCAAGATAAAAACACTGAAAAAATCAATTTCGGGGAAAACAGATAAATGACTTTTTTTAAACACACCACAACACAAGTGCAAAAAAAACTAGATAAACTAGACCAACCATCCAGATTTTAAAACACAAACTGATTCACGAAACCAAAACTTACAATCTGTCCAACGTCATATCCCCAGGGCAGGAAAAGAATGCCGGTGTTGTACTTTTCCCAGTGGGAAATAATGAAGCAGACCATGATCCCCACCACAACGAAGTACACCCGGTAGACACCCACACCATGCTCCCCACGGCCAAAGATAGGGTACAGGCCAATAGGCAGAAAGAAAGCAGACCAGCTGTCCAGGCCATGGTCGAAAAGTTCCCCCAGAGGAGAACTGGTTTTGGTGCGACGAGCCTGCTTCCCATCAATGCCATCTGCAAAATAGCAGTTTCAATCAATACCTTTCCCAACAATGCTATCTTCAAGGTAAAGTTTGATTTTATATCTCTGTTTAAGTTGGGATTTTTTTTTTTATCTCGCTGGGGAGGGGGGGTATTTTCATTCCTCAGCAACTCTCTAACCACTAGGCTACCCTAACCCATTTAGCATGTTTGTTTAAGCTTGATGCAAATCTGAATGTGATCTGGGGAGCGCGCACACACACACACACACACACACACACATACAAGCAGGAAAGTTGCCAATAAGGCTGTCTTGAGTCCCCTTACATTGTGGGGGGACTTATTCAGTAACTGAGTGCAGTCACTGTTAATAGCATATTGTCATCATAGACTTTTTGCATAATTTGATTTTGAATTTTAGATTGTTGATTTTTTTTCTGCTCCTTGGCTAGAGCTCCAAGGTTCACCAACCGTAACATACTGTGGATGTAACAGTTTGCCCACTATTAAGGTAGCTACATTATGACTTCATGGACGTTTCTGAATTAATTTAAAATACAGGAAGTACCTTCAGGTAATGTCACTCCATTTTTCTTTTTACATTGAACATTTCTATGAGAAACCTGGAAAGTTAAAAAAAACAACACCACCAAAATGAAAATCTGACAAAACAGTTCTACATCATAAAAGCATGTGCATATATGACAGTACTTTAAACAAAAAAAAGAAAACTTACCCAATGTGTGGGACAAAAAGTTGCCAATGGCTGCAACAAGCCAAACCCAGCTAGGAATAGGTGGGTATTCCGGGTAGTCCCGACTGGAGGCATAGAAGTGAGGGTCATAATATGTGACCATGATGAAACTTAACACCAACACCAAAAAGCCCGACAACGTCAGCAGGTTTGGAGCAATCCATAATGGCACAATCTGAAATTAACAAAAGCGTTTTGTATGATAAGTTTGTGTTTAAAAAAATAAACCCAACCCTAAACAAAAAACAAACCCGCAACCAAACAAACACAAAATATTTAAAAGCAAACTCTTCTTCCTATGAAAGTAAAATTTGGCAAACTGACAAACTATGAACAGATATATCAACATATATCTAAAGCTCTTGTTGTCTCAATCACACACACACACCAAATACGCACTACCAGTACTCTTCTGACTGCTGACTCAATTCGCTTAGGACTCTGCAATAGGCTGACTAATGGCACTGTGCACTGTTTTATATATCATAAGTTAGACTGCACAATTCTTTATCTCATATGATATGGTGACCAAGATTTGACAAGAGGCTGGCTGAATAATGGCACAATGTTGTGATATGTATAGACTTTTAATTTTGAAAATGATGTCATGACTTACCTTAACTACTTTATTCCAAAATGGATGACAGACATAGTTGCTCACAGGACTTGTGTCAACAGCACTGTACTGTAAACCAGATGAAATGCAAAAATCACATTACTACAGTACATGTATCATGTATGTCATTGATAAGAATTAAATACATTCTTAAAAACACAAATTAGTTGAAATTTAACTAACGAACTAAAACTAAATGAGCAGAGAAAACTCAAAATAACTGAACCATCTTCAATTCATTTACCTCTATGACCTGTCCATGAAGAAAGATACCACAGTCTCATTTTAAACAATTTACTTTAGCTTGAAATTATGAATTTATACTCAATGAATGAAAATTGTATTTAAACTATATAAAAGAAACCTCCCTTCCTCCCTCTGTCCCTCCCCCCCCCCCCCAAAAAAAAAAAAAAAATTCATTTGCAATATGCCAATATCAAAATCAATGCTGATAAAATTATTTTACTTTGAAGTTTAGCACCTTTAGACAAAACACTTCTGCAGTACTCAGCAGCAGTAGTAGAGCTTTACTTTCATGAATACAATAACTCTTGTTAACATTCCACTTCCAGGCATACATTTTGGTTTTGCACCATTTGTTTAAACTTTATTTAGAAACCTTGTGTATAATACTTTTTTTTTTTTTTATACTGCTTAGCTATCAGTATGAGCTATTGATAGGATGAGTATCACAGACTAGAGCCTCTTAACCCTTCACTTAACAGAGTATAATACTTAAAGTATTAATACCTTCTTAAAATGTGTAATGCACAAACCCAGTGTTATAGGTTATTCTTGAAATATCAAGAATAACATCGCTTGCTAGTTGCTTGGTGCTGAAATAAACACATTTTGAATTTGAAATCAAACTGAAATGATGAATGAGCAAAATAACAACCATTTGGAAATAATATGTAATAAGGTTTACAACTAAGAACAGGTCTTGTCTATCAATCTATCAGTCTATGGTTCATCAATTTGCCTTAGAACTGGAATTAGTCCAAATTGTGGTTAAAGCAGGGCTTAAATGTAACTGTAAGATAGGCCTGTGGGCTGGGTTGGCCTCATATCACTAAGCAGACACTGTGAAAGGTTATTAGGGGGGGGGGGGGGGAGAGGAAGCAATGAGAATTTTTTTGCTGTTAAAAATGTTACCTGACACACATACTGTGTGACATAGTGACATACACTGATAGTGATACAGATCACTGTACTGACTACTATACTTTGACTTGCTGTTAAATTATAGAACTGGAAGACAACCTGCTCATAATTTATTTGGGGGCAACAGAACAGTAACACATTGAGATAACATGTCAACTTAGAACTTTGAGGGTAAAGTTCAATTGTACTCAAAAGTATGAGCCCTATGAGGGCATAATCACTCTTGTTCCTCATGTTGCAAATGCTGCTGATAATATTGATATGCCTCTCCTAGACATACATGTAAGTTTGCAATCACTTATCCCCAAATTCTTAATATAAATTTTTTTTACAAAAAGTACTAAATTTTTCCTACAAATTACAATGACCATTTAGACTTTGTCCACACCTCTATTCATAATTTTGCAACTGGCTGAAGCAGCTAAGTTTAACTTTTACATAATAAAACTGCTTTTATACTTATGTTTTTAGTTAGTTATTATACAAGACAATGGGTTGCATTCTGATGATGTGTAAAAGACTATGAATATCAAGTGCTGTACGACTGTAGTAGGAGCTAGTCAAGTTTGTGTGTCTTCTTAAATTCCATGTCCACGTTTGTCTTGTTTTCATCTATATTATAATGTAGAAGCCAAAGAAGAATAAGCATTTGAAATGTGGTATCACTGACAATCTATTTTCTGATCGGGATTTACAGGGGTGGGTTTCCTTCTTCGAACTTCGAACTCCAGCTCTGTTGCTATCATCTGGAGTAGACTGTAGTCATGAATGTCTGTGTCCCTGTTGACCCAGACTCGTAGGCGATCATTTTCATTAAGAGTGATTAAGACATCGACACGGAAATTCTTTGCACTGCTGTCATTCTCTTGTTTTTTATGTATCTAAATTGTTTGATCACAATAAATACCTTGTAATTGTCGAATCCCTTCAGGACTTCTTTCGAGAGATAGGCGTTCGCAGCCATGCTGTTGTAAGGGTGGTGCGACGTGTTACACAGCGATTTTCATTGGTAGACACAATGTTTGCTATTTCGTCATCAGCCAATCGCTGAAATTGTTATATTTCCCTCAATATTGTAATTCACATTTCCCTTAGGCTAGATTTATCTCCTCCTGAAAAATTGTTGCTGAAACTTATGTGAAGTTTCGTGGGTACAGCAAGATAATTATTTTGATATTATACGATGGCAGACAGCGGCGATAGGTGAGAATTTTCAAACATTGATCTTTATGGCTCTTGGTAAAATTCTATTTGTAGAAATAATCAAGATTTTGACTTTAGTGCACTTTATGACTGTGATATGGATGGTTTTAGTAACGTACATGAATTTTGTTGTATGACTTTAAAAGTGGCTAGCACGTGTACACACAAACGCGCACGCACGCACGCGCTCACACACATGCACGTACATGCACACACACACACACACACACACACACACACACACACTGTGACCGATCCCAAAAAGTAGATAATTCCACAAGCACGAACTGTGGCCACGCCCTTAAAAAAATGCCCCCTCCCCTTTCCCTCACCCATTTATTTTTGCGTGTTTGGTGTATGAGTGTTCTTCACCTTACTCATAGCCAACAAAATGTTAAAAGATTACATTAGAATGTAGTGACAGTTTAGTGGAGAAAAAATTACAATTTTACATGCAATCATAAAGTATCAATATTTCTTTTCTTTTTTTCTCAGAAATTGAGAAAAGTAGAAAGAATGGCAGTTAGATCTTGAGTTACCACTTTTATGAAGAAGAGAAAATATCATGTAGCCTGACCTCTTCTTCTGAGGATGTAGAAACTCAAATCTAAGATTTTACTCCTTGTAAAATCATATTATTAATTAGATTTTTTTTCATCTCACAGAGAATTAGAATTTACCATTGCCAAATGAATTTTAGTATAATGGGTGCATTGGATCTGGCATAGAAAATTTGGTCACTAGATGCATATTTTGTGTTCACAGATTCTGTGCAGACAGCGAGCTGTCAGATATCCTCAGTAAACTGTGGGACCTGGATGACAACAAATGTTACCCTGGTGTAGAATATGAGATCAACTTACAAGGTAAATTATGTCTACTTTATGGTGTTAATACTGAATGCAACCTTATATTAATTGTTGCTGGAACTGGAAGCAAGTTCTATATGATGAGTAAGACTAAGACGAGTAATTTATAGAGTATTCACTACTTCAGTAAGTGCTTAAGAGCATGTATCACTATCAGTATGAGTATTACAGTGGTCTAGTACAGTGATGAGAACACCTGGTTCATTTTAAATCTTGTGTTTTTTATCTATGCCTGGGGAATGTGCATGTGTGTGTGTGTGTGTGTGTGTGTGTGTGTGTGTTGTGTGTGTGTGTGTGTGTGTGTGTGTGTGTGTGTGTGTGTGTGTGTGAATATCAGATTAATTTACAGAGTAAATTCTGGTTATGGCATTTGTCAGATTTAAATTAAATGAGCAAGTACTTGAATCATCATTTGTTCTCACCATTGTTTTTACTGTGCTGGTTATCATAACAAAGTATGACATCAAAAATGTGTGATATGATATATAATATATGATATTGATTTACATGTGTTGAAATCTTTAAGATAAACAGACCATTTGACAGGACATGTTTTGTAGAACAGATAGTATAATTCAAGCATGGTTTAAAATTTCACATTTTATGATTGTTTCATTAGGAATGATTGAAATTTAATTTTGTTTGAAGAGGAACTGTAAAATTTGATTTAAGGACTTTTTTTGTGAGAGTGAGTAATATCGAAGTGGGTACATGTGTATACCTGGTGTGTGGGGAGGGAAGGTGGAGGGGGTATGGGTGGGTGTGTGTATGGGTGTGTGTGTATGTGTGTGTGTGTGTGTGAGAGAGAGATAATTGTAAATGTGCTGACATGCATGCTGGAAAGAATGAACATTGTCATGTCAGTCTCTGTGTTTGTACTTGTCCGTGTGTCATTGTGGACACATTCTGATACACAGGTAATTTATGTGTCTTTTTTTTTAATTGTGTTTGCAGGCTTTGTTACGAGCACAAGGGACACTTCTCGTGATTTTGCTCGCAAAAACTTGTTTGAATGGGTGGATGAAGACAAGCTGTTTGAACGAGAAACATACAGAGGTGAGCTATGAGTGTATTTCTTTATAAAGTGTGGAGCATTCATCCATTGTGAGACCTACTAGGTTGATATTTTTATTGAATTGTTTTTTAGTGGGGTCTTTATTGGGGTTTTTTGTGCATGTAAACTGGTTGTTGAGTCTTTGAGGGTGCCCCCACGGTCGTCAGACTACGGGACAGATAGATAGATAGATAGATAGATAGAAACTTTGAGAGAGAGAGAGAGAGAGATTGTGTGTGTGTGTGAATAAATCTTTACTCAGGTATGGAGTCTTTGACTTGAAAAGAATAAATACTATTAAATAGTATATGGGTTATTCTCAGAAACATGTGAGGTTTTTGTGACATAGACCTTGAAAAATAAATGTCATTGGAAGTTTATGCCTTTTTGTCATATTTTAGAGTACTCTGTCATAAACTGCATTGTTTTGAAAAAATTATGAAATATTAATTGGTTTCCTAGTATTTGATGACTTAAAGTTCTATTTTTAGCCGTGTTGCGGTTGTGACATGGAAACCAAAAGTAGCATAAATAAATCTTTGTACTCAGAATATCAAACAAAAAACACTCCAAATGCTGTTGTTTTCATTTATAAAACAAATCTAACATTTGGAAGTATGACAATCACTGACAAAGCATATTTTTTGCTATATTTCTAAAGACACTCTAAGACAGTTTTGTACGCCCAGATTTAAAGTTGATGTTTTTTTGCTAGTGACCACAGGAAGCACCACAAATTAGCCTAAACTTTATCCACAGAATCATATCAATAAAACAACAATTTTCTTTACACAAGAATGGAAGCTATTTCAAATTAATATGTTAAAAAAGTAATATGTTGCGGTTGTGACATGGAAACCATTTGGTTGTGACATGGAAACCACACCCCTCAAAGTAACAAATCATGGAAGTGTAGCAATTTAAACATACATTTAAACAAAACACACCAACTTAAATTGGAAACAATGCATTCTTGTAACATTATTCATACTGATTTATCATTTTATATGATATATTATGGTTGTGACATGGAGATGGAGACCGTTTGGTTGTGACATGGAAACCACACCCCTCAAAAGCACAAATCATGAAAGGGTAGCAATTTAAGATCAAATTGAAAAAACACATCATCTCAAATTAGAAACAATGCATTCTTGTAACTTTATTTACATTGATTTATTATGTTAGACTTAGAGTGACATGATATTATATCCATAAACATTATCTACATTGATTTATCATGCTGGAGTGATATTATATCAATCAACACCCAAATAAGTCCAGTTTCTCTCATCTGACCTAGCGCATCATTCATAATTAATGATAAAATATGAGCTCATGAGTGCTTTTATATCAAGTACATAATGCATGTTTTAAAAAACAACAAAAAACAATGAAATCATATTCATTCTTTTTTTTTTTTAATAGTAAAAACCAAAAATTAATTGTCTATCAAAATTTGTTAGGATCGTCAATTGATTACAAATCATCACCTTTGCTGTGTTGTTGGGTTTTTTGCTTTAATGTTAACAACACTTTGAATAACAGAATAATCTAAGGTTATTTCTTCTTCATTTCTTTTTTTTACAGGCAATGAATTCTTTTTTTTTTATGGGAAAATAGAATCCTTCAAGCACTCTCGTTTGCGGTGCTTTTTTTCCACACATGCAGCTGTTTTTTTTCCCCACATCTAACTGATCTAACAAAATTTCAAATGATTTAGGACTGTTAAGTTCTCTCTCTCTCTCTCTCTCTCTCTCTTCTCTTCTCTCTCTCTCTCTCTTTCTCTCTCCTCTTTTACACACACACACACAAATACACATGATTTGCTTTTATATTGTAACAGATTAAAAAAATTTATGTCATAATCACATGATCCTATGTATAGTGGGACCTGCCCCCCTTTATTCTTATATAAGATCCCACCTGTATAAGATCTACTTTTCTTAGACACTGGTCTTCTTTGAACTGTACCCCCTCATTAGACTTCTCCTTTATAACACATAATTGTTTGTGTGTGTGTGTGAGCAAATAATTATATGTATGTAAATGTTTGTGTTTGTGTTGTGTGTGTGTGTGTGTACAAGCCCATGAGAGAGAGAGTGTGTGTGGTGCATGTATGTGTGTGCATGAATGTGGGTGCGCACACAGTGTGTGTTTGTGTGTGTGTACCCCACAATTAAAATTTTTTAAAGCATGTAAATTGCTTATTTTACTCAAAAATGATTTTTTTTTTTGCGAAAAAAGGCGTTCATGGTTTCTTGTCATAACCAATTTCAAACTTTTAGTGTTGTTGCTTTTTGTGTAAATGTGAATGTGTGTCAGTTGTGTGTTATTTGTTTTGTTATCAACGCTTGTTTGCACATTTAAAGATGAATTGGTTCCAAATGTTGACAAGGAAAACGGAAACAAAACGAAACACAAAACAAAAAAGCCCTTTCCCTCATGATGTGGTTTTCATAAAAAAATGATCAGGACTTGTAAAGTTTCAGGGAGTTTGAAAAATGTTAAGCTTAGGACTTCCGGCATTGTATCCTATCTCTCAATGAACATAATTTAATCGGAAGAACGCCATTGTTTGATTGCATTTGAAGCCTATGGAACATAAGTGGTAAAAAAACGAGTGGAGTGTTTTGGGTCATGACAGAAAGCCAAGCTCTGTCATAGGCGCAGTTTGTAGCAAACATTAACGTCACTGCGATGACGTTTAGCGTGCAGTTGACAGTTGATCATTACGATTAACAACGATCGTGTAGATAATCACTTCCTAAAATCAACACTAGAAATCTGTATCGAGGAAAGGGAACGAATTGTTACGTAGATCAGGTTGTGACACAAAACATAATAATCTTTTCCCTGTCACGACTAACACGAGCTAAACGTTTTACGGCCAAATTTCAATGTGAGATAACCCAGAACAAAACTGCTGCAGGTTTATATTTTCAACAACATAACCAGAGCATCCGTATAAAGAATCAATAACTGAATGACGAAAACGCGGGGGACTAATATTACGTATGCTTCTAGATCTAACGGCCGCGACAGAAACCACGCTATCTTGGTTTCGTGTCACAACCAACATAGTTAAAAACACGAGTTTTCAGATCAACGAAAATATTCCCATAAAAAACGTTAGCACTGAAAATAATCACTTCTGTCGCTAATTGTTCGAAATAAACAATATAAATCTATAAAAAAAAAAGATAAATTAAAAAATTTTAACAAGAATGTTAACGGTCCGTACAAGAAACCCTATATTTTCGTTTCATGTCCTAACGTAACGCAACACAAAAAAAAATTGGACCTATTTAATATTTTGTCCAAAATTTATTTTTTGTACATACAACCATTTCACAAATTACAGTAGATGGCTTTTTTGTTCTTTCCGAGTAAGAATAAGCGGTATCAAATGAAAAAGATCGGTAAGGTACCCAAGCTAACAAGCTAAGCTGTTGACAAGAAAAGAGAACTGACAAAAACAAGCAACTTTGTAATTTAAACACGAGTTTACGATTATTAATCATGGTTGGCAAAAGTAAAATACTTTGAAAAGAAACATTTCTTTGATAAAAAATGCGCAGAAACGAGTAACCCTTTTTGATCAAATGCTGCCGTGCTTTAGCGGTCGGTGGACATGAGAAAATTTTTGGAAGAAGACAAAGACAGCACATAGTATAGCATCGCGTGTTCCCTTTTGGGGGGAAAAAGTACGTGCCTAGATTTTTAGGTCAAGGTGAAGAGCAGCGATAAAAATCTCGGTCAGTGAAGGGAATGTGCCGAGTTTTCACCAAATTATGTCGGTCGGTCGTGCGTTAAAATGAGAAACGATGTTGTTAATCTGGAGTTTCAAGCCATGAACGAGGGTAGGAAGGTGGCTGATCAAAAAACATCGTTTTTTTATATACTGTTAATGTTTACTTTATCAGTGGAAACTATAATGTGTTGATGATATCGTATAGTTCTTTGTGAGTGAATTTTTAAAATTGGGCCTGACTTTGGAAACAAGGGGCACGACCAACGGGTATTTAAAACCCCCTCTATTTAATGTTCATGAAAAAGAAATGAAGATGTTTCTGCTTGGGAGTTTGAAACAAATCTGGGCATTAATTTAATACAAATTGTGTTTCAAAATTAGCAGTCTTTGAAGTCAGAAGAACAATCTGAAAAACGTATGCACCATCATGTCACAAATCCGCCATTTTGGGAAATGAGCACATTTTGTAAAAGAAAATTCAATATTTTTAAAAACAAGCAAAAGTACTCATTAAAATTTTTTAAAATTTATTTCTTTAATTCAAACATAACCATTAACCAGCATTCACTACAGTTACAAACTAAATTCAGTCAAATGGTAGATGTGTGAAGTAGGTCACTATCATACCTCACATGTTTCTGAGAATGACCTATATATAGAATTAGCCAGTTGTTGTTTTTCCTGGTGGTCAACTATTCCTTTCATCTGTCACTGTTCAGCTTTCCATGCCCTGCTGGACAACTATGAGATGGACGTGAGCGAGGATGAGGAAGTCACTTGGGAAGAACGTCAAGAGAACTGGAACTTCCTGCGTGCCATCATGAAAACAGAAGTGATGAAAGAAGCCCAACAGTTCCTTGTCTCCAAAGGACAGGCCTCGGCTGATGAAGGCGATTTCATGAAAATGCTTCATGACATCTGGTTCAGGCTGTTCCGCCGAAAAGGGGGGAGGTATGTATAGGAAGAGAAACTTTTAGCATGCAATAAATAGTTAACCTGGTTGGATCGAGAAGGGCTGTTGATTTTTACAGAAGCAGGGAGTATCATGTCTTTTTCAAGATATTTATTCACACGAGATTCATCTGCTTTAAACTCAAAGCTTTCTCCCGTAGGGATGGCTGCTTGTGATATTGTATTGTTATCAGTGGTGCTTTTTTAATAATAATAATAATAATAATGTATGGAATTTATATAGCTTTGAATCTTGTAAAGCAACAAATCAAAGCTTAGTAGTTTGTTCGTCTGTGTTGTGAGACTTAACTTGCATTGGCCCCTTTGCTGTATTGCTTTAAAAAATATATGAACAACTTGTTTTCAGGGGCCAAAACTCCTGCAGTTTTGAGCATGTATTTGTTGGGGAGGGGAGAGGTGACGAGTTCATTGGACTGCACAACTGGATTCAGTTTTACCTTCAGGAGAAAGCTGGCAACATCGACTACCATGGATTTTTCCGCCGTGAAACTGTAAGTCATTTGTATAGATCTCAGTCCCTTGACTTATTTGGTTGTTGGTTTTTGTGTGTTTGGTTGTTTTGGCTTGGTTGTGTTTGGTTTTGGGGTGGGGGTATGCTCCAACACTCTAACCACCAGGCTATCCCATGAATGACTAAGGATGATAAAATTTACAAAACCGCATGCACATGGTAACTGAATGTGTTAAAGCACATGAATGCTTATTCCATTATCCTCTAAGTAAAAGAATAGGGGGGGTGGATGGAAATAGCCTAGTGGTTAGAACATTGCGCTCGCAATCTGATGACCCGGCTAGATTCCTGTTCAAGGGGATATTTTCCCCTGGAGTTAACATCAGTGCAGACTCCACTCTCCCCAAAAGTCCTTCGGATGAGACTATAAAGCAAGGCCCCGTGTGCGAACGCATGCAGAACATCTTGCGCACACATTAAATCCTGTTCAGCTTTTCATAAGAGTAGGCCATTGTGTGCCGGTGGGTAGTCCATTGTGTGCCGGTGGGAACAGATGACAAAAATTTACAAAGCCGCTTACACCGGGGGACTGGATGTAAAAATCCGCTTAAGTGTGTATTCCATTATCCTCAATGAAAGAATAAGATAAAAAAAAATTAAAATTTTAAGTAATTATAATAATAATAAATGGAACTTATATAGCGCTATATCTTGCAAAGACAAATCAAAGTGCATGCATTCAACCTAATCTTACACAGTCATGCAATCAATGATAAATAATCAATAGTTTAAACAAACAGATATTACAAACATGGTGCGCTGCAGACAAAATCTATGAAATAAAATTTCAATTGTCAAATGTTCTTCAAAAACACACACACACTCACACAGGTCGATTAGTTTAGCAGGGTGATAGGACAGGGCTAGTGAAGGTGGGATAGTTCTGATATGAAACAGGAGGGGGAAATTTAGGTTTGAAATAAATTGTCTTGAGGCTGGATTTAAAGTATCAAACTAGGTTTCTGGGGGAAGAGAGAGAGAGGGAGCTCATTCCAGGTCGATGGACCTGAAATAGAAAAAGAGTGACGGCCAACGGTGGATTGGTTGAATCTAGGTATTCGTAAGCACAAAGTATCTGCAGCAGATTGGAGGGAACGTGATGGAGTGTACAGATTAAGACATTCCCCAGAGGTAGGAGGGGCAGTTTTTGTGGAGACATTTGTAACAGAGGGTACTGATCTTATAATTTACTCTTGTAGCCAGGCAGCCCGTGGAGAGATCGCAAAAGAGAGGGGTAATGTGCTGATTTGTTCTTTCTGAGAACTAGTCGAGCTGCGGAGTTTTGTATACGTTGAAGGAAGTGGATTGATGATGCTGGCAGACCATACAAAAGAGAATTGCAATAGTCCAGACGTGAAAGAATGAGAGAAGTGACAAATTTGGATGGTGCATCGGTGGACAGGTACTTTCGAATTGCACTAATACGTCGTAATTGATAGTAGCACGACTGACAGGTCTGGGTGATGAATTTTTGCATAGAGAGTGTGTTGTTGATAACAACATCTAGATACTTCACAGCAGTGGATAGAGGGACTGATGTATTGCCGAGTTCTATTGAAGCTGTTGTAATGGAAGAGAGTTTGTGTTTGGTCCCTACGAGCATAGCTTCGGTTTTATCTGCATTTAGCTGTAATTTGTTCTGTCATCCAGTTTTTAATATCTTCAAAGCAGTGGGCCATATTTGTCATAAATAAATAGCTTTGAATAAATAATCCCTTTTAAAAACGCTTTGGAGAAGAAATGCAAGTGAAATTCTATCATCTGTCTGGGAGAGGAATACAGATATGATACTGACATTTGCATGGAGAAGAAACACAGACATAACATTAATACTCTTTTCAGGTTCGCGACGATGAGATCCTCCGTCTGATCGCCATGCAGTTTGACTGGCGTGGAACTAGAAGCAAGCCCATGTGCAGCTGCTTCATCGGCTCCAGCCCTGAGTTTGAAATTGCTGCCTACACTATCTGCCTTCTGCTGGATCGGGATGGCCGCACAGATTGTCAGATTGGCGAGTACGAGGTTGAACTGACCGTACACAGCTTTGGAAGGCAGCACAGGTTGGGGTCTGCTTTTATGTCTGCTTCTCGGATGAAATAAGCGCTGAATTCAATCAGCTGGTTTCTAGATCTTGCAATCATGGATATCGGCAGTGCATGTTTTTTGTAGTTGTTTCCTTTTTTTTTTCTCACTTCTATGAAGCATAGCTAGCTGTTGATGGCAAACTAGTTTGAGGCTTTTTTCGTAAGGCTGATTTAGTTGTGTGCTTGTTGAGGCCAGTATAGGTCATATTTTATGTCTTTTGAGAACAGAATGGACACTTCTTTCTTTTGATCATAAATTATGAGTATACTTTGAAGTTTTTACATTCATAATCTCAAAAGTGATGAGGATTTTTGTTTCACTTATTTCATATTTGTTTTGTTTTTAGTTAAGAACTTTTTTATTTGATTGATTACATGAGACAAGAGAACTTGTCCATGGACAATGCATATTTTGGATTATTTGCTAATTTTTATTGTTCTGTTTTGATGTAGGGCCCGCCATGACTTAGTGACCTGGCATTATTCTTGAAAGGGTAGTTGGTTGGGTTTTTTTAGCAACTACTAATATCTTAAGTCATAAATGATTTACCTTTAAAGGTTACATTCTGCTTTAATGCATAACTTTATACAAGTTCTGGTCTGATTTGTTGCAGTTCTGAAAATCTGCAGGAATATAAATCAAATTCTTGATTCTAATCCTCCTAGGCCTAGTCTGCCCACATAGCATCCCACTGATGTTGCTATCTTTGATACTGACGGCTGTTTTGAATAATTTAGAATGATAAAAAGCACACCTACAAAAACAAGCCACTAGGGAAGGAGGCAGTAGGAATACCAAACAGTAGCTGAAATCACTGTGTACATTTTTTTTCTGCTGTAATCAAATTTGAAAATCAATTCAAGATTTGGACCTTGTTCCTGCTAGTCTTCTTTTCTTGATTGCAATTCTTAACCAAAATGAATTTGGTGAATAATAAATATCAGGAGTAAAATGGGAAAATCCAGACATTGTACATGAAAGTACAGTTTGTACTGTTCACTTAACTTTTTGTGCTTATGGTGGCACCATGTATTGTTGGATAGATCCTCTCCCCTAATTTCCTGGTTTGATTTATGTGTTGATCACATAAGTAAAATGGATGTTGCAGCTAAACTTGAAGAAAAAAGTACAAGGATGGGGAAAAAAAAGATACAAGATTCAAAAGGTAGGATAATGCACAGAACATGAATGGGTTTTTTTATATTTGCTTTCTTTAAAGAAACATATTGCCAGGATTGCCAGTTTCGTTGTTTTCATTTTTATAATATTTTTCCCAGATTTCTTCATTTGCTGAAAGAAATCTTATTTTCTCTCTAAAGCTTTTTTTCCCCTTCACTTAAATCAAATTATCACTGTATCATTACTTATTATTTGCTGATTTAGATCTTTTCGTCATTGAAAGCAAATCATCATTATGTCACTACTTACCATTTGCAGATTTAGATCTGAAAGTGCCTTTACCTCAGATGTCATACAAGATACAGTCGTTCTTTATTAGTGTAATACTCTTTTCATTGTATAATTTTGGGTATAGGAATTTTATTGTAATCCAGAAAATCTTTTATTTTCTCACTCACCTGTCTTTCTTAGTGAATATATATTTCTATGTCTGCATTTATGTAAATTCTTATAAAAACTGTAACATAGAGAGTTCAATATAAGTGGCCTATGTTGCATAAAACTGCTCAAAATCTTTGTTGTTCTGGTTTTTGTTTCGTTATGTTTATGTGTTTGCTTGTTTGGGGTTTTCCCTGAAGTATGACCACAGACGAGGTGTATACTCAGAGGGTATGGAACACTTTTCTTTCTGGCTGGCTGATTGTCAAACATCTTGTTGGTTTTTTCCTGATTATAAATGAAAGCATGATGAAACAAGATTTGAATGCAATCTGTTCTGTGTGACACGGGACATCATTCTCAGTGTTCTGTGTGACACGGAACATCATTCTCAGTGTACTTGTGTTCTGTGTGACACGGGACATCATTCTCAGTGTTCTGTGTGACACGGGACATCATTCTCAGTGTACTTGTGTTCTGTGTGACACGGGACATCATTCTCAGTGTTCTGTGTGACACGGGACATCATTCTCAGTGTTCTGTGTGACACGGGACATCATTCTCAGTGTTCTGTGTGACACGGGACATCATTCTCAGTGTTCTGTGTGACACGGGACATCATTCTCAGTGTACTTGTGTTCTGTGTGACACGGGACATCATTCTCAGTGTACTTGTGTTCTGTGTGACACGAGACATCATTCTCAGTGTACTTGTGTTCTGTGTGACACGGGACATCATTCTCAGTGTACTTGTGTTCTGTGTGACACGGGACATCATTCTCAGTGTTCTGTGTGACACGGGACATCATTCTCAGTGTTCTGTGTGACACGGGACATCATTCTCAGTGTACTTGTGTTCTGTGTGACACGGGACATCATTCTCAGTGTACTTGTGTTCTGTGTGACAAGGGACATCATTCTCAGTGTACTTGTGTTCTGTGTGACACGGGACATCATTCTCAGTGTACTTGTGTTTTGTGTGACACGAGACATCATTCTCAGTGTACTTGTGTTCTGTGTGACACGGGACATCATTCTCAGTGTACTTGTGTTCTGTGTGACACGGGACATCATTCTCAGTGTACTTGTGTTCTGTGTGACATGGGACATCATTCTCAGTGTTCTGTGTGACACGGGACATCATTCTCAGTGTACTTGTGTTGTGTGTGACAAGGGACATCATTCTCAGTGTACTTGTGTTCTGTGTGACACGGGACATCATTCTCAGTGTACTTGTGTTCTGTGTGACATGGGACATCATTCTCAGTGTACTTGTGTTCTGTGTGACACGGGACATCATTCTCAGTGTACTTGTGTTCTGTGTGACACGGGACATCATTCTCAGTGTACTTGTGTTCTGTGTGACACGGGACATCATTCTCAGTGTACTTGTGTTCTGTGTGACACGGGACATCATTCTCAGTGTACTTGTGTTTTGTGTGACACGAGACATCATTCTGTGTACTTGTGTTTTGTGTGACACGGGACATCATTCTCAGTGTACTTGTGTTCTGTGTGACACGAGACATCATTCTGTGTACTTGTGTTCTGTGTGACACGGGACATCATTCTCAGTGTACTTGTGTTCTGTGTGACACGAGACATCATTCTCAGTGTACTTGTGTTCTGTGTGACATGGGACATCATTCTCAGTGTACTTGGAGGTAACTTTCTTCTTGTGTTCTTTTGGGCTTTTTTTTTATATGACAGATCACATCTTATTGTGCATGCCTCTTGAGGTCCAAGCTTGATTTCATGTTTAATATCTGAACTATTTCCTAATGCTTACATTCCTTTTTATCCTTGTTTTTTTAGGGAAAGTATCATTTATATTACCAGACAGGAGGTATGCAATCTCCACAAACTGTTTTTGTATATGGAACTCTTGATATTAACAGCCTTTTATATAGGTCGTTACTCCCACTTTATCTTGTATGTATGTGAATTTGTGATTGTAACCAGTCTTTTAAGTACAGTAAAAAAAGAAAGAAAATGAAAGTATTTGAATATCCCCAGCTACTGTCCATAGTTGACTGTAGTATTCAGTGTCTAAGCCTTTGTTTGTGAGTGAAGTATTAGGCAGTTTACTTATGTAGGGTTTTTATATTGTGTTGTGGGCCAAAATGTTGATGCCAAGCCTTTGATGTAAGGGTAAGGAATATTGTTTAACATAGTGGACGCTGGGTTTTTCTTTTTCTTTTTTATCTTCTTCACAAGGGATAAAGCAAGGGTTGAGGCTGAATTGTTTTGGTGATGGTACAGCTCTATGAGTTGGTGGTTGGTTTTAACACCTTTCATTTGTTTCTGAATTGGGAGAACAGCAATGTGTGTGTGTGTATTTAGTTATGTAAAGGTAGAGTTTGCTTGGCACTTGCTGTTGTTGGGGATTTTTTTGTTGGCAGTTTCTTGGCAATATTGAATTTTAACTGTTATTATTGTTGCTGTTGTTGTTTTCTTATGTCTTTAATAAAATGAGGGGAGAGAACTAAATCACCACTGAATCATACAACCTGAAAGTGGTTGGTGACCTCAAAAAGCAACTTTTGTTGTTGTTAGCTGATGATCCTTAATCAGATGAATGTATATATATACTTTAAAAAAAATCATTTTTGGAAGGTCAACATTCGTATCTAGTGCACACTCCTAACGAAGTTTGAATTGATTGGTAGGATGATTTATCAGAACATGTGCATTTAAATATGTCAAACTTCAATCATTTGATACCTGTTTATGCATGATTTTGAACAGGATATTTTTTTAACATTTTTTTTAAGAATGATACATTTTTTGACTGAGGTTTGTTTTATCTTGCTGTTGATGTGTTATTGTTGGTTGGTTGGTTGGTTTTTTAAGACTAAAAGAGAACACATTTTTATTCATTATTTCTACTGTAATTTTATTCAGTTTGTTAAAAGTTTCTTTTCCTGTTGCTATTACTTCCTGCCTTTTTAAAAAAAATCCTCTTTATTTTGCTGTAATTTCATTTGTTTTTATTGTTGGTACTAGGATGTTTTCCCATTTTGTATTGTAATAGTCAACTCTCATGTTTATTTGTTTTAATTTCTTACATTATTTGCTTTCAACAGTTTTATTTGTTGCAATAACTTTTATCAACTATATATTGCAAAATTAGCAAATCTATGTCTGATTTAGTAATAGTCTTAAATTCATGTATGAAGGAAAAACTAAAACATTTATGAGTGTAACTCTTTCACATTGTATGATGTGATTACATTGCTTTGCTTTTTGTTGATGTGGGACAGCATGCATAAACAGGGTCCAACCTCTTGTGTACAATGCCAATAATTGTTCTTATTGACCAAGAATTTCACATCTTTGTTCTATTTCATCTTTATTTGTTACTTCATTATTTGCAATTTTAAGTATCAAACACCTGTCAGGTTTTTTTCTTTGGGTTCTTTTTTTTTTTTTTTATTGCCGGTGATCGATAAATATTTTATAGAATGTGTTCAAATATGTTCAACAAATATTCAAGAAAGTGTGATATTTTGGAATTTGGGTGGGTTTTGTTTCTGAACACAGTTGCCATATTGCACATGGACTTTGGTCTATGGTTGAATATTTTAGAAGCAATTTTACATCCCTGTGTGATTTTTGTTAACAAGGATATGAAAAAGTCAAAAACTGTTGAGAGTTAATTACTAAAGGGTTGTGGCAAGATTAAATCAGCTTTCAGAATTCAATTGAGAATTCTCCCTTTTGTGTTGGTACATTAGTCAGCGACTTCTTTGTTCTGTAGGAGTAACCTGTGATGGTCACATTTATAAATAAGATGTCCTAGCAGCTGTGCGCTGTGGGTTGTAAAAACAAACTGTACTCTTGTTTGTGTCAGGCCTGCATTATGTAGTTAAGAATTCTTATTTTCTGTCATGCACTCTTTCCTCTCCTCTCTCAAGCTTTTTTTTTTCCCTGCCTTTTTTTCCCCAAAAACTTTGTCCTTGAAGGTAGCGTATAGCCGCTTTTATGGTGGGATTTAAGAAAAGGAAAGGGCTGTGTGTAAATAAAAATGTACATCCCAGATTAGGTAAGGGTTTTTTGTTTGTTTGTTTTTTTACATTTAGGTGTTTAGAGTTGGGACCCTCACTGGGTAAGAATGCATTTGTAGGGAGAAGAAGAAGGGGGGGGGGGGGGGGGGAACTGTCAGACAATCATAACTGGCACAATCAGATGAATTGTAAGATGTGAGATACATCTCATACAATTTTTAGGAATGTCTGTGTGGAAGTGTAAGGAGTTGGAAAAAAAGGGGAGTGGATTGTTTGTGACCGTGCTAGTCACTTGTACACATTGGTCACTTCCATTCCAGCTATCTATGAACAACTTCCAAGAAATGTGTCTGTCAGCTATAGACAAGGATCTCTATTTGTGTGTCTTTCAGACTCGATTTTTTCAATTCTATCAAGGATAACAATAAGTTGGTTTTTTGTTTGTTGGTTAGTTTGTTTGGGGTTGGAGGGGGTTGGTCAGTTTCATAAGGTTTTCCAATATGAATCATCTTGTTAATTTTGTTGCTTTTAGGGCAGACATGGCAGTTATTTCTGAATCAAAGTCAAATCAAAAACTTTTTACTTTGACTTAAGTTACCTAAGCATAAAAATTAGATGCCATGTACATCCACAAAGTTTGCAAAATTTCTAATATGTCTAAGTGTTCATTCCAAAACTTGAATTATTTTGATATGGCATGGAAATCAGAAAATCCCACTGGAGAGACGCTGTCTGATATACAAGGCCTGCATTAGACCTGTTTTCCTGTGTAGTTCGTGAGACGTGGGTTTTCACAAAAACTGTCAAACGTTTGTTGAAGAGCTGTGAAAACCGAATGCTGCGCTACATGACACAGATCAAATGGGAAGACAGGATCACGAATAAAGAACTATGGAGAATGTGCAAAGTTGATGATCTGAAGTCTCTAGCTAGTACCAACAGACTGCGCTGGTTTGGGCACGTTCAACGGAGAGCAGACCACCACATCATAAAAAGAGCAATGAACTTCGTAGTGGATGGAAAGAGACCAAAGGGAAGACCTAGCAAAACCTGGGCTGCCTGTGTTGCAGATGATCTTAGAGAAAGGGGCATAAATAAGGAGGAAGCTCAAAACAGAGAGAGATGGAGAAGGCTCATCAAAGTCAAACCTCCCCTGGGAGAAACATGACAAAAAAGGAAGAAGAAGAAGAAGAAGACAGTGCTGCACAAGCAAGCAGTCAAAAAGTAACTAAAACAAAGCAGTTTTTGTTTGTAGGCAAACTTCAATCGTCCATAACACAGGTAAAAACCATGGGGTTTTTTGGGGAAAAAAGATGTTATGTTGAATAAAGTGGACATGGGAGTGTGAAAAATACACAAATTCTAAAATCACAAAAGTATGATTGTGGCTGCCATTTCTGTCCCTAATCAAAAAAGAATACTGCTGTGTAGATATGTATCTTTACCTGTGATTTTTCTGTGATGGTTTTTATAACTAGCTGTCTTTGATGCTTGAAGTGGAATGGTTACAGCATGGTGAATTCTCTGTGAGCTGGAGGAATTGCTTATTTATACTACACAGTCCTATTCCTGTTGCGCAATTGTTTATGCAATTTAAAGGTGGTTAATGATTTATTTATTTTTTTACATAAAAATACGACATGATATGGTGCTGCAATGTTGAGTATAGTATTGCATTAGAATGAATGGCCTTATTTGGGAAAATTATTTCAAAGATTTCTTTTTGTAATAATGTTTCTTTCCTTTTGTAAAAGCTTACACTGAGAAAAAACAGAATTAAATTGTGACAAACTGAACATTTCTGCCTCCTTTTTTATGGGTGCATTATTTTTATTTGTGTGTGATGTTTTTTTTGTTTTGTTTTTGGTTTTGTTTATTTATCTGCTTTATTTTTAGCCAAGAAAGTGGATTTTAATAGCATTTACTCATAAACCATTTTAGTTTTTTATAGGCTTTCTTTTTGTCCTTTATTTTTTTAACATGTTGGACATGAAACCTATGGTAGCAAAGTTTTGTTTGATACATGTACACTTAAAGACAAGATGTCAGTGGCTTGCATCGCAGTATATTTTGGTGTAGTTCAGTCCAATGGAAAGTGATTGGAGACTTGCTGAAAATGAATGGCATAACTCCTCAGAGACATTAGTTTGATATCAATCCTAAACATGACGCATTGTTATAAGCTACTGCATGGAAAGATTTTTCATTCGGCAAAAATGAACAATCAGGTATTTTTTTCATGTTTCACTTCTTGTTTTTCCTGTTTTGTGTTCAGGAAAAGCATAAACAGTCAACAGCTAGTCATGATTCCTATTGTTAGATGAGCAAGGGTCAGTACTTGTGTGGGCTGCTTCTTCTTGTTGTTTGTGGAGCTTAGGGTTAGTCGGCTAAAAATTGCAGCTGCTTTCTGTTTCATTTCTCAGGAATTGTATGAGCTGTTTTGCAAAGCACAAATCTTGCCAGCATACTGTAGCAGTTTTCAATATTTTCATGGATATTTCATACTGTTGTTACCATTTTAATATACATTTTAGTCCTTTTTGGAGTGGGGGGGAGGGGGGGACAAAGAGTGGTGGTTTTGGTTTTATGTTTTTTGCTTGTTTGTTGCTGTTATCAATTTCTGGAATGACATTTCCACATATTCTGCTTATGTTGCCTCTTCACTGCTGAATGCACTCTTAATTGCGGAGGAATGAATAACTGTATACATAGTATGTATATTTGTATTTCACTTGATATGTTCACTTCACTAATCTTAGAAAATGTTGCAAGCACACCCCTAACACCGTGGCCAGTGACTTTGTAGACCTTGTCACCTGCTTCAAAGTAGCATTGTGTTTATCACCAGAGCTGTCTTATCAGCAGACAGTAACAAAACATTTTTAGTTCATAAGCCTTGAAAATGATCTTCTAATAGGATGTATCAAGGACACATCTTTTTCGTTGAATACTTCTGCAATGTTGGAGTGAAGGAAATTGTAAAACCGGTGTATGAACTTGTTGATCTTACTCTCTGCTGTGAAAGTTTATGCAAATAATTTACTTGAGATCACAGTATGTGTTTTTCAATCTTGATTCTGATAGATTTACATTTGTGATTAAGTTTTGTCACAGAGATTTACATATGTGAATGAAGTTTCATCACACACAAAAACAGCTGCTTTGATTCACATATCCTCTCGCTTTGACAGCAACAGTGCTAGCTATGCTGACATAAGCTTTAGCTTGTTGATTCTGTTGATTAATATGTACATGCAAAAGTGTTGCAGCTTGCATGCACTTTGCTTGTCTGTTTGATTTTTGTTTTATGACTGTCAGACAGGATAGCAGGAAGGACAGAAGACGGTTTTTTTCTTGCATTAAGTGAAACTGCATCAGTGCATTTGAGTTCTTCATGAATAAAGTTATTTGATTTAGGGGGGAAAAGCATTGCATTGTTGGTTTTAACAGAATTTTATTCAAGAAAGAAGGCATCACAAAAACGTAAGTGTAAACTTGAAAGGACAGCAAAGTAAACTTTTAACATTCTGCATTTTTCAGAAAACAAAGTTATTTCACTGCTAAGAAAGAGTCTAGCAAAAAGAAGAAAAGATGAATCTCTCTTTCTCGTGTGGTATTTTTGTGTGGGTGGGGTTTTTTGTGTGGTTTTTTTTTTCTCATTTTTTTAAAAGTTTTATTCAACATTTGCATTATCATTTTGTGGGAGTTTTTGGATGGTATTTTATGGGGGGTTTTATGGTGATGTACACCATAAAAGTTGGATTTGTTGTCGTCACAATCACTTCCACTGAGGCTAAAAACTGCTTATCCTGGCTTATACATGTCAATCATGATCATGCAGCGTCTTCTGACTGTTGAGGTGATGGGTGCACTATGTGCAGGCAGTGGTGTTCTCTTCTCTTTATCAAATCATGTGGCTTATATGCGTATATATATATCTATCTTTACACATATATACAGTGGCCTATACTGCCAATAAAGCCTTAACACTACCAAAGACTTTTGTGATAATTGTGTGTGTGTGTGCGCGCGCGGGTGTGCTTACTAATATATCTCATTTCATGTAGTTGCTTTTGTGTGTGTGTGAGAGAGAGAGAGTGCATGTGTGTGTGTGTGTGTGTGCGTGCGTGCGTGCGTGTGTGTGCACACGCTCATATGTGCACATACTAATGTGTTTGATTTTATGCAATCTCTTTTGTGCAAATATTTACTCACTTACATTGCACACATTTCCTCCCAAGATTTTCATTAAAATATCTTGGTACTTGAATAAACTGAAAGCACATTTTGCAGAAGGCAAGGAGGATATTGAATGGCAGATTTTATTCAAGTGACATTTATTTGGGCAGTCATTCACATGAGAATGAGCATATCACATGCAGAACTCATGTATTTCAAGTTACAAGGTGTAGCAGTACTTACTGAGTTTACAATGGGTATTTTGACATCTTCACAGTTTGAGACAATTAAGTTACATGCACAGGGAACACTCCAACCTTTCATTTAATTTGTAAGCTGAATTTTGTGTGCTTGTCAGCCAGATTACTTATGTGTCCATAATTGTAAGGCATCATCTTAGAAAGAAAGTGGCAGGACATTTAAGACGTTCACCCGCCTAGCAAGTAAACCGTGGAGTTCTGGGTCCAATTTCCAGCCTTACCCTTTCTTCCAAGAATGACAAGAAACTGAAACTGAATATCAAAGTCATTCAGATGATACTATAAACCGAGGCTCCGTGTGTGAACATGCGTAAAACGTCCTGCACACACATTAAAAACCTCTTCCACTTTTTGAAAGAGTATGCCATTCTGTACAGATAGGAATGGATGACAATTTTTTTTTAATACACGCACACATATGTCGTGTTTAGACACCATCCCCGAAGTCAGAATGCAGCTACCAAAATGGTAGGGGAGGAAACGGTTGCATACACAAAAATCTCACCATAGATGACCCTCGAACCTCTAGCCAAGGAACGAAAAAAAAAATCCTCACAATTTGAGACATTAAGTTAAATACACAGGAAACTTTCCAAACTTGATCTTTTTTTAAAGCTGAATTCCTTGTCCTAGTCTGTCAGATTAGTTTATTAATGTGTCTAGGCTTCACCCACAACCATAAGATACCAATCCTGAAGCTCAAGGAATCCTAACTGGACATTATTTTCGTGGCTTTCTGACTTGAATCATTCAGCTAGCATTATTCTGGGATACAGACATGCAGTGTTGGGTGGTCTCACTCTCTCAGGAAACATCTTTAGCACACGTTAAAACCCTATCCATCATCCACAGAGGAGTAGACTTACTATAGATGTGGTGAAGAGGATACATTTGTACCAAGCATGCACTCAGCAGTATGGAGAAGGATGGGCTCCACCTGGTTCAACTTGCTAAAGACGTGTACACTTTTTGAAGGTTTTAGTGCAGTGCTGTCCCCTATAAATTTCTTAGGGAGTTAAGTAGAAATCCAGCAAGTGAAAGTCAAAGGCAATTTCTTGGAAAGAATGGTCCCAGTCAAAGTGAAAGGCAATTTCTTGGAAGGGTGCTTCTCCCAGTCAAAGTGAAAGGCAATTTCTTGGAAAAGTGCTTCTCCCAGTCAAAGTGAAAGGCAATTTCTTGGAAAGGTGCTTCTCCCAGTCAAAGTGAAAGGCAATTTCTTGGAAAGAATGTTCCCAGTCAAATTGAAAGGCAACTTCTTGGAAAGGTGCTTCTCCCAGTCAAAGTGAAAGGCAATTTCTTGGAAGGGTGCTTCTCCAAGTCAAAGTGAAAAGCAATTTCTTGGAAAAGTGCTTCTCCCAGTCAAAGTGAAAGGCAATTTCTTGGAAAGAATGGCCCCAGTCAAAGTGAAAGGCAATTTCTTGGAAAGAATGGTCAAAGTGAAAGGAATTTCTTGGAAAGAATGATCCCAGTCAAAGTGAAAGGCAATTTCTTGGCAGAGCAAGGGCTGGATGAAAAAGAGTATGTCAATACTTATCTGTAACCCTTGGGAATACAGATAATCAAGCAATGTCTGCTTTAAAAACAACAACAACAACCAGCCAAACACACAAAAACAACAACAACCAACCAACCCCAAAAACCCAATAATCATAGTTTTGATTACACAAACTTTCATGTCCCACAAGTGCAACTGGGCCATAGCCAAGCTAATGACAAGGGGAAAGAGGAGGCTGGAACCTTCGAACCTTGATGCAGCTGGTGACAGGTTTTTTTCCTTATAATTTTTTATGTCATCGATTTTTATGAAGACTGGGCTGTCATTAATTATTATTATACTTTTCATTGATGCTATGTTTTGTGCCCAGTCCCCATCCCACTGTCCCCTTGTGAATGGGCTTGAGGCTTATCACAATAAACAATTGTCATTGTCATTGACTTTTACGTCACTAAGTCACTAAGCTCCGCCTAGCCAAGCCAAGATGCTTAGTTTTTCCATAAGATTTACAATAAAGTGTGGAGTAGTGCTTTTTTTTTTTTGGGTGGGGGGGGGTAAAGTTGTGTGTGTGATCATTTTTTTCAGTTCTATTTTGGGGGTAGTTTTGTGTGTTGACTGTCTTTGTCATGTAGGTGTTAGTGTTTTTTGGTACAGCAGGGAGATAATTATTACTGCTTCTCATACCTGGGTGTTTGTCCACATGATTCATCAGCATTTCTAATGCATCATTTTCTTATTCCATTTCTAGAAGACAGGAAAGGAGGTTGCATATAGCTATTTGGTATAACAAGTGACCAGGAAAAAAAAACGAGGGGAGAGACAGAGACAAAGACAGAGAGATTCATTCAATATGGTGTGAAAAACATGAAATAATAAGGGATAGAAAATGTGTGTCGTCAATCCTCACATTGTTATTGATATTTCCATAATGGTGTAATACATAATAAATGGTGTCTGTCAAAAATGATTACTTACACTTTTGTGACTGACTGCTGCAAATGTCTGGTTTTCTTTTGTTTCCTTTTTTCTGTTTAAATAAAAATTTTAAAAAAATTCCTTTAAATTGTTTGTTTGTCTGTTCGAGGCAAAAAAAAATCCTCTTTTTCATGCTTGAAATCCCATGCCAATAGAGAGAGAGAGTGCACGCGAGAGCGAGAGAGAGAGAGAGGGGGGGAGGGAGGACATCTGCTGTCAGAGGTGATGATGCGTGATGCACGTGAGAACGGATTTCTGTTCACTCACAGAGGGCGCTGAAGTAGGCTGGCCAACTGGTCTGCTCACTTCACTGTTGGGTTAGGCCTAACGTTAAAATCACTGGAACCACTGAACAAGACGCATCGATTCCTGCCGCTCCCTGCAGTTTGAAAGGCAGGCTTCAGGTAAGGTTTATTGTGGGGTTTTTTAATGATTAATTTGTCATTTTTTCCTCAGCATTTCCACATTTTCTAAATTGAAACGTGTGGAAAAGCAAAAGGCTTTTGAGGAGATTTTTTTTTCTTATTCTCAGTAATCGGTTCCAAAATGACCTGCGCCGATAGGTATGGCCCGGCAACGTTTCCAGCCCCCCCCCCCCCCCCCCCCCCCCCCCCCCCTATATCAAGATTTCTACTTTAGCCCCTTCAGGAATTCTTGTGACATTGATGTGAATTCTTCGTGAGAGCCATGTCATACCCACGAAAGTATTTGGCCTCCCTGTCCTCCTCTCCTGGACTTTTTAAACACAAAATGTTGACAAAGTTCCCCCCCCCCCCCCTCATTCTCCACCTTTAAGCCATACAGAAAAAAAGCTAACAATGAAACAGAAGCCTATTATTTGCTTTACATATATTTTATCTGGTGCAAAGTTGTATGGCTGTTTTTCTGCTCAGTTTACTGTTAACTTGTTTATGCTCACTGATCAAGTGTGACGCTTATGTCATCTCTCCCTCCTTTCCAATTTGTATGTTTCCAGAATATAGATTGGCTAAAAAAAATTAATTCGTTCCTCAGCTATAGCTCCCAGGTTCACCAATGGTGAGATTATTGCATATGACCCCCCCCCCCCCCCCCCCCCCCTCCTTTTAAGATTACTTCGGGGATACAGTTGGGAATCGAACTAACCAATGTTGCCAGGACAGTGGGATGTGCCTACCTGCTCTTTCCGAATAATTGTAGCGGATTCTATGTATCAAGTTTGTAAAGCACACAGTTCCAGCTGGTTTAGAGTCGCCTCCACAAGACTTGACATTCAATGCTTTCTTTGTTCCTCGGCTAGAACTAAGGTTCACGGGTGAGATTTTTCTTATATGTCCGGTTTTCTTTCTCTTTTCTTTTATTTGCCAATTTTAATTTGGGAGGATCTTAGCGCAGGGGATGGGATAGCCTGGCTGTTTTAGAGCGTTGCTCATGCGATCTAATGACGGCCCGGTTCGAGTCATCCCGAGGTGTCTGTTCAATGCGACTTTTCCCTGGAGTTTCCATAGTCAGTGTCGACTCTACAGCCCCGAAAGTCTTCTGGGTGATATTATAAACCGAGGTCTTCTGGGTGACACAGAAAACCAAGGTTTTCTGTTAACGCACAAACATTTTGCCCACACGTTAAAGCTCCTTTCGGAAAAGACCCTGGTATAATGGTGGGAACTGAAAAACTTTACAAAACCCCATGCTCATGGGAATTGAGAAGTCCGCGAGTCCTTGAAAATTTGTTCATTAGTTATTAGTTTACTGTCAATTTACAGTCTGATGACTCAAGCTTGTTGAAAAACACATTGGGTAATATGACTGATATTGTAATCGTCTGTGAAATATCTCTCTCGCTCGCGCGCGCGCGCGCACACACACAAACACGCGCGCGCACGCCCGCATATGTATTGCTCCAGTCATTTTTGGTGGCAAGTCATTGACAGAGCTTTGCATGTTAGCTACACATGCAATACTGCACCAGTCGAACCCTAGAATTTCTCAAGCTCCTTGAAAAGTCCTTGAACTTTGAATCAACCCAGAAACTGTTCGGAGATTTACCCTTGGAGTTTGTATCGGTACTGACTATTCCCCTGAACGTCTGGATGAGACTATAAACTGAAGTCTCTTGTATGAACGCACGCAAAACATGTTGCACACACGAAAACCTGTTCCACTTTGAAGAAGAGTAGGCCATTGCGTGGCAAAGGAGTGGATGATAAAACGCATGCACGCTGGTGGTGTCTTCAGTGGTGTGTCGGTCTTTGTAAAGAAATACTGTCCATTAAACACATTTGTATGGTCAGTTGATGGACACATTTTTTATTGCGGTTAGCCAGGGATTTGGAGAACTTGAGGTTGGATTCTATGAAATAATTACAACTTTTTTTTAAGTGTTAGTTTATGACAGTTATGTATATGTGCTTAACAGATTCCGATCAGCATCCGTGAACCTTCTGATCAAAGAACACGAGGTGGGGAATTAGTACAGGGATACAGTTCCGCTGGACTGTCTTGTGATAGCATAATCTACTAGCTAGTTTCTGCTTTGATTAGGGATCGAGCGCTGTGTCAAGGCAATCCATTGGGTGGTCTCTTTACTAGTAGTTTTGACATATAAACATGATGTTTTGGGGGTGAGGATATCATACAGTCCCATTGCTTCAGTTTTCAAGACTGTTTCCTGTTAGTAGGCTTCTGTATTGAATAGGGTTGGAGTTGTGTCAAGCCAGTCTTTTTGGATAACCACTTACTAGTAGTTCTGACATATAGACATATGTTCGTCTTTGGGGTGAGGATATTCTACAGTCCCAGTGCTTAGTTTTCCAGTTAGTAAGCTTCAATATCGAATAGGGTTCGAGCTCTGGGTCAGGCCAGTCCTTTGGGTGGTCTTCTTTCTAATGGGTCTGAGATATAAACGTATGTCTTTGGGGTAAGGATATTCTAGTCACAGAGCTTTTAAGGTAGTTTCCAGAGGTTATGGTCGAGGAAAATGGTTAAATGTTTTAACAAGTTTGGTTAGGGAATGGAGTCAGGATTCTGAAAGTGGTAACAAGCATTTCATTACCTCGAAATGGGAAGAAATTTATGGCATGATTCGCCACAATTGAAACATTTTCGGGGAAAGAAGCCAATAACGTCAGGTGATTGTGGAAAGTTACAGCTGAATTTGAAGTTGACTGCATGTACAAATGCAAAGCTGCAGACCAGCCATTGCCTCGGGGATGTCTTCAGAAAGTAGCTGAGAACATATCAGTATAGCGCTTGCAGGAGAAGTTATGTCACTTTGATTTTATGCTGTTCCGGTCACTTGTTTTCTTCGGGAACTGCTTCATGGCCATAGGACCCGTCAGCTGCCTTTAGATCACTGGACACCAAATTCCTGACTGCTTTGACATCCCTTGATAAAAAAAACTAAACTAAGTGGCTAAAAGAAGTCAAATAAACTAAAAATGAATAGACACAAACCTAAACTGTCGAAAAGTAAAATGAGATTTAAAGCATGTAAAGTTGGACAAAACTAAAAGGGGTCTTTAGAATGAAAAAATATGGGGATTTAAAATTAATAAAATCAATAAACCAATTAAAAGCAAAATAAACTAAACAGGAACATAAAAAGCAAACAAAAAATCCCCAAAAGTAAAATAAAAAGGAATAAACAGTTCCAACCTTCCCCCCAAAAAAAACCCCACCCCAAACAAATACAACAAAAACTAATCTAAATCTCCCCCTTAGATACAAACAAGACCCCTAAACATGTAATACTAAACTTGGAAGGGATGAAGAAGGAGCAGTCTTGGTGACAGTGATCCCGGTGTTCCGGAAAGAACATCGTCTTTGAAGGCACTGACAATGCTGGGTGGATTGAGTTCTTTCCCTAGTGAAGTTATCGTTGACTTTATCGTTGACTTTAGCTCATTCATTGCACATTCATTGCACGCTTATTTGGTCCAAGGTGAGGGAACCTCCTGGTGTGTGACCTAGTTCGTATATCAGGCATCTGCTTCTGGATTGTCGAGATGTTCAGGATATTAGGAACAGGCATTTTGCTGCAGGCATTTTCCGGCAGATATCGGTAAAGATGTCATAGGTTGTCAGTTTGAGCGAGGTCCGTTTTCAGAAATCGGCCGATATGGTTCTTCCACAACGTTGTGACCGACCTGGGTTGATCCTTATAGTTGGCCAGGGCATTGACAATGATAATGACAAATTCTTTTATTTCGAGGATACTGAATAAGCACCCATGTGCTTTTTTACATTCAGTCCCCGCCCTTAGGGATATATATATGAGAGAGAGAGAGAGAGAGAGAGAGAGAGAGAGAGAGAGAGAGAGAGTGTGTGTGTGTGTGTGTGTGTGTGTGTGTGTGTGTGTGTGTGTGTGTGTGTGTGTGTGTGTGTGTGTGTGTGTGTGTGTGTGTGTGTTGGGGTGGAATTGAACCTAAGACTGTTCGTGTTTTTTGTCCACCTGCTGGAGACTTCGTTTGTCAAACCCTGCCACCTACTACTGTTTGTCATATGAGCAAAAATGCATTGCGCTGTCGTAATACCTGACAAGTGGGGCCCAGCCTAGCCCTGAGTGATAATTAAAGTCTCTCTGGAAAAAAGGAAGGCAGAATGGACCAAGAGGGCAGGAAGTAGAAAAGGAGGCGACAGGAAGAAAAGTAACAATGGATAGAAAAGGGGGAATGCCAGGACATTAGGCACAGGCTGATGAGTAGAGATGTCACAGGTGGTCAGTTCACTTGTTTTTGAGGAATCTGGCTTAGGTCTTAGCACTTTGTCATTGATGTGGTTCTCCCACATCGTGGTGACTGTCCTGAATTGATCCTTATAGTTGGCCCGGCATTGACAGTAGAGTTGGTTTTAAACCCTGTTTTTAGTTGTAGATAGTAGCACAGTGTTAATCTTAGAACAGTTACGAGGTTTCATCCCCGATATGCCTTTGTGGTTGGCAGGGCTATAAACAGGATTGATTGGGTTTCCAATTTGGTGGGAAGGTTTAAAGATGGCTTTGAAGTCGGATCTGGGTCCTGCTGTGGGAGTGAAGGTAGCTCAGGCCTTGTGCTAGCTCTCTTCGTCTTAGAGGAGGACCAGTGACACTGTCACTCCCTCACACTCGTTTCGGCGTTTTCCAGACCGTCTTTGTTCATCTCTTAGGCTGTGGCATTCCTAACATTAGGGTAAAGGGGTTATGCTGATCACAAGGCAGTTCTACACTATCAAGAAAGCCGCGCTTCAAGAACCCCACCACAGCTGCCTTGCCAAGACTGTCCTGCAGGGGACACTGGATGGAGGACGACACAGGAGAAAGAGCTGGACAGAGAACACCAAAGAATGGAACGACCCTGGACATGGCAATGCTGCCACTCCGAAAAACTGAAGACTGACCAGCCTGAGCATAACTTGACCAATTCATACCTGGTATTTTCAACAACCAGTTACATCACTGAACTGCTGACATGAACCCAGACAGTAACAGAAGTCTGTGTTGGGCAGGATACATGTCACAGAGCAGGTGAGAACCATATGTGATCAGTCTAAGTGTATGCCAGTGTGTGTGTGTGTGTGTGTGTGTGTGTGTGTGTGTGTGCTGTGCATTTGCCTCCATGTTTGTGGTGTTGGGTATTTGACTGTTTGGCTTGTCTGTGTGTTTATTCATTTGCATTTTCGTTTTGGTTGGTTTGTCCTTTTGTATATGTCTGTATTTGCTTTTTCTGTCATTGTGTATGTCTTGGGCTTTTTGTCTATCCTTTTGTGTCTTTTATCTTTATTTGTACACGTACGTGTGTGTGTGTGTGTGTGTGTCTGTGTGTCTGTGTGTGTGTGTGCGCTTGCTGTTTTTGTCTGTCCTTGAGTATGTTTGTGTTTGCATTTACCAGTTTTTGTCTGTCCCTGTGTGTATATCTGTGTTTGATTTTTTTTGGTCTGTGCTTGTGCATATGTCTGCATTTGGCTTTTGTCTGTACTTGTGTGTGTGTTGATTTTTTTGGTCTGTACTTGTGCACGTCTGTGTTTGGGTTTGTTCTGTTCTGTTTATTCTTGTGCAGCTTACAATTGTTTTTTTCTGTTTTTTTTCTGTTCTCGTCTATGATGGGTCAAAAATGAGATTAGAAGATAAAGACTGAAACATATAAATAAATGCTTATATGAACTCATTCCAATCGATCAGCCTGACTGGCATGATTTTCACATCCATTATAAAATGCTGGGAAGAGTGGGTGACAAGTGTTGAGATAATTATAAAATCTAGAAACCATATAAACGCCCTGAATTTTCTTTTCAATCTTTAGATCTCGTCACTGCAGAAAACGTGCCCATCAAGAAGACGCGAAACAATAGCATCAAGACAATTTAGTGTGGAACACTAACGTCAAGAAGACAGCGGAACATCGAGAAGACAGCGGAACATCAAGAAGACAGCGGAACACTAACATCAAGAAGACATTTAGTTCAGAAAACTAACATAAAGAAGACAGCGGAACACAAGCATAAAGAAGACAGAACATCCAAAAAGACAGCGGAACACTAGCATCAAGAAGACGGTGGAACATCAAGAAGACAGCGGAACGCTAGAATCAAGAAGACAGCGGAACATTAAGAAGACAGCGGAACATTAAGAAGACAGCAGAACATCAAGAAGACAGCAGAACATCAAGAAGACAGCGGAACATCAAGAAGACAGCGGAACATCAAGAAGACAGCGGAACACACATCGAGAAGACAGTGGAATGCTAACATCAAGAAGACAGTAGAACATCAAGAAGACAGCGGAACGCTAGGATCAAGAAGACAGCGGAACGCTAGGATCAAGAAGACAGCGGAACACTAGCATCAAGAAGACAGCGGAACACTAGCATCAAGAAGACAGCGGAACACTAGCATCAAGAAGACAGCGGAACACTAGCATCAAGAAGACAGCGGAACACTAACATCAAGAGGACAGCGGAACACTAACATCAAGAAGACAGTGGAATGCTAACATCAAAAAGACAGTGGAACACTAGCATCAAGACGTTTAGTTCAGAACACTAGCATCAAGAAGACAGCAGAACATCAAGAAAACAGCAGAACATCAAGAAGACAGTGGAACATCAAGACGACAGTGGAACACTAGCATCAAGAAAACAGCGGAACATCAAGAAGACAGCGGAACATCAAGACGACAGTGGAACACTAGCATCAAGAAGACAGCGGAACATCAAGACGACAGTGGAACACTAGCATCAAGAAGACAGCGAAACATCAAGAAGACAGCGGAACATCAAGAAGACAGCGGAACATCAAGAAGACAGCGGAACATCAAGACGACAGTGGAACACTAGCATCAAGAAGACAGCGGAACATCAAGAAGACAGCGGAACATCAAGAAGACAGCGGAACATCAAGAAGACAGTGGAATGCTAACATCAAGACGTTTAGTTCAGAACACTAGCATCAAGAAGACGGCGGAACGCTAGCATCAAGAAGACAGCAGAACATCAAGAAGACGGCGGAACATCAAGAAGACAGCAGAACATCAAGAAGACAGTGGAACATCAAGACGACAGTGGAACACTAGCATCAAGAAAACAGCGGAACATCAAGAAGACAGCGGAACATCAAGACGACAGTGGAACACTAGCATCAAGAAGACAGCAGAACACTTAGCATCAAGAAGACAGCGGAACATCAAGAAGACAGCGGAACATCAAGAAGACAGCGGAACATCAAGAAGACAGCGGAACATCAAGAAGACAGCGGAACACTTAAAATTAAGAAGACAGCAGAACATCAAGAAGACAGCAGAACATCAAGAAGACAGCGGAACAACAAGAAAACAGCGGAACACTAGCATCAAGAAGACAGCGAAACACTAGCATCAAGAAGACAGCGGAACACTTAAAATTAAGAAGACAGCAGAACATCAAGAAGACAGCAGAACATCAAGAAGACAGCGGAACATCAAGAAGACAGTGGAACACTAGCATCAAGAAGACAGCGAAACACTAGCATCAAGAAGACAGCGGAATATCAAGAAGACAGCGGAACATCAAGAAGACGCGGAACACTAGCATCAAGAAGACAGCGGAATATCAAGAAGACAGCGGAACACTTAACATCAAGAAGACAGCAGAACATCAAGAAGACAGTGGAACACTAGCATCAAGAAGACAGCGAAACACTAGCATCAAGAAGACAGCGAAACACTAGCATCAAGAAGACAGCAAAACATCAAGAAGACAGCGGAATATCAAGAAGACAGCGGAACATCAAGAAGACAGCGGAACACTTAACACCAAGAAGACAGCGGAACATCAAGAAGACGCGGAACACTAGCATCAAGAAGATAGCAGAACACTAACATCAAGAAGACAGCGGAATATCAAGAAGACAGCGGAACATCAAGAGGACAGCGGAACATCAAGAAGACAGCGGAACATCAAGAAGACGCGGAACACTAGCATCAAGAAGACAGCGGAACACTAGCATCAAGAAGACAGCGAAACACTAGCATCAAGAAGACAGCGGAACACTAGCATCAAGAAGACAGCGAAACATCAAGAAGACAGCGGAACACTAGCATCAAGAAGACAGCGGAACACTAACATCAAGAAGACAGCGAAACATCAAGAAGACAGCGGAACACTAGCATCAAGAAGACAGCGAAACACTAACATCAAGAAGACAGCGAAACACTAGCATCAAGAAGACAGCGGAACACTAGCATCAAGAAGACAGCGGAACACTAGCATCAAGAAGACAGCGGAACACTAGCATCAAGAAGACAGCGGAACACTAACATCAAGAAGACAGCAGAACATCAAGAAGACGGCGAAACATCAAGAAGACAGCGGAACACTAGCATCAAGAAGACAGCGAAACATCAAGAAGACAGCGAAACATCAAGAAGACAGCGAAACACCAACATCAAGAAGACAGCGGAACACTAGCATCAAGAAGATATTTAGTTCAGAACACTAGCATCAAGAAGACAGTGGAACACTAGCATCAAGAAGACAGTAGAACACTAACATCAAGAAGACAGCGTAACGCTAGCATCAAGAAGATATTTAGTTCAGAACACTAGCATCAAGAAGACAGTGGAAGATCAAGAAGACAGCGGAACACTAACATCAAGACATTTAGTGTGGAACCCTAGCATCAAGAAGCCAGTGGAACACTAGCATCAAGAAGCCAGTGGAACACTGGCATCAAGAAGACACGGAACACTAGCATCAAGAAGACAGCAGAACATCAAGAAGACAGCGGAACATCAAGAAGAAATTTAGTGTGGAACACCAGCATCAAGAAGACAGTGGAACCCTAGCATCAAGAAGACAGTGGAACACTAGCATCAAGAAGACAGCAGAACACTAGCATCAAGAAGAGAGCAGAACACTAACATCAAGAAGAGAGCAGAACACTAACATCAAGAAGACAGTGGAACACTAGCATCAAGAAGACAGCAGAACACTAGCATCAAGAAGACAGTGGAACACTAGCATCAAGAAGACAGTGGAACACTAGCACCAAGAAGTCAGCACTCTGTTGCTTTTTTTTTTATACATCCAGTCACCGTGTTTATGCATTTTTGCAAATTGTCATCGGTTCCCATCGGCATACAATGGCCTACTCTTCCGAAAAGCGGGACAGGTTCTAGCGCATGTGCAAGACTTCAGATGTGTAGATGTCTGAGAGAGAGAGAGAGAGCGAGGTGGCAAAAGAGTAGCTGATGAATACCTAACTGGAAATTTTCTTTGAATTTTTAAGAGAACGTGTATAAAGTACCACTGAAAAGGTGGCAAAATTAAATAATTGATTTTTTTTAAACGGATACACCCAGTCCAATACATTTCTGTATGATTATGCCCCTTGGTGTTCATGGGACTTGGAATATTTTTAGAATGAATCTGCTCAAATGACTTTTTGAGAAAATACTCAGTTCCTGAAATAACTTCTATTGAGGTATTTGACAAATTTCTAGGTTTAAAAATTTTTTAGAATGAGCCATTTTTAAGAAAATGATTCAATGGATGCTTGAGAAAGCAGTCTGGTCTTGACATAACTTACATTAAGGATTGGAAAAAGTTTTTATCATGAATGCTTTTTTTTCTTTTTTGTGTGTAGAGGAATATTTGGGAAAATACTGCCATTGTTTGTAGGACTTGGAGGCCATTGTTTGTGGCGCTGGGATTTTTTTTTAGAAAGATTCTAGACTATTAGAAAAAATGATTTAACGATTGTTTACAATTCTTCTCGTAATAGGCCTTTCAGAACTGGCTATGATTTTTTTAAAAATACCTTTTTGCATTGAACCACATGAAATGATACAGAAACTAGTTTTGTGATAAACTGCTCCTTCATGCTTATATACATGGCAATGATTTGCTTTTACTTATGAGAAAACCAAATGTTCAATTATTGGAAAAAAGGTAGATATGCCCCATTACCTCTGTGATTGATGGGCAGCGAAGTGTCAGAGACCTTAAAAACATTAAATTGGAAAAATAGGCAAACGGCCTTGGAGTTTGGTTGAAGTAAAAATATGTGCTAAAAAATGCAAAATTCATAGAGAGAGAGAGAGAGAGAGAGAGAGAGAGTGTGTGTGTGTGTGTGTGTGTGTGTGTGTGTGTGTGTGTGTGTGTGTGTGTGTGTGTGTGTGTGTGTGTGTGTGTGTGTGTGTGTGTGTGTGTAGGGAGTAGTTTTTGGAAGGAAACATCAGGTTGGAAGGAGAGATGAGGAAGGGAAAGGGGTGTTTAGGAGGGATATGGATGCAGATTTAGAGCAGTGGGGGATAGAAAAAGGCAAATGGCTAATCGATTTTTTTCTCACATGGCTTAATCGGGCTTTTTTATGGATGCAACTGGTTCACCACAATGTAATAGATTCAAATGTCTTAGTCCCGAAATTTTATAGCCAAACTGGAAACGTGTGTAAACACTGAAGTCCATTGCACTGCTGCAGCTGTTGATAGGAACAGAGATTGATTCAAAACTTCATGCTATTGCAAGCTATGTACCATTGTCTCTAGCTACATACCATTTGTCTTATGTGCTATTGTGTCCACATGCATTCTAACATTCAGACCGACCAGCTGACAGACAACCATTTCCCGCTACTAACTGTTAACATTAACACTAACACTAACCTCAACCGTAACCCTGGCCCCACATGTGGACACAAAAAGCAGGTAGACAACAGGTATATATACTGACATAATGGCGAGAAATTCTCTTGGGTTTGAAATAATTTTTCTGAGAGTAAACGGATAAGCACAGAGCTTCTTTAGTTCATGCTCTAAAATGAAAAAAATAACAAAACCATATGCAAACAGTAAAATGAAATTGAAAAAGATCATGATAAAATACTGCAACTGACAGTAAGATCAAAATACCAGATTCTACTGCATGCTAGGGTTGGTAGGAGGAGAGGTGCTAGAATGTTAGGGGGAATGATGCTAGGAAGGAAAGGGGGTGTTAGAATGGTGTGGTCCATGGGGGTGGGGAAATAGAGAGGTGAGGTGACTGAGGGGGGAGGGTGGGATAGGGGATAGGGGGCAGGCAAGCGGGCAGTCACTTTCTGATGAGGTTCAGGGGAGGGCGGGGACAGGGAGAATTTTAGAAAGTTTATCATTTTAAAAACAGAAGTGTTTTAGAATGCATGACATTCGAAAGGGCAGATGCATTTTAGAAAATTTATTTCAAAAGTACAGGATGCTTGCTTTCGAATGTATTATTGAATAATCAGTAGGGGAGGGTACTGGGAGATAGTGAAGATGCATTGCAGAAAAGGTGTTGTCAAAAGGAGTAAAAAGTGTGTGTGTGTGTGTGTGTGTGTGTAACAGGAGTTAGTCATCACCAGTGTATTCCACAAAAGCTGCATACCCCTGTTTAAGTTCGCTTTGTGTATGGTTTAATTTCAAATGTCCCAGATTTTGTGTCTACATGAGGTTTTTGACAACCTTGCATTAGAAAAGGCATTCTCATTTTATTTTGCAAAATTGGTATGGAGAAAATGTATGCCTTTCATTCTATAAAGTGTACAAGGTTGAAGGCATCTTGGTTTGGTGTGTGCTGCTACCTTATTTCCTTCTTGCCTTTCGCTTTGCCATAGGTCAGGGACATGCCCATTACCCAGGTCATAGCTCCATCTGCATCTTTTCCAGTAGCCTTTACTTGACAGTACAAATGTACTGTCAAAGCCTTTTTTTGGCTTTGTTTTAAATCTGAAAAATGGTGGGGGGGGGGGGGGGGGGGGGGTTGTGTAAAACTAGAAAGTGGTTTAGCATGTGAGTAGCTTTTTTGTGGTTGGTCGTAAATTTATTACAGGCAGTTATGAAACACTTGGCTGTATTTTTTGTGTGCTTTAAATCACATTGTCCAAATAGAAGAAAAACGTGCATTTCAGCAAGAAATCCTGATCGACAGTCTTTTTTAAAGCTGCCCTTTCCCCCTATTGCCTATTTCAGGGTCAAAACTAGTTTTATGAGCGAGATGTTAGAATATATTGCATATGAAGCTGTTTTCCAATTGGTTTTACTCCAATGCAAGTGCCGATTGGAAACCCCCTTTGCCAGTCGCATTTAAAGGTTTTTCCTTTTGTGATGTAAATATCGGTGATTTTGTTTTGTTAGTACATTTCATCTTAAAAACCCCCCAACCCACCCTTGATTTAAAATCCCAACTGAAAATGTACAAAGGTGTGGATACTTTTACCACCCACTTTAATAACCTCAACCCTGTGTGATAGCGCTTCGATTTGTTTGTTGTTGTGGTTGCTTGTTGTTTTTTTTACAAGATTCAGCGCTATATAAATTCCATATATTATTATTGTGAAATATGAGCTTGGCCATCAGAATGAATGGAATGTTCTTTTAGAAGATGGGCAAACTGTTTCCTGTAACGGTATTGCTAAGATGTTGCTGTATGTGGTGAGCACACACCACTGCAGGCACTTGACCACCCAGCTGACTCTTGACTGAGAACATTACAAGCTTTGTACAACTCCTGCTTCCTTAAAACTTCAGCTGATGTTTTGAACTTGTGCTGGAGGGTTATGCTTTCTGGCTGTAAAGCTAACATAACTGGAATTAATCATTTTGTTACTTGTGTGTTTTAAAAGCATATTAGAATGAACACGCCATTCTGGTCTGAGATTTCAAATGATAGTGTGAAAATTCTAAATAGAATAGTCGGTGGGTCGGTCATTGTGTCGCTGCTGGTCAGAGCATTGGGAAAAGCCTACCTCCCCCTTCAGCCAAAAAAAGAGAGGCTGGAGTTAGGGTTGGGTAGCCGGCTCGCAGCTGAATTAATAAACCGAAATGAAAAGGAAACTTCAGAATGACTGAATGTCAAAACATGTTGAAAAGAAATGCAAATAAGTGCGAAATTCATGAGGGTGAATGAAACAGAAGCTTGGCCAAGGTCTTTGTTCATTGTTCCATTTATTGCTTGTTATACTCATTTTATGTATTGGTGCTACGTTCTTTGTGAACCAATAAACTTCGATTTAGAAAGACTTGTGGAAAGTGTAGAGCATGTCCATAAGATCTCGGGTAATTAATCACCTTTTGAAGTTTTCTCTCACCTCATCTCCGTCTGTCTGTCTGTCTGTCTGTCTGTCTGTACGTGCTTCAGTTTAAATATCTATCCACGTCTATAAATACGATGATTATTACTATCATATACTAATAGTAAAGAAAATGTGTGTCGATTATGGTGATGGATGGTAATGGTGTTTGACCATGAGGAATTGCCCCCTATAAAGTGTGTAGTGGTGCTTTTTAGAGGGGTGGGGTGAGAGGGAGGGGTGTTTGTTCATTCCTAGGTGTGTGTGTGTGTGTGTGTGTGTGTGTGTGTGTGTGTGTGCATTTTGTTTTTCGGGTTCTGTTTTTTTTTTATTGTTTTAAATGTTCATGAGATTTTTTCCATGAAGATAAGTGGGTTTTTTTTTAGGGCTTCTTGTCTACATAATCGATAAACCAAAAAGAAATTAAGAGAGAGCATGGGGTATCAATTCAATGTGATATGGAAAACCAAATAAATGGGGAAACGAACAGTTCATCAGTCCAGTGTCACATTTGGTCAGATGTTCGACTAATAATTTTAATGCATTTGAACGGAGGCTGTCAAAAATGATTATTGGCATTTTTGTGACCGCCACAAGTGCCAGTCGGATTTTCCGCTTAGGTCCCAATATGGCCTTTACCCATCTATCCACACACACACACACACACCACACACACACACACCACACACACACCACACACACACACACACACACACACACATTTCATATGACAGTGACCTGTTCGTTCTATGTAAGCCACAGAGGGCTGGTCTGACTTTAAAAGTAGCGGCTTATAATTGTAGTATATCTTGGAAAATGTTTTGTGCTGAGGATCTTTAAAAGCTAAGGAATTTTGTCTACATGAGGTTTTTGACAACCTTGCATTAGAAAATTTGCAAAATTTGGTATCGAGAAAAATGTATGCCTTTCATTCTATAAAGTGTACAAGGTTGAGGACATCTTGGTTTGGTGTGTGCTGTTGCCTTATTTCCTTTTGCTTTGCCATAGGTCAGGGACATGCCCATTACCCATCTTCCAGTAGTATTTAATTAAACATTAGTACAAATGTACTGTCCCAGCCTTTTTTGGCTTTGTTTTAAATCTGACAAATGGTAGGGGGGGGAGGGGGGTTGGAGGCCCCAAATGTCTTTTAAAAAAAGGAAATCTTCTAAAGAGAACGAAAGATAAGTGGGGAAAATGTTGGATACCCACACAAAAGTGATGGTATTGGAAAGACTAAAGTGAAAGAATTGACATCAGGCAGTGCTCATTGCTGCATGGTTTCTCCTTTGCTTTTTTGCAGTTGTCCAACCTTTATACCATATGTGTCCCTTCAAGGTCATTTTCTGCAATTCTACTTTAAATGTGTGTATTCTAAACTTTCATTGTGGCACATGATGTGCAATAATGTTCTAGCAGGAACCCTGCCATAATTCAGTGTGGTGAGAGTTGATTTTTTTCCAGCCTTTCTTATGACTTGTGTGTTCTCGTGAAACCTGGGTTGTGTAAAACTAGAAAGTGGTTCAGCATGTGAGTGGTTTTTAGTCGTTGGTCATAAATTTATTACAGGCAGTTTATGAAACACTTGGCTTTTTTGTGTGCTTTAAATCCCTTTGTCCAAATATAGAAGAAAACCGTGCATTTTAGCAAGAAATACTGACAAGACAGCTAGTCTTGTTTTAAAGCTGCCCCTTCCCCCTATTTCCTATTCAGGGTCAAAACTAGTTTTATGAGGATGATGTTAGAAGACAATGCATATGAAGCTGTTTTCCATTTGGTTTTACTCCCATGCAAGTGTCGATTGGAAACCCCCTTTGCCAGTAGCAATTAGTTTTTTTTCCTTTTGTGATGTAAATATCGGTGATTTTGTTCTGTTAGTACATTTCATCTATTTTAAAAAACCACCTTGATTTAAAATCCAAACTGAAAATGTACAAATGTGTGGATACTTTTACAACCCACTTCAATTATCTCTACCCTGTGTGATTGTGAAATATGAGCTTGGCCATCTGAATGCATGGAGAAAATTGTCCTTTAGAAGATGGGCAAACTGTTTCCTGTAACGTATTGCTTCCATGTTTGTTGTATGTGGTGAGCACACACCACTGCAGGCACTTGACCACCCAGCTGACTCTTGACTGAGAAAAGTACAAGCTTTGTACAACTCCCGCTTCCTTAAAACTTCAGCTGATGTTTTGAACTTGTGCTGGAGGGTTTTGCTTTCTGGCTGTAAAGCTAACATAGCTGGAATTAAGCCTTTTGTTACTTGGGTGTTTTAAAAGCATATTGGAATGAACACGCCATTCTGGTCTGAGATTTTAAATGATAGTGTGAAAATTCTAAATAAAATAGTCGGTGGGTCGGTCATTGTGTCGCTGCTGGTCAGAGCATTGGGAAAAGCCTACCTCCCCCTTCAGCCAAAAAAGAGAGGCTGGAGTTAGGGTTGGGTAGCCGGCTCGCAGCTGAATTAATAAACCGAAATGAAAAGGAAACTTCAGAATGACAATGTCAAAACATGTTGAAAAGAAATGCAAATAAGTGCGAAATTCATGAGTGAATGAAACGGAAGCTTGGCCAAGGTCTTTGTTCATTGTTCCATTTATTGCTTGTTGTACTCATTTTATTAGTATTGGTGCTACGTTCTTTGTGAACCAATAAACTTCGATTTAGAAAAAGACTTGTGGAAAGTGTAGAGCATGTCCATAAGATCTCGGTAATTAATCACCTTTTGAAGTTTTCTCTCACCTCTATCTCCGTCTGTCTGTCTGTCTGTCTGTCTGTCTGTCTGTACGTGCTTCAGTTTAAATATCTACCCACGTCTATAAATACGATTATTATTACTATCATATACTAATATTAAAGAAAATGTGTGTGTGCGTGTCGGTTGTGGTGATGGTGATGGATGGTAATGGTGTCTGACCATGGGGAATTGTCCCCTATAAAGTGTGTCGTGGTGCTTTTTAGAGGGGTGGGGTGAGGAGGGGTGTTTGTTCATTCCTAGGGTGTGTGTGTGTGTGTGTGCATTTTATTTTTCGGGCTCTGTTTTTTAATTGTTTTGGATGTTCATGGATTTTTTCCAGTGTAAGTGGGTTTTTTTAGGGCTTCTTACTTGTCCACATAATCGATAAACTTTTTGAATATAGTTTATCCATGTTCAAAAGTGAAGACCATGGGTAATCAGACTAATGTGGTATAGGAAACACCAAAAAAGAAAGAAAGCAGCATGAGTGTACCGGTCATGTTCAAATGTTGATGCATTGGAAACACCAAAAAAATGGATTTGGACGCAACAAATGCCAGTCCGGAAATTTCCGCTAGGTCACTATATTTGCCTTTAACGATCTGATCAAAAAAGCATGTAACTGACCACAAGTGCCATCATTTTACACTAGTCCAATTGGCCTACACACCATACACACACACACACACACACACACACACACACACACATACACACCACACACACACACACAACACACACACACACACACCACACACACACACACACACACACACACACACACACACACACACACACACACACATTTCATATGACAGTGACCTGTTCGTTCTATGTAAGCCACAGAGGGCTGGTCTGACTTAAAAAGTAGTTATAATTGAAGTATATGTTGGAAAATGTTTTGTGCTGAGGATCTTTAAAAGCTTCGGAATTTTCCCTGTAAAATATATATTGTGCGCCCATGTGCACACCGAAGCATACACGAGCATGCGCGCGCACGCACGCACACACACACACAGAGCACACATGCCAGTACACCACACACACACACAAACCTTCGGATGAGACTATAAACCGAGGCCCCGTGTGCGAACGCACGCAGAACATCTTGCGCACACGTTAAATCCTGTTCCGCTTTTCGTAAGAGTAGGCCACTGTGTGCCAATGGGAACAGATGACAGAATTTACAAAACTGCATACACACGGGGACTGGATGTAAAAAAGTACATGAGTGCTTATCCCATTATCCTCGATATAAAAGAATTTTTAAAAAATAATTATAAAATTCTTTTAGAAGGCATTGGGCATGCAACACGACATACATATTCAGGAATCTGGCATTAGATTTAATCACAATTTACATATTCTTTTTAAAGTTCATATTCATTTTGCAATAGTTTAATTTTTAACGAAACGCCTCTCACTGGTTATTGATAAATGCAAACTCTCCCTTTCCCACACCACCCCCAACCCCATAAACTTTTATGTTTTGTACAAAAGTGCTCACTGAGACACGCATACAATGAATGTTCATGTAAAAAAAAATGCAAAGAACGCATTTGTTACTGTGTAAAGTCCATATAAAACGTGCAAAGTATACATGAATAAGATTTACACAGACTAACACAGTGATGGCAAATTACACATTACCCATTATGATAATGATACATACCATTACGACTCGATTTAAAATTAATGTGGGTTGAAATTAAAACCTAATGCACTGTGAATAAAAAAAGACTTACGCCAACAAATGTATGGTTCAAAATCGACAAAACCATTCAATGGTTTTGTTAGGTCACAATGTTTCTTAAAAGACACATGAAAATAGTGCCATGACGTAGATACATACATTCATATCACACGGTAAAATACTCAGGGCAATCTTGCATTATCCTGGTGTAACTGAAATCCTACTGTTCTAAGGTTAAGAAGAAAGAAAAGAAAAAAGAAAAAAAATGCACACAGACAAACCAATTTTCATTCGTTTCTAAATACTCCAGAATTGCCCTGAGTTGGAACAATTTATCCTGTGACAAATGCTGGTAAACATGATAATGAATTAATTGTACTGATTAAAGTGAAACCGGTTTCATAATCGGATGGATACACAGAGCCAGTAATTATTCACTGATTATGAGTAGTTCATGATAATCAACAACATTTGTCGTAAAGATTTTCAAAGTCAAATTTTGCGACTACTTTTCATTGTCTATTCACATGTTCCCTGCTGTCTAGGGTCATGTCTTACTTTGTCATCGCGATTTTACTGAACGTTGAAGTTTTGCTAGAGCTTATCATTATTTACAACTGAGCTGATACCAGCCTTAGGAATAGTTTACAAAAGTGTGTGTCGCCCTTAAGCTGGTAGAAATTCTACCCTTTGCAACTACGTTATTGCTCTTATTCAGGTATCTTTGTATCAAGCTGATAACATAAAATCCGTATTGTTGTTCAAGCTGCTTATATTGTCAGTTCTGCTTTTGGAATAATCTTACCCACTTTGGGGCAGGTTACCAAAATTAAGTACACATAATTTCATCTTGAAAATGACACTTTCAATGGACAGGCGGTGTTTTTTTTCCTTTTAATAAAAAACGGCAAACCCAACAGCAAAACATAAATGCAAAACTGAAACGAAACAAAACAACAAAAAGAAAGGAAGGAAAGGGAAAACAGTTTGTATTAATCTCCTTCGACAACACTGGCACACAGAGGAGAGGCCTGGTAAAGGATGTGCTCGAATGGTCGAATCAGCTTTTGCATCTTTCCGCGTCGCCCCTTCTTCAAGACGTCGAAAGACATGTACATGCCCCGGGTCTGTGCAGCAAGCTTTCCTACAGAGGTCTGCACACAGCGAACAGGAAATAAATATATCAGATCTCCCCGAACTCGGAATGCCGCTACCTAAATGGTGTGTGTGTGGGAGGGGGGGGGGGGGGTCGCATAGGCAAAAATATCACTATTAGTGAACCTCGAAGCTCTGGCCGAGTAACACCCTTCCCACCCCCTCCTCCAAAAAAGAGAAAAATGACCAATTCTTTTATTTCGAGGATAATATGAATAAGCACCCATGTACGTTTTTACATCCAGTCCCCGCCCTTAGGGATATATAAGAGAGAGAGAGACAGACAGAGACAGAGACACAGAGTGAGTGTGTGTGTGTTGTGTGTGTGTGTGTGTGTGTGTGTGTGTGTGCGTGTGTGTGTGTGTGTGTTGGGGTGGAATTGAACTTAAGACTGTTCGTGTTTTCTGTCCACCTGCTGGACTAAAATGCACGCACGCACGCACGCCGCACACACACACACACACACATTATATATATATATATATATATATATATATATATATATATATATATATATATATATATATATATATATATATATATTATTACAGAGTTTTCTTTTAAATGTACTTTTGGTGAAATCAACACGTACACACGTGTGCGCGAGTGCACGCTCACACTTTCAAACACAAGTACCTGCCTGCCTGTCTGTCTGTCTGTGTTTAAATATAAAAATTGTTGAATATAATTATGCATTTTTCCAAACAAGCAAATAAAATAGATAATGTATGTGAGTGTATGTGTGAGTGTATAGATTCAGATTCAGATTCAGATTCAGAATATTTTATTGCCATTTAAATCATGTAGACTTATTTGACACAACAAAAACATCAACTATAATTATTATCTATTTTGGCTAAAAGTGATGTACACTAAAAACATGTATTTTTCTTCTCTTTTTCTCTCTTTTCAAAACACTCATACACATATCTGATGATATCTGCTTGATATATATCAACTGTGATTATGTCACTTAATTTATGTACACAGTTTTTGCGTTCTTTGTCTTTCGTTTTGATTTTTAATAACAAATTATTTCTGAGTTCATCATATAAAATGCATTCATCAAGTAAATGAAATTCATCTTCAATTTTGTTACAGTGTCTACATTTTCTGTCCTCTCTGGATATATTTTGGTGTCTCCCTTTCTCTATCATTAAATTGTGACAGCTTGTGCGAAATTTACAATATGTCTTCTTATGAGTTTTGTTTTCATAGTTTACTAAGTATGGTTCCAATCTGTATTCTTTGGTAGCAAAATCATAAAATTTTAGTTTTGCAAACTCTTTCTTTTGGTAGATCCAAAATGTTTTATACATATCCTCAAGTTTTCTTCTAACAGCATAACTCAACCGATGAACATTAAGAGTGCTTTGGTTCTTCCAGACATGTTTGAATCCAATTGTGTACAGAATATTTTTCACTGTGTTTATCCATTTATCGTGTGTATTATTCTGATACAAATAATCGTATACTATTCTAATATAAGAGTCTGGTTTTGATTCTGTCAAATGAATCCAAAAGGATATTATCTGGCATATGATTTTAAGGGTCAGTGGAAATCTCCCTAATTCACCCAAAGTGGGTAGTACTAATGCTTTTTTATGAACTCCTATCATTTGTTTACAAAATTTTACATGGAAATTCTCATACAAAAACTGATTGGATAAGCATGCCTTGAACAGTTTATCAATATGAAACTCTGTCTCCCCATTAAAACAAAAAGGAAACCAAACTTCTGCTCCATAGGTTAAAACAGGGGTTATCAGTGAGTCGAATAAACGCATTATTATATTAGTATATGTGTGTGTGTGTGTGAAAGAGAGAGAGGGGAGGGGGAGGGGGGAGGGGGGTTAGGCATGTGTTGTTAGGCGTTTCCCTGCTAAACACCCAGGGGGGGGGGGAGTGGAAGGGGGAGGGGGAGTGTCAACCAGAATATACACACTATCTCACTCATCACACCTGGGAATCACTGTGAGATCATAATTATCAAGTACATACTGGATGACAATTTTCCCCATGCACCTCGCCATAATTATCATAGGCAGCCATACTCCGACTTCACACGATATAAACAAACATAACTACACAAGCCATACTCCGACTCCACACGATATAAACAAACATAACTACACAAGCTATACTCCGACTTCACACGATATAAACAAACATAACTACACAAGCCATACTCCGACTTCACATGGTATAAACAAACATAACTACACAAGCCATACTCCGACTTCACACGATATAAACAAACATAACTACACAAGCCATACTCCGACTTCACACGATATAAACAAACATAACTACGCAAGCCATACTCCGACTTCACATGATATAAACAAACATAACTACACAAGCCATACTCCGACTTCACATGGTATAAACAAACATAACTACACAAGCCATACTCCGACTTCACACGATATAAACAAACATAACTACACAAGCCATACTCCGACTTCACACGATATAAACAAACATAACTTCACAAGCCATACTCCGACTTCACACGGTATAAACAAACATAATAACTACACAAGCCATACTCCGACTTCACACGATATAAACAAACATAACTACACAAGCCATACTCCGACTTCACACGGTATAAACAAACATAACTACACAAGCCATACTCCGACTTCACACGGTATAAACAAACATAACTACACAAGCCATACTCCGACTTCACACGGTATAAACAAACATAACTACACAAGCCATACTCCGACTTCACACGGTATAAACAAACATAACTACACAAGCCATACTCCGACTTCACACGGTATAAACAAACATAACTACATAAGCCATACTCCGACTTCACACGATATCAACAAACATAACTACACAAGCCATACTCCGACTTCACACGATATAAACAAACATAACTACACAAGCCATACTCCGACTTCACACGATATAAACAAACATAACTACACAAGCCATACTCCGACTTCACATGGTATAAACAAGCGTAAGATAAATACACAAACAGGCAGCTTTACTGACGACTTCAGAGGATAGCAATACAGAAAAAGTACAGGGCAGAAAGACAGTGGGGAAAAGTGTGTTTTATACCGTAGCAATGGAGACGGAGCCTTTGGAACAGCCCCGGCAGACGACACTGCCGTCCCAGCTGGCGGACAGCACACGGGCAAAGTCCAGGTCAGCCGACACCTGGATGAGGGAGATGTCGTTGTCCCACAACTTCTGCTTCAGGTAAGCCAGGTTCTGCACCTCCGGGCTCTGTCGGACAGAGGAATACAAGGAATGATGCATAGATGGCTTCAGAAAATCCATGGGGTTACATTGTTATACCGTGTTTCTTCAGCTTGTCATCATCCTTTTCTTTCTTTATTTCTTTTATTTCGAGGACAATGGAATAAGCGCTCATGTGTTTTTTTACATCCAGTCTCCCGCGCGTATGCAGTTTTGTCACTTTTGTTATCCGTTCCCACCGGCACACAATGGCTTACTCTTTAGAAAAGCGGAACGGGTTTTAAAGTGCGCGCAAGATGTTTTGCGTGCGTTCGTACGCGGGACTTCGGTTTATAGTCTCATCCGAAGGACTTTTGGGGGAAGTGGAGTCGGTATTGATGTTACCTCCAGAAGAAAAATCCTCTTGAACGAGATTCGAACATGGGTCAGCAGATCACGAGCGCAATGCGCATCACTCTAACCACCAGGAGATTCCGTCCTTGGAGGGAGGGGAGGCGAAGGGGGGGGGGGGGGGGGGGAGGGGTCTCACCCAGAATAATGCAACTCTCTGTCTTATTGATTACACAGTCTTAGTAATCACAGTAAGACTGTAAGTGCACACTGTTGTATTGTATACCACTTTTAAGTCACGGCAGATTTCTCAGCGTGAAATTCGGGCTGCTCTCCCTTCGGGAAGAGCGCGTCGCCACAAGAGGAGCGCCACCCCTTATTTTTTTCTTTTCCTGTGTACATCTGTATTTGTTTGTTTCCCTATCAGAGAGGGGTGGTTGTTGTTTTTACAGAATTTTGCAAGGGACAACACTCTTGTTGCCGTGAAGGGTTTTTTTTACGTGCGCTCAATATGTGACTCGGGACCTCAGTTTATCGTCTCATCTGAAAGACTAGCACCCAGACCACTACTCGTATCTAGTGGATGGGGGAAAAGTTTCGGGCCCAAACGGGGATGAAACCACCGCACACTCCGAACCGGACTTTCCGCTTTCTAGGCAGGTGCATTACCTCTAGACCGCCGATCCACACTAGGTGAGAAGTTTGCGTGTACGGCAGTTTTGAAGTGCCTTACCATGTAGGCAGCCATGCTCCGACTTCAGAGGGTACTGGTGGGCTATTTAAAAACATTTCTGTTTGAAAGGATATAATAATATATATATATATAATAATAAATATATATAATATATTCATGCAAACATTTGTGATGTATGCATGCATTGCAATGTTTACTAAATAGTTTCTAGCACGCGCGCACACACACACCCCGCCCACCCACCCAACCAACCAACCACCACCACCACCGCACCACCACCACCCTCACACACACATGCACACACATTCTCTCTCTCACACACATATACACACATACGCACGCACGCACGCACACACACACGCACACAACACACACACACACACACGCACAGACACACACACACACACGCACAGACACACACACACACACACAGCAGAACATCTTGCGCACACGTTAAATCCTGTTCCGCTTTTCGTAAGAGTAGGCCATTGTGTGCCGGTGGACTTGACTTATGCCTCTTGGTTCCTTGGGGAACATAGGGCTGCAACAACACCCCTCCAACGAACTCGGTTTTGGGAGATCCTCTTCAGCTCGGCCCATGTCATTCCGGCTGCCTTCGTTTCTTCGTCAACACTGCTGCGCCAGGTCTGCTTTGGTCGACCAACTTTCCGCTTCCCTTGTGGATTCCAGTCAAGGGCCTGTCTGGTGACATTTGACGCAGGCTTGCGGAGTGTATGGCCGATCCATCCCCACTTCCTTTGTTTAATAATGGTGGGAACAGATACAAAAATTTACAAAGCCGCATACACACGGGGACTGCATGTAAAAAAAGCACACGAGTGCCTATTCCATTATCCTCGATATAAAAGATTTTTTTTTAAATTATAATAAAACACACACGCACGACCTCAAAATCGCGAAACGATACCAAAGATCTTACATGAGGTCCGGTAAGGAGGACAACAAAGCGTCTGGCATTAGGGCTGAAAGGGTAGCTGGCCGCAGTCTGCAGAATGTCCTCCAGGGCTGGGACATTGTCCTCCTCCTCATCACCGCCTCCATCCTCCCCTCTCTGCTTAGAAGACTTCAGATGCTTTTGCAGCTTTTCCGCAGATACGAACAACCTAGAATCAGATTTGAAGAAGAAGAAGAAGAAGAAGAAGAAGAACAACAACAACAACAACAACAACAAAAACAACAACAAGAACAAGAAGAAGAAGAAGAAGAACAAGAAGAACAAGAAGAAGAACAAGAACAAGAAGAAGAGCAAGAACAAGAACAAGAACAAGAAGAACAAGAAGAAGAACAAGAAGAAGAAATGCAGATAAGTTTGTAAGAAAAGATTCAGTTGTATTGATATACTTACTATGATCATAATAATGAATATGTAAGAGCTGAGTTATATGCACATGCAAAAGTTGGTACACTTTAGTTTGCAGTTGGTAAAGGTAAAAGGTAAAGGTGTCCCATAACCTATGCGGTCGTTTGGGAGCGAGGTGTCAGAGACCTCAACTTCTCCAGGGGCCAGCACATTGAGGGCGGCGCCCATCTCCTCTCCCTCGCTGCTTTACCTTCCCTTACCTTAAAGAGGACAGGTACCCATTGACAACTGGGTGAACTAGGGGACTGTACTGAAGCCAAGGCACACAAACAGTCACCCATCCACTTGGAAACCACGCTCAATCCTGCTCAACCTTAGCTTGGGGAACGCGAGTGTTCTGACCACTGACTTATGCAGTTGAACATACGCAAATGATGCCCGCAAAGTCTGTTTTCTTCTTCACAACAAAACTAATCAACAACAAACAAGTTTAAAAACACGACACGTGGCGCGGTGGCTAGCATTCTTTAGTCGTGGGCTTGAATCCCATAAGAGTCATAATCATTTTGTTTCGTTTTGTTTTTAATCTGCATGGCTCCTTACCCAGAATGAGGGTGCTATGGGTTTAATAGAAAGACTGGACCTTTACAGTCGAGCGTCATTCACTTTACAAAAGTAATGCGAATTTTAGAGCGTTGGTCAAATCACTCGGCCAAGACTATTAAGGAATCTGCATTATCATCCCTCAGGCTTCATTACAACAGTGTGATGGGAAGCGTAGAGCAAGGCTCCGTAGCTGTCGGAAGTCTCAAATCTGCTGCATCTCCATAGCATCATTGTGATCATTATCGCTATAATCATCACCTTCATCACCGTCCACCGTCACTTGCGCAGTGAAAGAACAGTTTGTGATTCAGTGGGCCCACAACAAAGAAAACAAAAAGGAGCAAAGAAAGGAGATGATGCACAAATAAACACAAAGAACGACAGAAAGGAACGAAGGAAGGAAGGAAGAAAAGAAAGAAAGAAGACTGAAAGACAGAAAGAAAGAAAGACAAAAAGAAAGAAAGATAGACAAAAAGAAAGAAAGCAAGACAGACAGACAGACTGTCAGACAGAAAGAAAGAAAGAAAGAAAGAAAGACAAAAAGAAAAAAAGGGCAAGAAAGACAGACAGAAAGAAAGAAAGAAAAAAGACAAAAAGAAACAAAGCAAGACAGACAGACAGACAGAAAGAAAGACAAAAAAGAAAAGAAAGAAAGAAAGACAGACAGACAGAAAGAAACAAACAAAGAACAACAGACAGAAAGAAAGAAAACCAAACAATCCAAACCAAACCAAACCAAACCAAACAGCCCAAAACCACAAAACCAAAAAGAGAAAGCCAACGGCCTCATACTGGTCATCAAACAGGTGGGCGTGCACGTGCCGTCCAGCCCCGTGCACCAGCCCCAAGCGCGTGCTGGGCGTCAGGTATCTGGCCAGGTTGCCCAGCACCTTGCGCACATCTTCCG
>CM054150.1:51189195-51201695 GCA_028751875.1 Rapana venosa | reverse complement strand
TATTCATTCTTCCTGTCACCTCCTTCTTGTCTGCTTTCTGCCGACTTGGTCCATTCTGCTGCCTTTCTCCCTAGAAAGACTGAAAAGATAACGAGGGCAGCGCAACGCATTTTCGCTCATATGAGAGACAGTAACAATAGATGCTGTCTGAGCGTTTGACGAAGAAGAATACGCTTGCAAGAGCATACATACATAAAACGCGCGCGCGCGCGCGCACACACACACACCACCACCGCACACAAACACACACATACACACACAAACACACACAGACACACACACACAAACATCACATACACACACAAACACATACACACACAAACACACACATACAAACACACACACTCACACACACACACTACGCCCATCCACTTACACCCATTACTCAATCACCACATCCCCTCACACACATACAACACCACACCACACCCACTCACCCACATACTCCCCCCCCCCCACACACACACATACACAAACTCACCCACACCCAACACCCACCCCGACACACCCCCAAATCCACCCCAAACCCTGACTCACCAGTTTGGTAAAGGGTACCACCATGTCTGAGACATTCTTGTACACGTTGTCGGCCACAGTTTCGCCGAAGAGCAAGAAGGAATGAGAGCCAGCGCGGTAGGCGTTGTAGAGGTAGGAGAACATGGGCTCTGTCATGGGCTTCTCCCAACTCAGACTGTGGTACAGACGTGTCGGCTCTATCAGATGGATTCGCCACTTGAGCACAGGGGTGACGCTTTTGGCTCCTGCCTGAAAGTTACCATACAGAGAGACAGAGAGAGAGAGAGAGAGAGAGAGAGAGAGAGAGAGAGAGAGAGAGAGAGGGAGAGAGAGGGAGAGGGAGAGAGAGAGAGAGAGAGAGAGAGAGAGAGAGAGAGAGAGAGAATGACAATGACAATGACAAATTCTTTTATTTCGAGGATAATCAATAAGCACTCATGTGCTTGTTTACATCCAGTCCCCGCTCTTAGGGATATATATGACAATAAAATAAAATAAAGACCATAGCAGAGAGAGAGAGAGAGAGAGAGAGAGAGAGAGAGAGAGAGAGAGAGAGAGAGAGAGAGAGAGAGAGAGAGAGAGAGAGAGAGAGAGAGAGAGAGAGAATGACAATGACCACGACAATGACCATGACAAATTCTTTTATTTCGAGGATAATGAATAAGTACCCATGTGCTTTTCTACATCCAGTCCCCGCTCTTAGGGATACATCTTATTAATAATAACCTAATACTCATACTCCCACACAGTAGAAACAAAGGGAAATAACCCTTAACAAGAGAGAGAGAGAGAGACAGAGAGAGAGAGACAGAGAGAGAGACAGAGAGAGAGAGAGGGGGGATCACTATAAGGTGTGGTCAGATGACCCAGAATCCCCTCTCCGAAGATGGAATGTGGTCGTGTTTTTTGTGGTAGGGTTAAAAACGTTGGCGTAAGTTAAAGTAAATAAATACAGAAAAAAATAGTAGCGAGGTGAATTTTTTTTTAAAGTCATCATTGGCGAACATGAATTCTACTTCAGTAATAAAGAAAAAGAAGAGGAAAAGAAGGAAGAGGGAGGAGAAGAAGAAGAAGAAGAAGAAGAAGAAGAAGAAGAAGAAGAAGAAGAAGAAGAAGAAGAAGAAGAAAGAAGAAAGAAGAAGAAGAGGAGGAGGAGGAGGAGGAGGAGAGGAGGAGGAGGAAGAAGGAGGAGGAGAGGAGGAGGAAGAGGAGGAAGAGGAAGACGAGGAGGAGGAGGAGAGGAAGAAGAAGAATAGGAGGAGGAACAGGAGGACAACAACAACAACAAGAATAAGAAAAAGAGGAACAAGAACAAGGCCTGGAAACATTGAAAATAACACGTCTTTATTTTCCGTCCTCTGTTACTCCTTTGGTGCACACTTCAGTAACACACCAGGACTGTTGTGATATTATAGCACGTTGCTTTCGCGCTTTCTCCGACAGCCAACAACTGTACCAGCAGTGTATAACATCATTCCCATACACCATTCTAAACAAGGAGCAGCTCCTTGGCAAAAAGGACTGCTGTAATGTGGAGCAATGGCATTTACTTTATTGATACCACTTTAAAAGTCACGAGATTTCTCTGCGTGAAATTCGGGCTGCTCTCCCCAGGGAGTGCGCGTCGCCACAAGAGCAGCGCAACCCTTTTAATATCACTAAGAATGAACAGACATTAAATTGAAGCGCCACCCTTTTTTATTTCTTTTTTTTTGTTGGTCTGCAACTGTATTATTTTGTTTCCCTATCAGAGTGGCTTTTTTCTAAGAATTTTGCCAGGGACAACTCTCTTGTTGCCGTGGGTTCTTTAACGTGCGCTGAATAATTGTGTGCTCTCTCTCTCTCTCTCTCTCTCTCTCTCTCTCTCTCTCTCTCTCTCTCTCTCTCTCTCTCTCTCCTCGCTCTTTCTCTCAATGATTAGTTGTGATTACTAATGGTAGTCCCTTCTCAGGGCAAGGGCTGGATGAAAAAAAAGCATGTTGATACTTATCTAAAACCCTTGGGAATAAAGATTATCAATCGATCAATCAATCAATCCATCTCTGTCTGTCTCTCCCTCCCTCTCTCTTCTTTTTCTTTTTCTTCTCCTTCTTCTTCTTCTACTTCTTCTTCTTCTTCTTCTCCCCCTCCTCCGCCTTCTTCTTCTTCTTCTTTCTTTCTTTCTTCTTCCTCCTCCGCCTTCTCTTTTCTTCTTCTCTCTCTTCTTCTTCTTCTTTCCATCTCTTCTTCTTCTTCTCTCCATCTTCTTCTCCACTCCTACCCCACCCCCCTATGTCTCTTCTTCTCCCCGTCTACTCCACTCTCTTCCTTTCCATTTCTATTCCAACTCCCTCAGCACGCTCCATCAGACTGACAACGACAGCAACAACAACAATGATGTCTGATACCGCTTGTGTGGTGAAGGTGAAGAAGACGAGGTCCTTGTTCAGGAGCTGGCCCACCACGCTGTTGACCCGGCCCCTGGTGGTGTTGTGTCGGATGGTCAGTGTGGGCTTCTGGCGCGCCTTCCGCATGTCCATCTTCAGGCTCACGTCCACGCGACTGGGGCCTTGCAAGAAGGGTACCTGGACACCCGAGAAAGAGGTTGTGGGTGGGTAGGTAGACAGATTTGCTGAAACAGAACTATCCTCCCAACCGCTCCACTCCAGCGCACGGCATCGCTTTGTATACACAAACATGCGCACACCTACTGATCTTGCTCACGACGTTAAATCCTGTCGCTTTTCGGAAGAGTAGCCATTGTGTGCCGGTGGAACAGATGACAGAATGACAAACCGCATACACACGGGACGGGAGTAAAAATGCACATAAGTGCTTTCAATTTGACGATGTAAAAATGCACTATAAGTGCTTATTCAATATCCTCGATATAAAAGAATGAAAAAAAAACCCCAACACACGAGAGGCATACACACACATATACACACACACCATAACAGGCATACACACATACATACAGGCATACACACATACACACACACAAAATACACACACACACACAAGTCCTTCGGATGAGACTATAAACCAAGGTCGCGCGTGCGAACGCACGCAGAACATCTCGCGCACATGTTAAAACCCGTTCCGCTTTTCGGAAGTAGTAGAATATTGTGTGCCGGTGGGAACGGAGGACAAAATTGACAAAACGGCATACACACGGAGACTGGATGTAAAAAAAAAGCACATGAGTGCTTATTCCATTATCCTCGAAATAAAAGAATAAAATAAAATGAAATACACACACCGCGCGCGCACACACACACACACAGACACACACGCACGCACACACGCCGTCACTAATACAGAGCTATAATTACAGTATGTATGTTTGTTCGTCGTGTCCGACGATGACCTCCAAAACAGAAGAGGAGGCAGCTGCTGTTTTGGAAAACTGGGCAGAAACTTGATTATAGTGGAGATGCCTTGCCCACAGTACATCCCCACTCTCTCGGCCAAGTGGGCATAAGGACAGTCAGCGTTGGAGATGTTCTCCAAAGGCCAACCAGCCCCCAGGGCTGCAGCACATAAGGACTGAAAGACTAAGCTGTAAAGTGGAATTCCATGAGTGGGAAAGCCACTGGTCATACAGCCTCTCACTTTGCTGTTGCCCCCAGCGTCAATGGTTTAATCAAGAACTGTGATAAAGCCCAGGCGCGCAAGGCAGGCTTAAAGACCGCTGCTCACCATGCCGAAGGTGTCCAGACGCTGAGTGACCAGCAGGGCCTGAGGAGCTGACCAGTCCACGTCACTGTCCAGGGTCAGGTTGAGCCAGGTGCTGTTCAAACTGATGTCCGTGGTCATGCCCTTAGCGGTCACGTCACTCTTGTCTGTGGAGCACACAGACATGCACACATACGCACGCACGCACGGACGCGCACACACACACACACACAACACACACACACACACACACGCACGCACGCACGAACGTACACACACACACCACGCTCGCGCTCGCACGTACCACGAACGTACACACCACAGCACACACGCACGCAAGCCGAACGTACACACACACACACCGCTCGCGCTTGCACGCACGCATGCACGCACACACACACGCACACACACACACACAGAGTGGGAAGGGGTGAGAATGTGGCAGAGGGTTTGCGGAGTGAGAGGTGGGGGGATGGAGAGGTACGTCAAAACCCGACCAGTAAATGACAAAATACCTTTCACTTTCATTCCTTAAGGTCGATTATTTTGTTAAAAAAACCAAGCTGACTGTGTTGAGGACACCAGGCCAGCCATTCCAAGAACACTTCAAGGAAGGCCCACAAAAACAATACAAAAGAAAAATGCCATATGGGTAAATAGCACTGGAGAGTGGACAACAGCAGCTACAACAAAAACAACACCCACATACACACCCACACCCACCCACCCAACCCAACCACACACAACACACCACACACACACACACAAAACCCAACAACGACAACAACTCACCATCACCACCACCAATAACACACACACACACAATAACAACAACACATACACCACACCACACCAACACACACACAACACAACACAACACAACACCCCACAACAACCACAACACAACACAACACACACCACAACACACACACCACCACCACCCACCACCACCTACCCACTCACTCACAACACAACACACACCACCACCCACACCACCACCACCACCACCACCACGGTGCTACACCATACCTGTGTACTTGATGTCAAAGAGTGGGCTCTCGCAATGCAGACTCATGTTGGAACGCAGAGTTCTCAGCTGAGGGGACACTATGTTGAAGGCGATCTCATGGGTCAGGTTGGTGCGAGGGGACACCAGGCGCACGTGATACACCAAATGGTCCTGCCTCTGCAGGTCCACCAGGAAGGAGAAGGACCTGTCAAACCTGCCACCAGAGGATGATTGCAGGGATGGAAGTCAAGAAAAAGCTTGCCTTCTGAAGAGTATAAATCTCTAAATTATAGATTTTTTTCCTAATGATTTACTGTATTTTGTCTATCGGCCAATCTGTTAATTATCTCTCTGTTCATCAGTATTCAAATCTGTCGGCAGAAGGTGTTTGTTTTGGAAGTAAAGTTAAAAATTAAATTTCCTCCTGAAGAGTATAGATCAATAATCATAGTGTTTTCCCAATGACTTACAGTATTTTTTTCAATCCGTAAATCTCTGTTCATCAGAGATCAAACCTGTCAGCAAAAGATGGATGTGTTGTAAGTAAAGAAAATAAACTTCCTTCTTAAAAGTATAGATCTATAGTTAAAGCATTTTCCCCAAAGAATAATATTTTGTCTATTGGTCAATCCGTAAATCTCCCTTTCCATCAGTATTCAAATATGTCGGCAGATGTGTGTTCTGGATGTAAAGTTTAAAAAGAACAAACCCTTCCTTCTTAAAAGTATTGATCTATAATTAAAGCATTTTCCCCAAAGAATTGAAGTATTTTGTCTATCAGCCAATCCGTAAATCTCTCTGTCCATCAGTATTCAAATCTGCCGGCAGAAGATGAATGTTGAAAGTAAAAAATTTAAAAACCCACCAAAACCCACTTGTTTCTTAAGAGTATACAATTATAGCATCTCCCGGATGTCTTACAGCATTCTGTCTATTGGTCAATCCGTCAATCTCTGACCATCAGAGTTCGAGCCTGCCAGCACAAGATGTTTGTTTTGAAAGTAAAGAAATTAAACTTCCTTCTGGAGAGTATACATCTACTATACATCTACTGGTGGATCGGTGGTCTAGAGGTAACGCGCCTGTCTAGAAAGCGAAAAGTCCGGGTCTGAAGTGTGCGGCGGTTCGTACCCCGTTCGGACCGGAAATTTTTCCCCCATCCATTAGACCATGAGTGGTGGTCTGGGCGCTAGTCTTTCGGATGAGACGATAAACCGAGGTCCCGTGTGTTACACGTAATTATTTAGCGCACGTAAAAAGAACCCACGGCAACAAGAGAGTTGTCCCTGGCAAATTCTTAGAAAAAGCCACTCTGATAGGGTAACAAATACAGCTGCAGCAAAAAAAAAAAAAAAAAAAAAAAAAAAAAAAAAAGGGTGAAAGGGTGGCGCAGCGCTAAGTGCGACGCGTTCTCCCGCTCTCCCCGGGTGAGAGCAGCCCGAATTTCACGGAGAGAAATCTGCCATGACTTAAAAGTGGTATGAAATGAAATCTGAGCGCTTTGATTTGTTGCTTTACAAGATTCAGCGCTATATAAATTCCATACATTATTATTATTATTATTACTATCATTGTTGTGTTATTTTTGTCTATCCGTCAATTTGGGTGTAACACAGTCCATCAATGTTTTGACTATACTCGGGTTTACCGCTTTACCACTGAAACTTAGCGAAACTTTTTCAAATAGATTTATCAGGTGTGTTTTTTAAAATATGTATTTAATTTCATAAGGATTCTCTCTCTTCCTCTTGCTCAAAGTTAGAGAAGTCAGAGGAAATTCTTTCACAAAAAGTGGGATTCAAAAAAAAATTATGTATGTATATACCTCAGTACGTGCGGAAAGAAATGAAAGAGTGATACTGTAGGAAAAGAGAAAGACAAGCGGTAACATTTAAAAGGTGGAGCGTAACCTTCGTTTTCTTCGCAAAATCATGACAGCTGAGCAACGCGCAAAAACAACAGCAACAGCAGCAGCAGCAACAACAACAGAAACTACACCATCACCACCACCACCACCACCAGCAACCACAACAACTACAGCAGCAGCAACAACACCACCAACAGCAACCACAACAACACCACCACACCACACGAACAACAACACCAACACAACAACAACAACAAACACAAACTACCACACAACACAAACAAACACACACAACAACACAACACAACACCAACATCAACACAAACTACCACCACCAACAACAACAACACCAACCACAAACACCACCAACAAACAACACCAAAAGCAACCACAACAACACCAACAACAATAACACCAACACAAACTACCACCACCACCACCACTACCAACAACAACACCACCACCAACCACAAACACCTCCACCACAAGCAACACCACCACCAACACCACCACCACAAACACCACCAACACAAACACCACCACCACCACCACCAACCAAACCAACCAAACCAACAAACATCCACGAAAAAAAAACCACCAAGAAACCCGGCACCGCCATTACTGCCAGCAAGCCTGCCAGGACCAGACCTGTGTTTGGTGAACTCCTCCAGGTTCCAGCGGTGCCAGTGATACACCCTGGGGTAGTCCACCTGCTGCTGCATGAAGTAAGTCAAGGTGAAGTTCAGCACCTGGCTGTGCAGACGCCAGTCCGTGTCCACGTCATACCTGTACACGTCACCAGCACCGCCAATGACGACACCGTGTCAGCTGTGAGCGCTCAAAACCCCCCCTCAGAGAAACAGAACAGTGCGTTTGAGCTAGGACACAAACTAGCTGCTTAAAAGAGGTCGGAGTAGGCTTACTTGTAAAAACTCCTTCGGTTGAGACTATAAACCGAGGCCCCCGTGTGCGAACGCTATGCAGAACATCTGGCGCACACACGTTAAATCCTGTTCCGATTTGCGGAAGAGTAGGCCGTTGTGTGCCGGTGGGAACGGATGACAGAATTGACAAAACCGCATACACACGGACGGGGACTTGATGTAAAATAATGCACATGAGTGCTTATTCCATTATCCTCCATATAAAAGAATAAATAAATAAAATAAATAAATAAATAGAGAAACAGAACAGTGCACTTGAGCTAGGACGCAACTAGATGCTTAGAGAGGTCGGAATAGGCTTACTTGTAAACTCCTCTTTCGCGCTCTTTCCATGGGGGCTGGGGGGGGGGGGGGGGGGGTCGGGGGGGGGGGGGGGGTCGGTGGTGGTCTAGAGAGAAAGGGGCAAAGGTGTGTTTGTGTGTGGGGGGGGGGGGGGGAGGGTTAGAAAAAAACAAAGCAAATAAAATGGAACAGAACACAAAATCAAAAAGACACGAGCAACACCCTTCATCTCTAACCTCACTTTTCACCATCATCATCATCATCGTCGTCGTCGTCGTCACGACCACCACCACCATCATCATCACCATGACCACAGCCACCACCACCGCAATCATCATCATCCACCTCCTCCTCCTCTTCATCATCATCGTCATCATCACTGCTACCACCATTACCACCACCATCATCTTCATCATCACCCCCACAGCCGCCGCCACTATCATCATCATCACCACCTCCACCATCATCATCATCACCACCACCACCACCATCATCATCATCACCACCACCATCACCCCTACCACCATCATCATTGTCGTCGTCGTCCTCCTCATCATCATCATCATCACCCCAACCACCACCATCATCATCATCATTATCACCACCACCACACCACCACCAACATCATCATCATCATCACCACCACCACCACCACCACATCATCATCATCATCATCATCATCACACCACCACCACCACCACATCATTACCATCCTCGTCTTCGTCACTTTAATCATCATAACAATCACCATCATCATTTCCCACAGAATAAACAAACACAACACACACACACCACACACACACACACACACACACACACACACAACACTAGTGGTTAGAACATTGCGCTCGCAATCTGACAACCCGGGTTCGATTCCCGTTCAAGTGGATATTCTCCCCTGGAGTTAACATCAGTGCAGACTCCACTCTCCCCAAAAGTCTTTCGGATGAGACTATAAACCGAGGCCCCGTGTGCGAAAGCACGCAGAACATCTTGCGCACACGTTAAATCCTGTTCCGCTGTTCGTAGGAGTAGGCCATTGTGTGCCGGTGAGAACAGATGACAGACTTTACAAAACCGCATACACACGGGAACTGGATGTAAAAAGCAAATAAGTGCTTATTCCATTATCCTCGATATAGAAGAATAAAAGAAAAAGAAAGAAAAGAAAAGTAACCTTTGCATACGGTTCAAAGTGCCATTGAAGAAGAACAGCTCTTTCTTCAGGTCCGGAAACCTGACGTGCATATCCCAGTCCACGTCAAAACCCACAGGCTTTGGGGCACCAGCAACCATCTTAGGTTTAAACCTGCAAACAAACAAACAAACAGACAGACAGACATAGAAAAATAAACGAACAAACGTATGAATACACATTCCTAAAAAAAATCAAACGCAACATTCCAAACAACAAATTAATAATGCTGGGTCTATGCACTACTACAGTTCACACGAGACGTGAATGCAAACGGATTCATGTATATAGTACACGTTTTTCCGGTCTGATGAGATGATGCTGACAAAAGTGTTGTATACACACTCTTGTAAACTCACTTGCAGACATGTAGCCATGCACACACGCACGCACACACATACACAATGGGCACACGCTTATGTGCACGCGCGCGCACACATACACACACACAAAAAACGCGCGCGCACACGCACACACCACGCACGAACACACATATACACACACTCGCACGCACGCACGCACACACACAGAACTACCCTACCACAACACGCCACAGCCCCCACCCCCCTCTAAAAAAAGAAAATGCCCACCCTTTTACCCAAATCAGTCCAACCAACCACGCAACCCCCCTAAAAAAGAACCTCTTGCACACACACGTTAAAACGCGTTCCGCTTTTCGGAAGAGTAGGCCATTGTGTGCCGGTGGGAATGGATGACAAAACTGACAAAACTTCATACACACGCGGATTGGATGTTAAAAAAAAACCACACCCACATGAGTGCTTATTCCATTATCCTCGAAATAAAAAGTATAAAAGACAAGTACTGCAGCACAGCCCACTCACTTGAGATTAGCATCGATGTTCATTTTCCAGGACGGTCCTCTGAAGAGACTGAGCAGGGCACCCGGCTTCAGGAGACTGATGGGGCCACCCGCAGCCAGACCGGCGCCTGGCTCTTTGGGGCCTGCAGCCACCCCCCGTGCACCTGCCCCCTTCTGTGGTTTCTCTCCAGGCTTCTTGGGTGTCGGTTCTTGCGCCATCCATTGCAGAAACATTTCCTGGAAATGGGTACACAGGTGAAAACCTCTGGCTTTGGTATAATTATGCTGTATGGGTACATAGGTCAAAGCTATATCGTTGATTTATGCTATATGGGTGTACAGGTGAAACCTCTGGCTTTGGTATAATTATGCTGTAGGGGTAAATAGGTAAAAGCTATATCGTTGATTTATGCTATATGGTGTACAGGTGAAATCTCTGGCTTTGGTATATGCTGTATGGGCATATAGGTAAAAGCTATATCGTTGATTCATGCTATATGGGTATACAGGTGAAACGTCTGTTGTTGATGATACATGCTATATGGGTATACAGGTGAAACCTCTATCGTTGATTTATGCTATATGGGTATACAGGTGAAACCTCTATCGTTGATGATATATGCTATATTTATTTATACCACTTTAAGTCACGAGATTTCTCTGCGTGAAATTCGGGCTGCTCTCCCCCCGGGGAGAGCACGTCGCCACAAGAGCAGCGCCACCCTTTTTTGTTTGGTCTGCAACTGTATTTGTTTCCCTATCAGAGTGGCTTTTTTCTAAGAATTTTGCCAGGGACAACTCTCTTGTTGCCGTGGGTTCTTTTGTGTAACACACAGGACCTCGGTTTATCGTCTCATCCGAAAGACTAGCGCCCAGACCACCACTCATGGTCAAATGGATGGGGGAAAAGTTTTGGGCCCAAACGGGATTCGAACCACCGCACACTTCCGACCCGGACTTTTCGCTTGCTAGACAGGCGCGTTACCTCTAGACCACCGACCACTGAAACCTTTATGGCTGATACATACTATACAGGAAAAACCTCTACTTTTTGGTATATGCTATATGGATATATACAAGAAATAAACCCTGTATCATTGATATATGTATGCTATAAGGCTCAGGGCAAAGGCTTCGTTCTATTCATTGATGTAAGCAAAGAGCCAAGGCCTACATTAAAGTGTTGCTAAGCTTTAAACATTTATGTTGTGGTAAGGTTGTCTTCAGCCATGACCAGCTCTGAGCATAGCAAGCTGTACTCTTCTTTCAAGGTAGACACAAGTCCTCTGAAACCGAAATATGGTCGACCCGCTGATGTGGCAAGCTTAGGCAGTTTCACTGATATATAATACACATAGTGCGGAGAGAGAGAAAGAGAGAGAGAGAGAGAGAGAGAGAGAGAGAGAGAGAGACAGACAGTCAGACAGACAGAGAGAGAGAACAGACAGACTGACAGACGGACAGACAGAGACAGAGAGAGAAAAAACAGACTGACAGAGAGACAGACATACAGACAAAGACACAGACTGACAGGCAGATAGAGAGACAGACAGAGAGAAAGAGAGACAGACATATAAATAGACAGACAGAGATGAGACAGACACACAGACTGAGATAGACCGATAGACAGACAAAAGCAACTAGAAAAACACTAATTATACAAGATGACAGATATACAGACAGAAAGACAAGATAGACAACAAGACAGACAAGACAAGACAAGATAAGACAAGACAAGAAAAGACAAGACAGAGAAAACAAGACAGATAAGACAAGATAAGACAAGATAAGACAAGACAAGACAAGACAGTGAAGACAAGGCAGAGAAGACAAGACAGAAGAGACAAGACAAAAGAAGACAAGATAAGACAAGACAAGAGAAGACAAGACAAGACAGAGAAGACAAGACAAGACAGAGAAGACAAGACAAGAGAAGACAGAGAAGACAAGACGAGAAGACAAGACAAGAGAAGACAAGACAAGACAGACAAGACAAGACAGAGAGGACAAGACAAGAGAAGACAAAAGAAGACAAGAGAAGACAAGACAGAGAAGACAAGACAAGACAAGAGAAGACAAGACAGAGAAGACAAAACAGAGAAGACAAGACAAGAAAAGACAAGACAAGAAAAGACAAGACAAGAGAAGACAAAACAGAGAAGACAAGACAGAGAAGACAAGACAAGACAAGAGAAGACAAGACAAGA
>CM054150.1:51159195-51184195 GCA_028751875.1 Rapana venosa | reverse complement strand
GAGATTGAGATAAACAGATATATATAGAGAGATAGAGAGATAGATAGACAGATAGATAGATAGACAGATAGATAGATAGATAAATAGATAGAGAGAGATATGGGGAGAGATATAGAGAGACATATGCCTGTGGCAGGTCCTCAGAATGTTTGGCATTGAAGAAGGACTAGTGCAAACCATTCAAGCACTATACAACACTGCAAGCAGTGCAGTCCTTCTGAACAATCAGGTCGGAGACTACTTCAAAACCACAGTTGGGGTCCGACAAGGATGCTTGTTATCTCCAGTCCTGTTCAATCTGTTCTTGGAAAACATCATGAGAGAGACCCTCCATGACTTCCACCCTACCATCTCCATTGGCGGCAGACCCCTCAACAACTTACGGTTTGCCGATGACATTGACCTCATGGGCGGAAGTAACACAGAGCTGCAAGATCTTACGACCAGACTTGAGAACAGAGCTGGAGCATATGGGATGGAGGTGAGCTCGGAGAAAAGTAAAGTACTTGTGAACAGCACGAGCAATGCCACCGCTAAAATTTACATGAACGGCCAACAACTGGAGGAGGTAGACGCTTTTAAATACCTCGGCGCTACACTCACAAAGGACGGGCGATCGACGACAGAAATCAAAGTCAGAATAGCCAGGGCAACATCTTCCATGACAAAACTCACCACCATATGGAAAAGTAAAGAGATCAGTTTCCTAATCAAACTAAAGCTCTACAAAGCCCTAATTCAGTCGATCCTTCTGTACGGAAGTGAAACCTGGACATTGACTGCTGAAACAGCAAAGCGAATCCAGTCATTCGAAACAAAATGCCATAGAAAACTACTGGGCATATCCTGGAGAGAACGAAAGACCAACGAATTTGTCAAGAGTCAAATAACACGGCTGGCAGGTCCACAGGAACCCCTTCTCACCATCGTCAAGAAGAAAAAGCTGACATGGTTCGGCCACGTCACCCGCCACAACACTCTGCCCAAAACAGTACTGCAGGGAACACTCGAAGGTGGCAGAAAGAGGGGAAGACAGAACAAGTCATGGATGGACAACATCAGAGAATGGACCAGGATGAATGACTCGGCACTACTGCGCAGAGCCGAGGACCGAGATGGATGGAGGAGGCTTACCACGGCATCGTCTTTCATGTCTCCCCCACGACCGCCAAGGTCACGGGTCTGATGATGATGATGATAGATAGATAGATAGATAGAGATAGATAGAGATAAATAGATAGAGAGATATAGAGAGAGATATAAATAGATAGACAGATAGATAGAAAGAAAGAGAAATAGAGAGAGAGGTGAAGAGGTAGAGATGGATGGATAGATAGGTAGATAGATAGGAAGATAGATAGGTAGATAAGTAGGTAGGTAGGTAAGTAGGTAGGTACAGAGAGAGAGAGAAATAGATGGGTATAGGTGGCTAGGTAGGTAAATAGGAAGGTAGGTAGGCAGGCAGGCAGGCAGGCAGGCAGACAGACAGACAGACAGATAGACAGACAGACAGACAGACAGACAGGTAAGTCTTGGTCGATGCGGCATTGTATCTTGTGCTGTGCTATCCTGTGATATTTGTGTACTATGTGTGTGGCTTAGTATTTGTGTTGAAATATAACAACGGTATTGTGTCATGTTGTATGGTTTTGTATAGTGTTGTTTTGTATTGTAGTATGTTGTTTTGTGTTGCATTGTATTGTATTCAATGTGTTGTATTAATTGTATTTTTGTGGTACTGCATGGTTTTGAACCGTTTTGAGTTGTATTGTGTTCTGATGTATTGTACTGTATTGTATTGTGTTGTATTGTAGTGTATGGTACTGCGTTATATCGTATCTATTGCATGAGGTGTGTTGCTTAGTTTTTCTTGCGTTGTAGTGCAATAGACTGTATTCATTGTACTTTATTGCATTCTGCAGTATCCATTGTATCGTACAGAATAGGTATGAGATTGCTCAGTGGTCAGAACTCTCGCTCTCCCCAAAGCAAGGTTAATAAGCATTGAGAGTGGTTACTGAATGGATGGGTGAATGTTCGTTCACCTTGGCTTCAGCACAGTCGTCCAATTCATCCAGCTGTACATGGGGCACCTGCCCTCTTTAGGGACAGGGAAGGTAAAGCAGCGAGAGAGAGAGGAAATGGGCGCCGCCCTCAATATACCTGCCCCTAGAGAAGCTGTAGGCTCTGACACCTTGCTCCCCAACGACCACATAGGTTACGGGAACACCTTTATCTAATATCCCTCGCTGCTTCACCTTCCCTGTCCCTAAAGAAGACAGGTACCTAATCACAGCTCGGTGAACTGGGGAGACTGCCCTGGTGCAAAAGGCGTACGAACGGTCACCCACCCGCCAGGTAACCACGCTGAGGCTCAAAGCTGCCGAAAGACCCCAGCTTCGGGGCAGCGAGTGCTCTGACCGCTGTGCTACCCGTCCACGCACAAACCCTTGGACCAAGTCTGAACTCACTGACCAGAAGTATCTGATGTAGACTCCCTGGGTGAAGAGGCCTGGCTTCTGCCCTGAGGAAGTATTGGCAAGGACCTCCAGGACAGCCCGGGCAGCGACATGTTGAACTTCAGCAGCATGGCCGATGACAGTTTATGGCTTGGGGACGCGGCAGGGCCTCCTCCGGGTGGGGAGGGTGCGGTGTCCTTGTTTTGAGACTGAAACGATAACGTTGACTGTTGTAGCTGTAGGATACAGTGGATGTGAGGCGTTGTTGTAGGGTGTGGTTGTGGGGTGTGGTTGTGGGTGTGATTGTGGCTGTATGGGTTGGAGTTGGTTGTGTCGGTTGGAGGTATGGTTGTAATGTGTAGTGTGAGTAGTGGTGTGGTGTGGTGTGGTATAAGTGTGGTGTGGTGTTGTGGTGTTGGTCTGGTGTGGTGGAGTATGTGTGTGGGTATTTATTTATTTATTTATTTATTCTTTTATATCGAGGATAATGGAATAAGCACGCATTTGCTCCTTTACAACCAGTCCCCATGTGTATGCGGTTTTGTAAATTTTGTCATCTGTTCCCACCGGCACACAATGGCCTACACTTTGGAACAGCGGAACAGGATTTAACGTGTGCGCAAGATGTTCTGCGTGCGTTCGCACACGGGGCCTCGGTTTATAGTCTCATCCGAAGGTATGGTTATAGTATGGCATGGTGTCTGTGTGGTGTGGTTAAAAAGAAAAAAGAAAGTAGGGGTGGAGGGTAGCACAGCTCTTGGGGCAGCGTGCTCTCCCCCGGCGAAAGCAGCCCAAATTTCACACAGACTATCTACCGTGACTTAAAGTAGATAACAATACAATACAATACAATACGATACAATACGATACAAAACGATGCTATAAGACACGATACAATACCATACAATGCAATAGAAGAAGAAGAAGAAGAAGAAGAAGAAGAAGAAGAAGAAGAAGAAGAAGAAGAAGAAGAAGAAGAAGAAGAAGAAGAAGGAAAATGAATTAAGAAGAAAAAGAAGAATTGCGAAGAATTAGAAGAAGAAGAAGAAGAAGAAGAAGAAGAAGAAGAAGAACAAGAACAAGAACAAGAACAATAAAGAAAGAAAGAAAGAACGAAAGAAAGAAAGAAAGAAAGAACGAAAGAAAGAAAGAAAGAAAGAAAGAAAGAAAGAAAGAAAGGAGTGAGCAGAAGTAGATAAGAACGACGATAACAAAATCATCCAACCAAAGTCACAAAAACAGCAACAACAAAAACAACAACAACAACGACAGATAGGAGGAGAAAATGACCCCCCAAAATGAGAAAAGTACTAAGAACAAAAACTGTAACAACACAACAACAACAATAACAACACCTAGCAAAAAAATCTTTAGACAGGCAAAAGAAATGCGCTAGCCAGCCAGCCACCCAGCCTTTACCCAATCACCATCAACTCTCCTTCCTACCTACCTACCTACCTACCTACCTACCTACCTCTAGGATGACAGAATGGAGCACTCTAGGCCCCAAGGTGAGGACTGAGGAGACCAGGTGGTGTCGGCTGTTCGAATCTTTCTTGTTCCCGTGCGTGCAGTGGAGGTCTAAAGCGTAGCGCAGTCCGAATTCCGGAACCTGGACTCGACCTTGCAGGGCCTTCGTTTCTGGGTTGACTTGCAGCATCGTGTCCAAGTTCCGCTGAAGTTTCTTGCCTGGAGTAAGGAGAAACCGACAGACGGTCAATCATTTCATATCAAAATTAGTTTTGTTGTTGTTGTTTTACCCCCTACTAAGGGGACGGGATAGCTCAGTGGTCGGAGCACTCGCTTTCCCCCATCCAAGGTTAAGCAGCGTCGAGCGTGGTTACCACTTTGGATGGGTGACCGTTTGCGCGCCTTGGCTTCAGTACAGTCCCCCAGTTCACCCAGCTGTAAATGGGTACCTGCCCTCTTTAGGGTCAGGGAAGGTAAAGCAGCGAGGGAGAGGAGATGGGCACCGCTCTCGATATGCCGGCCCCTAGAGAAGTTGAGGTCTCTGACGCCTCGCTCCCCTACGACCTTAATATAGGTTATGAGACACCTTTACCTTTTTTTAAAGTTCCTGATGATTATGACTCGATCTAATGTCCAGAAAAAAGCCTGCTGGCTTAGGTCAAGTTGAAAATCTAGTAAAACACATAATGTAACATAGCAAACAAAATCCTCTGAAGCTGGAATATGGCTGCCTTTATTACGATGAGGTACTTGAAAACAGCCATTCACACACACACACACACACACACTTTCTACCCAGCATGTACTTATGGTCTCTGGGTGATGTCCAGGAGTGATGAGTGACACAGCGCATTCTCTCTCGCTCCTAGGTTAGAGCTGCAAAGTTCAGCAATGATGACATTTTGCGTATGCCACCGTTCTTTCCTAGCAGCAATCCGACTTCAGGGATGATGCATAAACATGAAGCCAGTATGCATACCTTTTGTTTTAAAGTTTTGGCATTCATTCCTACCGCCGTCCAAAGACCTGCTGTTCCAAAAGAGAATGGCTGGTGCAACGCAATGCAGCATGGCGCATTTCAACACCCCGCACTGCACCACAGCAGACCATCCTGGATCAGGAGACAACCTAAGGCACAGCAGCTCTGACAAACCACACCACTCCACACCACGCTTCAGAACACATCGAACCTCACCATACGACACCTCACAACACCACATCATACCATACCGCACCTTACCATACCACACACCAAACCACACCACTCCACACCACACTTCAGAACACATCGAACCTCACCATACGACACCTCACAACACCACATCATACCATACCACACCTTACCATACCACACCACACATCACGACACCACATCATACCATACCACATATCACAACACCACATCACAACCTACCACACAATACCACACCACATCATACCACGCCAAACCTGACCACAACACACCTGACCACACCACAACACACCACTACCACACCACACCTCACCACACCATACCACTCCACACGACACCACTCCGCACGAAGCATACCACACCACATCATGCAAACCATACCACTCCACACCATACCACTCCATACCTCACCAAACCGCACCATACCACACCACAACACACCACGCCACATCAAACTACACCACACCTCACCACATCACATCTCACCACCCCACACCACACTTCACCACACCAAACCACACCACACAAAAACCCCAAAACAATACTGACACAACAACAAAACCAAAACCCATCTTTACCAGGTGCTGAGAAATTGGCTCCCAAAACAATGACGTGTTTGGAGGGGTCCTCTTTGGATGGCTGACGCTTCATACTGAAGGTGGCTATGAACTCTTTCATTGACCTGGCGACATAGGCAAGTGACTGTTGGTTCCTTTCCTGAGGGGGGAGGGGAGAGTGGGAGGGATGGTGTTGGGGAGAGGGGGGGGGGGGGGGGCTCAAATTTGTTTGTCTTTCTGTCTGGTTTTCCCTATGTCTTCCGTTCTCTCTATGTCTCTGTCTCTGTCTGTCTGTCTGTCTCTCCATATTAATAATATATATATATATATATATATATATATATATATATATATATATATATGTGTGTGTGTGTGTGTGTGTGTGTGTGTGTGGTGTGTGTGTGTGTGTGTGTGGTGTGTGTGTGTGTGTGTGTGTGTGTGTATTTTAATGAATTGCATGAAAGTGGGATTTTTTAAATGAAATTACATGACAGTATTAAATAAACATCACATGTAACAAACTCAAAATAGGAAACAAGGCCTGACCTTTCGAAAATAAATTATAGCAGTCATCAAATTTGTCAATAAAAGCAATGTAGCCGGAGTATTCTCAGGGCAGTAACATTTCGGCAACATGAATACAAAAACGACAATAGGTATGAAAGAGATTTTCCCTTAACAAGTCGTCATATTAAGAAAAATCAAAACACTCTCTAATATCATCTTGAGAAAATGAACTATACACCTTAATTAATGGCGGGCAAAAACGTTGCATACGCAAAAAATCTCCCATTGGTGAACCTGGAGCTCTACGTGGGGAAGAAAGGTCAATGTTACCCCATGTAGTTTGAAACGATTATACAGTTTTTCCACCTTCAATTTCTGATAACAATGTTGGCATGCAGGGATTTTATAAACACTGTAACTATGTATTCGATTGTTTTTAATTAACCATGTTTGTGAGACAGTATGACGAGGCTGGTTAAGGTTAAAAAAAAACACAACAAGGTAAAGGTGTCCCATAACCTATGTGGTGATAGGGGAGCGAAGCATCAGAAACCTCAGCTTCTCCAGGGGCCAGCATATTTGGGGGCGGTGCCCATCTCCTCTCCCTCGCTGCTTTATAATAATAATAATAATAATAATAATAATAATAAAATGATGATGATAATGATGATATATAATAATAATATATGGAATTTATATAGCGCTGAATCTTCTAAAACAAACAAATCCCTTCCTCGACCCTAAAGAGGCAGGTACCCATTTACAGCTGGGTGAACTCGGAAACTGTACTGAAGCCAAGGCGCGCAAACGGTCACCCATCCAAGTGGTAACCAGGCTCGATGCTGCATAACACCGGCGGAGGGAAATCTTTACCTTTCCCTTTTCTATGGCGGAGGTGTGAACGCTATGACCGGACCCCTAACTCACTTGTCCACCGCCTGTCCAGTGACGTCCAGGTGAACGGGCCCGGAGACGAAAGGCACGGGGTTGCCAGGCAGGAAGGCCACGTGCTGGTAGAAACCCTTGACGCACACGTTATGCCCGCTCCAAGTCTGGAGGAAGTTGGGCACGCACTTGTCCACCTTCACCTGCGTCCGTGGCGTGAGGATCTCCTTCTCTTCGCCGTTGTGAAGCTGGTAAATGTCACTCCTGAAAAACAAACAGGTTACGAAGATGGTCTTTTCAAAAAGAAGAAAAATGATCTCTGAAGACAGAATGTGGTTACGTACCTCGCTAGTTGGGTTAATATGGTGGCATACGCAAACCTCACCATCTTTTGTGAACCTTAGAGTTCCAGACGAGGAACGAAAAGAAAATTTGGTTTCTTGCAAATATTTATTTTACATACAACCTGCAGGCAAATAAGAACAACAAAGCCATGAGACATTAAACGATTAGCAATCATGGATATCATAGCGCTATACAAATTCCATTTATTATTATTATTAGTATATCACCATTGTAAATATAGCTGTCACTATGGATATTTATGACGGTAAATGAAAGATGCTCCAATTTGTTTCAAAATTTCCTTATAATAAATATACTTTTTTTTTACAGACTACGGTTGAATCTATGCTATTAATGTGTAGGTATTTAATAAAGGATCTTTGTACGCTTACACATGACGAAAGATGGGTCTTTGGGGTTTTGTGCTTTGGCAAGATTTTTTATTGTTCTTATCCTTTCTTTCATTCACTCATTGTTTCATCATCATCATCATCATCATCATCATCATCATCATCATCATCATCCTTCTTCTTTTTCTTCTTATTCTTCGCAATTCTTCTTCCTTCTCTTCTTCTTCCGTGTGTGTGCGTACATAGCGGAAGGAAGCATGCCAAAAGCGTCCGTCATTATCATTATCATTATAATATAGTACCAAACAATACAATACAATGCAACACAATCCCATGCAATACAATACAACACAATAGAACACAGTACACTACACTACACTACAATACAACACCATACAACACAATAGACTACAAATACACTACACTACACTACAACACCATACAACACCACACAATACAAAACAACACCAATACAACACAATCCAATCCCATACCACACATTCCAACACAACGCAATACCACCAAACCCCCACCACCCCAAAACACTCACACACACACACACACACACACACACACACACACACACACACACACACACACTCACACACACACACACACACACCACCACCACCACCACCACCACCCAAACAAAACCCCCCCCCCCCCCCCACACACACCCCACACACACTCACACACACACACACCACCACCACCACCCAAACAATCCCCCCCCCCCCCCCCCCCCCACACACACCAACACACACACACCACCACACCACCACACGTACAACACCACAACAGCATCCTCACTCACCGCGCTCTGACCAGGGTCAGCGGTCGCTTGACGGCCCCTAACCCGAACTGCAGCAGACCCGATCCAGGACCAGGTTCGAACCTCGCTCTGCCGTCCACGGCCCCCCTGACCAGCACAGACCCGTTCAGCCGCACACCCGAAGAGGTCAGATCTCCAATGGCCACTGATTCTTCGCAGGTCACCTGTACAGCCACGCTGTAGGGAAACAGAGCGTGTGGTAGTTGTTGCATTGTTCGGTGTATTTTTGGGGGGAGGGGGAGCATGGGGATATTTTTGGAAGTGAAAGGATTAGTCACGATATCTTTATACAAAAACACAAGAATTTGGTTCAGATACACATAACAAGCGCGAGGGTGTGTATGTTGTGTATGTGTGTGTGTGTGTGTGTGTGTGTGTGTGTGTGTGTGTGTGTGTGTGTGTGTGTGTGTGTGTGTGTGTGTGCACGGACACACACGTGCGCGCGCGCGCATGCACACAAACACACATGCAAATACACACGCACTCGCGATCACACGCATATACACACACATACACACACGCGCGTGCGTACACGCATGCACACACGCACACGCACGCTAGCACACACACACACACACATAATTATGCAGAGTTAACAGTTAGATTATTGGCATCATTTTCCTGTACTTCATACCACCCGCCTTTTTAATTTTTTGTTGTTGTGTAATATCATTCATTACGAATAGACATTACAGCGAAGACCACATACACATACTCACACACACACACAAACACACCCACTCAACCACCCACACCTATTCACAAACCCCCTCCACACAACCACCACCTCCATCCCCCACCCACCACCACCACACCAACCCCCATCCACCACCAACACCACAACCCCCAACCCACCCAACCTCTTCTCTTCCTTCCTACTTCCCCCACTACACTACACACCCCTACTACAAACACTCTCCTACCCACCTACCCCCGCCCGCCCGCCTGCCTGCCTGCCTGCCTGCCTGCCTGCCTGTCTGCCTGCCTGCCTGCCTGCCTGCCTGCCTTCCCGCCTGCCTCCGCCTGCCTGCCTGCCTGCCTATCTGCCTGCCCGCCTGCCTGCCTGCCTGCCTGTCTTCCTGTATGCTTTTCGTCTAATATCACTAATCAACGTGAATAGACGTTTACACTGAAGATATATTTCTTCCTTCACCTAGCACTGAGGTTCCCGGAGACTTCCAGCGGGCCTTTGTCGGTGAGGAACTTGACGACGTCGCCCAGGAGGTTGAGGGTGGAGGAGGCCACCATGGTGCTCTGCACGCTGGCCCTCCAGGGCAGGCCGGCCACCGTGGGGAACATGCGCACCACCTCCAGCAGCCTGCACGACTTGCCCACGTACACCTCCAGCCCCTCCGCCAGCCGCTGTCAGGGAAGCAGCGCACGAGAAGCAGCAGTAGCGGTTGTAATCGGAGGAGTCAAAGTGAAAAGAGATGATGATAAAAAAGAGAGAAGAGCTGGTATTGATGTAGGTGTCGTTGTTTTTTGTAATGTGTGCGGGGGTGTGATGGTCGTATGCTGTGTTGTGTTGTTCTTCTGTGGTCAATGTTATCAGAACTGAATGTCAAAGTCCTTCGGATGAGACTATAAACCGAGGCCCCGTGTTCGAACGCATGCAGAACATCTTGCGCACACGTTAAATCCTGTTCCGCTTTTCGGAAGAGTAGGCCATTGTGTGCCGGTGGAAATAGATGACGGAATTTACAAAACCGCATACACACGGGGACTGGATGTAATAAAAAAAAAAAGCACATGAGTGCTTATTCCATTATCCTCGATATAAAAGAAAAAATTTTAAAAATAATAAAATAATAATAATGTGCTGTGTTCTTCTTCTGTGGTCAATGTTTTTCCTGTTTTTATGTACGGCTTGTAGCCCACATGAATTTTTCTGTTTGTGAGATGATAAAGGGTTGAATTGAAATGAATTGACAGTTAAATTCTTATTTCCAGATGGTACATCGAGTAAGCAGTGATGTTGCTTTTTTTTTTTTTAAATCAAGCCATCCATCTAGGAACAAAAATACTTCCTAATAATAATTCTGAACTAAAACATTATTACTACTCTTAACAAGAAAATGTACCAATAAGAAGATAAAAACAATAAAATAATAAGATGCAAAACACACACACATTCACACACATAATCATACACGCACGCACAAACGCACGCACGCACACACACACACTTACATACACACACGCGCGCGCGTACACACACACACACACATTAACTGTTGTTCCTATCGGCCATATGGCCTGCAAAAACTAAATTAAAATTATTGTTATTGTTATTGTATTGTTATTGTTACACACACACACTTGCATACACACTTAGGTAAAACAAAAAATTAAGAATTTAAAAAAATCATAAAATATCAAATGAACAAATTCTATCAGGAGGAGAAGAGTGAATAGTTGGTGGTAGTATGTTGTTGTTGTTGTTGGTGGTGGTGGTGGTGGCGGTGGTGGTGGTGGTGGTAGCGGTAGTAGTAGTAGTACCGTAAAATCCCTAGCATAAGCCCACCATCTAGCAAACGCCCACCCCCCTACTTGGGCCAAAAGTTGTGCACAGGGGTAACTACCCAGCAAACGCCCACCCTGCTTTTTTCAAAGAGACTAGGCTCACTTTCACTAAGATTTGTGCAGTCATCTTTTTCCCCTTTACCTTTTCTTGGCATTAGATATATTGTAAATTTGTTGGAAACAGCGCCACTTGGTGTCTTGTAGACAGGGAACCAGCTCAAGCCAAAAGGTCCCTGCAGACTTTGAGGATCAACTTCTACAGTTCCGACGGAACGTTCTGCGACTACGTCATCGCCATGGTTATCCTCTGTCCAACATCATGAACATGGATCAGACGATGGTCCAGTTTGACATGATGCCAGCCCATACCAACAACAAGAAAGGTGCCAAACAAGTTAGAATCAAGAGCACAAAGGCTGAAAAACGAGGCTTCACGGTGGCACTTACGGCGGCAGCTGATGGAACCAAATTGCCAGCTTTTGTGATCCTGCGAGAGAGAAATGGGAACATTCCACCCCGGGTTTTTTTTGCAGCTGAGAGTGCCAGACAATGTTCGTGTATGTGCGACAGCCAATGGCTGGATGACCAGAGACACCATCATTGCCTGGATTCAGCGTGTCCTTGGGCCATCCGACGAACGCCGCCTCCTGCTTCTGGACTGTTACAGTGCCCATAGGACTCAGGAAGTCAGGGACGCACTCCAAGCGCAGAAGTGGACACCATGTTCATTCCTGCAGACTGCACCCCTTTGGCACAGCCAGCGGATGTGACTCTTGCCAAGCCTTTTAAGGACTCCATCAGAGATTGCTGGGTGGAGTGGATGAGGGAACCCAGGCCACCGACTGCTGCTGGCAACCTCAGGCAGGCCACCAGACAAGACGTCATCAACTGGGTCAGCAGGGCGTGGGACAACATTCGACCCGAAACGATCGTTAAATCGTTCCTGAGGTGCGCCTTATCCAACGCCATGGATGGATCTGAGGACGACGAAGTGCTGGAATGGTTTCCGGACGAGATCGGCGCTGTCCTGCCTTGTGTTGATGGCAATGCACCTGGTCCAGAAGAGCCAGGACGACGGGGCCCAGGACGACAACCTGGATGAGAGCGACGCCGATGCAGACTTTGAGGGACTGGAATAAGTACCGGTACTAAGACTGAACCTGTTTACCTCAGCTAGGCAGTTAGCAAGATGAGTTCATGTGTTAATTCATGTGTTTTTTCGAGTTTCTGTTTCTTTTTTTTCTGTTTGTGGGTTTTTCTTTCTCCGAAAGATTGGGCCTTTTGAAGACAAAATCCAAGTTCAGTTGACGTTTCATTTCCATAGACGATCGTGTAATTTTTTCCCTGTACAGAAAGAAATGACTTCATTGGTGTTGACATTTCGACATTTGACCAAGTTTCTTTTTCCCGGAATTGTGTTCTTATTGTTTGTCCTTGCAAAAGTCTGGCGATTTTCTTTTTACTTTATAAATATGAATGACAGAAATCATGCTCGTGTTGTTTTCACAAGAGCCAGTCTCCTCTCTCTCTCTCTCTCTCTCTCTCTCTCTCTCTCTCTCTCTCTCTCTCTCTCTCTCTCAAAAGAATTTGTCATTGTCATTGTCTCTCTCTCTCTCTCATGATTGTCCTCGTTGGCCTTCTTTGCCTCAAAGTCGCTTTTTTTTTTTCCTTCACCTCTACTCACACGATCTAACTTACATGCTTTCGGGGTTTGTTTTCACTCAATTACATGGTTGAGCACAAAAATTACTTTCTGCAAAGGGGTCCATCCCTAGCAAACGCCCACCCCCCAATTTTGCCCTAAATCAGTGCACAGGGGGGGTGGGCGTTTGCTAGGGATTTTACGGTAGTAGTAGTAGTAGTAGTAGTAGTAGTAGTAGTAGTAGTAAGAGAAGGATGTGTATGAGTGTGTGTGTATGTGTGTATATGTGTTTGCGCGCATGTACAAGTACCCACGTGTGTCTCTACTTAGAAAATAAGTGGTGTGTGTGTTTGTGAGTGCGTGCGTGCGTAGGAGCATGCATGCGTGCGTGAGTGCGTGTGCGTGTGTGTGTGCCTCTCTGCTTGCTTGTGTGCGAGCGCGCGTGCATGCACGCGCGTGCATGTGAGTGCGCGCATGCGTGAGTCTGTGCATGCATGGGTGTGTGCGCCGGCCACGTGTATCTACGTATGCTCAAGCGCACGAGTGTACATTATTCTCTGATAATTGTGCGCTGCATGTGTGTGATGGGTAGTTGGCGAGCTGACCTGAAGTGGCGTTTTCCCAGCTGCCGCTGAGGGACCACCCCCCATGAGAGCTTGACCCTGGACCATTTTCATGATGTCCTGCAGGCTTATGTACCCCACCTCGCTACCTGCACACACGCACACACACACATGCACAGGCAGACATATAGGCGCGCGCACACACACACGCACACATGGAGATGGTATTGATACTGACAGCCCGCCAGCATCCCCCCAAAAGGGGGAAAAGGAACAAAACAATGATACATTAGGAAAAAGAAAGAAATATGGAAAAAAAATGTGGAAAAAAATAGACAAAGCAAAGAAATAATCAGAGATACTGTTGTAGTAGTAGTAGTAATAGCAGCAGCAGCAGCAGCAGCAGTAGGAGTAGTAGGAGTAGTAGAAGTAGCAGTAGCAGTAGTAGTAGTAGTAGTAGTAGTAGTAGTAGTAGTAGTTTGTAGTAGTAGTAGTTGTTGTTGTTGTTGTTGTTGTTGTTGTTGTTGTTGTTGTAGTAGTTGTAGTAGTAGTAGTAGTAGTAGTAGTAGTAGTAGTAGTAGTAGTAGTAGTAGTAGTAGTAGTAGTAGTTGTTGTTGTTGTTGTTGTAGCAGCAGCAACAGCAGTAGGAGCAGTAGCAGCAGCAGCTTCAATAGCAGTAGTACTAATAAAAGCACCATCGATGGTATATGATTGATAGATAATGATACTACCAACACAAGCCGCAGCAGCAACAACATCATCAACATCAACAGCAGTAGCAGTAGCAGCAACAGCAACATCAAAAGTATCAGCAACAACAACAACAACAGCAACAAAAATATGATAAATATAATACTGTATCATCAACATTGGATAAAAAAAATTTTAACCATAGACAGACAGACAGACAGACAGACAGACAGACAGACAGACAGACAGATAGATAGATAGATAGATAGATAGATAGATAGATAGATAGATAGATAGATAGATAGATAGATAGATAGATAGATAGATAGATTGATGGAAGGATGGATGGAAGGATGGATGGATGGACGGACGGACGGACGGACGGACGGACGGACAGACAGGTAGGTAGGTAGGTAGGTAGGTAGATAGCTAGGTAGATAGATAGGTAGATAGATAGATATAGATAGATAGATAGATAGATAGATAGATAGATAGATAGACAGACAGACAGACAGACAGATACACAGACAAACAGACAGACAGACAGACAGACAGATAGATAGACAGACAGACAGACAGATACTCCGCCTCACCTAACACTTTGACATGGGCATGAGCCTGCGTGGAATCTCCGGAGGGCATGTTGACTCTCTTGAACAGCTCCTTCAAACCCTCAACCACTTTGGGGTCATGGAAGAACATGGTGGGGGGCTTCCCCATCTTAGGGTACATGGCTTCCACCACACGGGCGATGTACTGTGACCATGCCCTCCTTAGAGTTCAGTCCCTTGCTCATCAAGACGCGGACGATGTTTTCGAAACCTTGAGAGCAAGAGCAGAGCATGTCATGTGTTGTAGTTACTGACAGTCACCCGTTGAAGGATCAGTCAGAAAAATGAGAGAGTGGGGTGGGGGGGGGGGGGGGGTTTGAGACAGTTCCAGAAAAAGAATACTTGAACAAAAACAGTAGAAAGAAAGAAGAAAGAAAGCTGAAGGACAGAAAATGTTAAGGGACATAAAAATGAAAGACAAACAGAAAGACAGAAAGAAAGTAACAAAAGGAGACACAGGGAAGAAAGAAAGAAAGAAACAGCAATTAACAAAAACAAAACACAAAAAAAAAAAAGGAGATGAAAGAAAGACAGATGAAAGAAAAACAACCCAAATACTACAATAGAAATACAAACAACCACCACCAACAACAAACAAGGAATAAAAAAGAACAGAAAGAAAGACAAAAAGAGTACACTAGCAAGAAAGGTTAAAAAGGTAAAGGTGTCCCATAACCTATAAGGTGGTAGGGGAACGAGGCGTCAGATACCTCACTTCTCTAGGGGCCAGCAGCATATTGAGGGCAGCGCCCATCTCCTCTCCCTCGCTATTTTACCTTCCCTGACCCTACACAGGGCAGGTACCCCTTTACAGCTGGGTGAACTGTGGGAACTGTACTGAAAAAAACCAACAACCATCACCATCAACTACCACTACAAACAAACAACCTCACCCAAACCCACCCTTCCCTCCCCCCACCCCTCCCTCCCCTCCCCAAACCCAACCCCTTACGCTCCCCCATCCCCTCCCCAACCCTTACCTCCCCCACCCTCCCCACCCCCACCCCTACGCTCACCCCTCCCACCTCCGCCCCATCCCCACGCCTTCTCACCTTGCATGTCCACCCCAAAGTCCAGCAGTTGCACAGAGTTGTTGAAGAGAAGGAAGCTGAGGGACACCCTCAGCTGGCTGGGCACGAGGCTGGCCGGGTCGAAGACCACCTTCACTGCCAGCTTGCCGCCCAGCTGGTGCCTGCTTAGGGGCAGCTCCACGTATCGGGAGAACTCGCCGTACTCCGAACCTCGCCCTTTCAGCTCTTCCAGCACCGGCAAAGGTTTCGACTCCAACACCGACAGCCACAGCGTTCGTAGGCTTCACGACAAGAGAAAAAATAGGAACAAAAATTAGAAAGAATGGAGGATGGATAAAGGTAAATGTAAAAGGTAAAGGTGTCCCATAACTTATGTAGAGGAGCGAGGCATCAAAGACCTCAGCTTTTCCAGGGGTCAGCATATTAAGGGCGGCGCCCATCTCCTCTCCCTCGCTGCTTTACCTTCCCCTGACCCTTAAAAAGGGCAGGTACGCATTTACAGCTTGTGGGTGAACTGGGGGACTGTACTGTGCTGAAGCCAAGGTGCACAAACGGTTACCCATACACTGGTAACCACGCTCACGCTTAACGGTAGCGTAATACGTTTTCGTTTATATGTCAGATAACAGTTTATGTCTGAGTGTTCGACGACGAAGAAGAATTCATTCGTTCAGTTATTCCTTTACTCATTTAAAAAAAATTCTTTCAGCTACCTTTGTCCCTTCCTTTCTCCCTTTTCTTTCCTTGTTTTTTTCTTTTTTCCTCCTTTCCTTCCTTCTTTTCTTCCTTCCAATTTCCTTTCTTTCTTTCTTTGTTTATTTCTTTTTCCTCCTTTCCTTCCTTCCAATTTCCTTCCTTCCTTCCTTCCATTCCTTCCATCTTTCCATGTTTTTCCCCCTTCTTTTCTTCTTTTCTTCCATCCAGTTCCCTCCCCTCCTTTTTTCCTTCCTTTCTGCCATACCTGTACCCATCAGGGACATTGGACTCCACCAGGTGTCCCACACGCGTGGTCATGTAGGTCTTCAGGGTGGACAGCTTCTCGGTCTGTATGACGTCAGCCAGCTGACGTATGGTGCTGACGTCAGGATGACGTACCAGGCGGTCAAAGGCCATGGCGCGGAGGGCCACGGGCCTGTCCGAGTCTTGCAGCAGTGAGGTCAATGCCGTGAGGACCACAGAGTCCACGTCTACCTTGCTCAGTACCTAGCGTGCGTGCAGACAGTTAAGAGATTGGTAAGTTGGTGTTGGTGTGCGTGTGTGTGTGTGGTGGTGGGGGTGGATGTTTGTGTGTGTGATTCAGATTCAGATTCAGATTCAGAATATTTTATTGCCATTTAAGTCATGTAGACTTATTTGACACAACAAAAACATCAACTATAATTATCTATTTTGGCTAAAAGTGATGTACACTAAAAACATGTATTTTACTTCTCTTTTTCTCTCTTTTCAAAACACTCATACACATATCTGATGATATCTGCTTGATATATATCAACTGTGATTATGTCACTTAATTTATGTACACAGTTTTTGCGTTCTTTGTCTTTCGTTTTGACTTTTAATAACAAATTATTTCTGAGTTCATCATATAAAATGCATTCATCAAGTAAATGAAATTCATCTTCAATTTTGTTACAGTGTCTACATTTTCTGTCCTCTCTGGATATATTTTGGTGTCTCCCTTTCTCTATCATTAAATTGTGACAGCTTGTGCGAAATTTACAATATGTCTTCTTATGAGTTTTGTTTTCATAGTTTACTAAGTATGGTTCCAATTTGTATTCTTTGGTAGCAAAATCATAAAATTTTAGTTTTGCAAACTCTTTCTTTTGGTAGATCCAAAATGTTTTATACATGTCCTCAAGTTTTCTTCTAACAGCATAACTCAACCGATGAACATTAAGAGTGCTTTGGTTCTTCCAGACATGTTTGAATCCAATTGTGTACAGAATATTTTTCAGTGTTTATCCATTTATCGTATGTATTATTCTGATACAAATAATCGTATACTATTCTAATATAAGAGTCTGGTTTTGATTCTGTCAAATGAATCCAAAAGGATATTATCTGGCATATGATTTTCAGGGTCAGTGGAAATCTCCCTAATTCACCCAAAGTGGGTAGTACTAATGCTTTTTTATGTGTGTGTGTGTGTGTGTGTGTGTGTGTGTGTGTGTGTGTGTGTGTGTGTGTGTGTGTGTGTGTGTGTGTGTGTGTCTGTGTGCGCGCGCGAGTGGGGGTATGTGCGTGTGTGTGTATGTGTGTGTTCATGTGCGTGTTATGTGTTTGTGTGTTTTGTGTTGTGTGTGTATGTGCGTGCATGCCTATGCAAGCGCTCAAACATGCAAGTACACCTGTGTTTTCACACATTTACATGTCCTTAAGGTGCAATTAAAAGAAAAACAAGTAGAAGAAGAATAACAAGAACAACAACTACAACAACAACAACAACAACAAGACCCTCACAACTACCACTATCGTCATCACCACCCCCATCCTACCACCGTAACCACCACCACCACCATCACCACCACAGCCACCACTTCTGCCAAAAAAGGTAAAACGAAGAAAGCGTATCATTCAGAGAAGTACACAGAAGGCAAATTGCCAACTGAATTTGTTTCTCTCCCTCTCTCTTTCTCTCATAGATTCATAATATATTCATAAAGATTTGATTTTGGCATTGATGCATGGCACGCGCGCGCGCGCGCGCGCGCGCGTGTGTGTGTGTGTGTGTGTGTGTGTGTGTGTGTGTGTGTGTGTGTGTGTGTGTGTGTGTGCGTGTGCGTGTACGTGTACATGTGCATAGGGATGCAAATTGCTTGTGCACAATCTCATTAGTCTGCTTATACACTATTTGTTTTGCGTAGTTTATTATTGCTGTTGCTTTCCATAAAAGCACAATGAATTTGTTTACGTTTCTTTCTGTTAGCTAAAATGATACTATTTACAGGGTTTGTTATCCTTTTTATTATGGAGGTTTTGCATTGTTTGGTTCTGTTTTGGTTTTGATTTGGGGGGTTTTGGGAGGGGGATTATTCGGTTGTCCCCTCTCCCCTTGTTGTTGTTGCCGCTTTTGTTTTTCTCTTAATTTCTTTGCTATTTTTTCGGTTGTTTCTGTATTTTCTGTTTTGCTTTCTTTCTTACTTGTTGTTGCTTTTTCTCTCTCTCTATTCGGTGATTTTTGTGGGGGGGCTTTTGTGTAGATATTTTTTCCCCGTGTACTGTGCGAGTGTATAAGTATGGGCTTTATTTTATCTTATTATCATATAATAATAATAATAATAATATATGGAATTTATATAGCGCTGAATCTTGTAAAAAACAAACAAATCGAAGCGCTTGATCATATATATCCCTAAGGGCGGGGACTGGATGTAAAAAAGTACATGGGTGCTTATTCATTATTCTCGAAATAAAGGAATTTGTCATTGTCGTTGTCTCAGAAAACTGACCGTGACAGCAGCAGCAGAAAGGCTGTCAGGAAGCTGGCTGTTGTTGAGGCACTGCAGCACAGTGTCTCTCACTTGTCCAGACTCTGCCATGCTTAGGGCAGCACCAGCGTTGGCCAGACTCTGCAAGAACACGCAGACAAACACACGTGCATATAATTAGGCATGCACGCGCACGTATACTCGCAAGGGCGCGCGCACACGTGTGCATGCAAGATATGCTTATCATAAACAAACGTGAAATTACACGTGTGTATATCGACAAGCACGCATACACATATACATACCTGCGGATGTGTACATGTACGCAAGCGCTCGAGCGCGCACGCACACACACACACACACACACACACACACACACAACCACACATATTTTATACATTTTGGATACATGAAAGCTTAAGAATCTGGCTGGCTTGTTATACTTATATTTATTTTTCTTTTGTTTCATTTTTTACTGCGTTTTTCCCATCCTCTTTTAGAATCTAAAACCCAAATCTTTTATTTGCAACTCCCCTCCCACACCCCCATCCAAAAAGAAAAAAAAAGAAAGAAATCAAACAAACATAATCGCCTAAAACCACTGTAATAACCAGTTACCAATCCTACCACAAACAACAAAAATGCGATCGACCAAAATAATACATAATAACACTTTGATTCCAATCCTACACAAAACTGGTAATCCTCAAAACATTCCTATTAAAATTGATCACCCAAGATTTAAATTCAAGATTTAATTCGCCTTGGACCCCTCTTGGGGCAAGGAGGATTTCAGAAGACAAAACGAACTGTAATATAATTACATATAATTTGCATTAACAAAATACGTTTACAACGTTGCATCTGACAGAAATGAAAATGTAGTCAACTTTTTCATCAATGTCATGCAACTTTTCTCTTGATTATAAATTTGCTATGTTTGAATAACGTCTTTTTGTCAGAAGAGAACAAAATTACAAAAATGGGATGATTTCGAGGTAGGACATCCTTCCGAAGCTCGGGAAACTTTGGACACACCATTATAAAGTGAAACTCATCGCACCTCGTTTTAACGCTACATTGTTTACATACACAGTAACACTCACATGCCAACCATCTACTCCCCCCCCCCCCCTTCTCCCCAGTTCCTCCTTCCCCCTGTCCTCATCCTGGTGTTCTCACCACCACGATCCGGCAACCCCATCCCACATGATTTCTAAATTGTGTGTGTGTGTGTGTGTGTGTGTGTGTGTGTGTGTGTGTGTGTGTGTGTGTGTGTGTGTGTGTGTGTGTTTATATCTTTACTAGATAATGGTCATTATGGTGCGCGGGTGCACGTGTGTGTGTATGTGTGATAAAGCTGTGTTCATATATTGGTGTGTGTATGTATGGATGTGCGCGTGTGTGTGAATGCGCACGTGCGTGCACGCACAAAATCATTTTTTTTTAAATTTCTTTTCCAATAAATGGTATTTACAACATTGTATTCCTACATTGGTGTGTGTGTGTGTGTGTGTGTGTGTGTGTGTGTGTGTGTGTGTGTGTGTGTGTGTGTGTGTGTGTGTGTGTACGCGGTGCGTGTGTGTGTGCGCGCACCTGGGTTTGTGTTTGTGTATGATAATTTTTTAATGCTATCTTGAAATGCTTATAACAATCTGAAATGTATTTTTCTTGTGTCTTGTGAGATAATTATAGGTATCATTGTGCCTGTCAGTATTGAAATTGCCCTTCATGGGATGATTAAAGTGTTTTTGACTTGACTTGACTTGACCCTTCTCCTGGGGAAACAACCAACACCCTACCTTCAGCCCCAGAAGCAGCGAGGCCAGCTTCTCCTGCTGCTCCTGCCCTGGACTGGCAGACGCCGAAGACTCCAGATGGCAGGTGTCGCCCATCATCTTCCTCAGGCTTGTCAGGACCTCGCCTATGACCTTTTCCCCCTCCTGCCGGACATTGTCCGGGAAAGCGGGAGCGGGGTCGAGGTTCTGGTGGTCAGGGGAGCCGGAGCCCAGGTCGAGGGCCAGACGGCCGGTCAGCGAGCCCAGGGTCAGCCAGCAGTTGTTGCGGCTGACCTTCCTGGAGGTCAGGCACAGCTCCTGTCGCCAGAACACGGCACACAGTGGGCCGAGTGGTTATGATTCCACACGTCTACATAGTGCGAAGTTCCTGGTTAATCTTATTTGTAACCAGACTGGACTTCTACCCTAATCACCACTGCATCGTGAGCAAGGGTCTGGGTTGGGTCAGTGTGTCTTATAGATGATGGGAACAGGCAAAGTTCCAGTTGCCAGAACATAGCACACAGAGGGCCAAGTGGTTATATACACACTCGTCCAGAAAGTTAAAGGTTACTGGTTTAAATCCTTTAAAAAATAAAAAAAAAGAGACCAGACTGGACTCCCACTCTAATCGCCACTGCATCACGAGTAGGGGTCTGGGTTGGGTCAGTGTGTCTTCTAGATGAGGAGGGGGGGGAGGCAAAGTTCAAGTTGCCAGAACATAACACACAGTGGGTCGAGTGGTTATAAACACACTCTCCTAGAAAGTGCAATGTTCCTGGTTTAAATCTGGTTTTGTTTAAAATAATTCTAGACCTCCTACCCTAACCACCACTACCTCATGAGCAGAAGGTCTGACTAGGTCAGTATCATGTCTTATGGATGAGAAACCGAAGATGTCCAATATGGATTTTAGTGCACGTATAAGAACTGTGGTAAGAGAGCTGAGTCGGCACGTACTTTCAAGCATGTGATGAGAAAGCGAGGGTTTATTTTGCAATATGGATTAGCGCGTGTAAAAGAGCATACGGTAATGACGAGAATTGGTTCAGCATGTCTTTTAGGATGTAATGAGAAACCGAGGTTTTTTCTTGTGTACTTTGCATTAAATTAGCGCAGGTAAAAGAACCTACGAGAACAAAGAGAGTTGTCCCTGGCTAATGCCCTTTCATATACTGTCCGGGAGAATGAAAACATCTTTGAAGGAAAGTTCTTAAAAGAAAGTATCAATTCATCAAATAACTAACAGGGGGTGGGGGGGGGGGGTTGCTAAATAAATTAATAGATAAGAGAGACAATCGAAAGAAAGATAAGACACCGAGACAAAAGAGACAGGAAAAGGCAGACAGAGACAGAGACAGACAGGCAGACCAAAACATAAAAAGTATTCAACTAAGAGAGAGAGAGAGAGAGAGAGAGAGAGAGAGAGAGAGAGAGAGAGAGAGAGAGAGAGAGAGAGAGAGAGAGAGAGAGAGAGAGTAGGGAAGAGAGGAAACCAAAAAATCAGCTGAAAAGGGTTTAAGAAGAAGGAGGAGGAGGAGGAGAAGGAGGAGGAGGAGGAGGAAGAGGTGGTTGGTGGTGGTGGTGGTAGATAGAGGTGTAGAAGAAGAAAGAAGAAGAAGAAGAAGAAGAAGAAGAAGAAGAAGAAGAAGAAGAAAGAAAAAGAAGGAAGAATGAAGAAGAAGAAGAAGAAGAAGAAGAGAGAGAAGAGAGAGAGAGGAGGAGGAGGAGGAGAAGAAGAAGAAGAAGAAGAAGAAGAAGGAAGAGAAGAAGAAGAGAAGAAGAAGGAGGAGGAGGAGGGGAGGAGAGAGAGGAGGAGGTGGAGGAGGAGGAGGAGAAGGCGATTTGGTGGTGGTAGTGGGGCAAACGAGGTAGATTAGGAGGTGATGAAGAAAGAAGGAAGGAAGGAAGGAAGGAGGAAGGAAGGAAAGAAAGAAAGAAAAAAGAAAGAAAGAAAAAAGGAAGGAGGGACGGAATGAAAGAAATAGAAAAAAAAGAGAAAAAAGGAAATTAAAAGAAAGAAACAAACAAAAAGAAAATATCATAGAAGAAGAAGAAGAAGAAGAACAACAACAACAACAACAACAACAACACAACAACAACAAATATATAAAAGAAACAAGAAAAGACCAACAATTTCAGGTTTAGAGGATTACAGTAACGACGAAACTTCACACAAAAATCACCCCCACAAAAACTACAACAACAACAACAACAAGACCTCCATACCAGCGTGTTTTTGAGAACGGGAGGTGTCGGGTGATAGAAGAGGGCCATGTTCAAGAGAGACAACTCGGCCTCCAGAAAGTTGACCACCGCTCCTTGCTGCACTCCCTTGAGGTAGCTGATGACGCAGGCTTCTGTTCCGCAGGACAGCATGGCGTCAGAGAAAAACGTTTCTCGTTGTTTCTGAGAGGAGTGACAGAATGAATGGAATGAATAAAAAGAGGAAAATGGATGGAATTAACGGAATTAATGGATGGATGGATGGATGGATGGATGGAGGGAGGGAGGGAGGGATGGAGGGATGGAGGGATGGATGGATGAGGTAGGCAGTTCATATTCGCATAAATACGCACAAGCATGTACTCACACGCACGTATTCTCTCTCTCCTTCCCTCTCTCTCTCTCTCTCTCTTGCACTCAGTCACTCCTCTCTCTCTCTCTCTCTCTCTCTCTCTCTCTCTCTCTCTCTCTCTCTCTCTCTCTCTCTCTTCAGTCAGTCATATACAAATACGCACCTCGCACTCAGTTTAGATTTTTTTAAAAGAAAATCATTAACAAAATAATTGTGGCAAAAGTCTTCGATGCTGAAGTTAAAACAAAAGAAGATTCATAAGCACATCTGCCAATGATTTCTTAAAACAGCCCAGGTTTCAGGAATGAGGAGAATCAGAGCCCTAAAAGCAATGGTGGAGGCAGTTGGAAGGTTTGGGTTTTTTTCTAACTAGACAGTCCCATAACCTATGTACGGGAACCAGGCATCAGAGATCTCAGTTTCTCCAGAGGCCAGCATACTGAGGGCGGCGCCCATCTCCTCTCCCTCGCTGCTTTACCTTCCCTGACTCTAAAGAGTCAGGTACCCATTTACAGCTGGGTGAACTGGAGGACTGTACTGAAGCCAGGGCACGCAAATGATCACCCATCCACTTGGTAACCACACTCGATGCTGCTTAACATTGGCTAGGGGGAAGCGAGTCCTTTGACCGCTGAGCGATCCCGTCCCCGAGAGAGTTAAAGAGGACCAAAATGGAATTTCCTAAAAACTCAAATTCTATTGAACAAAAAAACCCAGTTGTGGAGGAAAACAAGTGCAGGTAGCCAGTTACAACTTCTCTTGAATTTTACAAGTGATTTTTCAAGCATTTCGTTAACGAAGGTTAAATAAACCTCCTAAAATTAGAGAAAGCATTTTTCTTTTCAGTGACAGCACTTAAGGTAGTACTGAAAAAGGACCATACCTTTGACCTGACCTGACCTGACTCGAGTTTCGGTTCCTGTATGTGCACTCTTCAGAGGTCATGACGGGGAATAACGCTTCGCCATCTGTGGTACCTTACAGCGAGACACTGGTGTTTTTTTTTTATAATCTAGAAGTGTCTGTCGTATTAACAAGAATGGTTTGATATCCTCGTGGCCTACCAAAGCTGCCCGGAAAAGGATAACAGAAAGAGGAAGAACATGGCTCCAAGTCTATATTTTGAACAGCCTTCTTCCTCTTTCTATTATCTAAAAGATGGGGATGCTGTTTATACTGAAAATCTTCCGGTATCCCTGACGGGAATCGGTCCTAGCTCCATGTGATATTTGGATGGAGAGAGAGAGAAAGAGGACAGACAGACAGACAAAGACAGACAGACAGAGACAAAGACAGACAGACAGAGACAAAGACACACACACATTCACCCAGACACTCACACACAGACCTAAAAAAGAGACAGACAATACAGACAGACCAACATAGATAAACACTAATAATTAATGGAATTTATATAGCGCTATATCTTGCAGAGACAAATCAAAGCGCTTGCACTCAACTCATTCTTACACAGTCATGCAACCAGTAACAACTAATAGTTCCATCAAGTCCAAATGTGCACGCACGCGCGCGCGCGCGCACACACACACACA